>CM069132.1:1430884-1598384 GCA_035221665.1 Okamejei kenojei | reverse complement strand
GGAAAATTGTGAGCAATTTTGGGCCCCTAATCTGAGGAAGTATGTGCCGGCTCTGGAGAGGGTCCAGAGGAGGTTTACAAGAATGATCCCAGCAATGAGTGGGTTAACCTATGATGAGCGTTTACTGGGCCTGTACTCGCTGGAGTTTAGAAGAATGAGGGGGGGACCTCATTGAAACGTACAGAATAGTGAGAGGTTTGGATAGAGCGGATGTGGAGAGGATGTTTCCACTAGTGGGAGAGTCTAAGTCTACAGGTCAAAGTCTCAGAATTAAAGGATGTTCTTTTAGGAAGGAGATGAGGGGGAATTTATTTAGTCAGAGGGTGGTGAATCTGTGGAATTCTTTGCCACAGAAGGCTGTGGAGGTCAAATTGGTGGATATTTTTAAGGCAGAGATAGATAGATTCATGATTAGTACGGATATCAGAGGTTTAGGGGTTAGGAGGGAGAGATAGATAGATCAGCCATGATTGAATGGCGGAGTAGACTAGATGGGCCGAATGGTCCTATTGTGCTCCTGTCACTTATGACCCGTACGCTAGTTCTATCCTACACACTGGGGGGTTATCTTACAGGGGATAATAAACCTACAACCCTGCACGTCTTTGGAGTGGGAGGAAACCAGAGCACCCAGAGAAAACCCACGCAGTCCCAGGGAGAACGTGCAAACTCTGTACATACAGACGGCACACAAGGTCAGGATTGAACCCGGGTGTGTGACGCTGTGGGGCGTGTTTCCACCACCAGAGCCCAGGAACCTTTGATCACCAGCGGAGGGGAAGGCAGACGGAGAAATGCCGTGAAGTAAATGCTAGTGAAGCAGGTGGCGGAGCAGCGGGTAGAGCTGCTGCCTCACAGAGCCACGGGCCTCCCGGTTCGAGCCTGACCTCGGGTGCTGACCGTGTGGAGTTTGCACGTCCTCCCCGTGAAACCGCGTGCGTTTCCTCCTGGCTCCTCCGTTCCCTGACGTGCGGGTGTGTAGGTGTATTTGGCCCTCTGTAAATTGTCCCTGGCGTGTACGGGAGTGGGTGAGAAATTGTGTAGGTTAGAACTTGCGTGAATGGGTGGGTGATCGATGGACAGCATGGACCTGGTGGGCCAAAGGGCCTGTATCCATGCTGTGTCTTTTGAAAAAATATATTTTTAAAAGGGTATACAGTACCATGAACAGTTCCTTTGCGTACATATCATCCACGTGAATGTTCATCATTTGCATAAAACGCTTCACTTCATTCAGGGTCATTTTATTGTCCTTGTTCATGTCGGCCTTCTGCAGGTGGATCTGGAACCATCTGAGGCGTGAGTGAAGGAAGCAACACAACGGCATCCAGGAGAGCGAATCTCCAGTCAATGCACAGACAACAGACAAATAGGTGCAGGAGGAGGCCATTCGGCCCTTCCAACCAGCACCGCCATTCAATGTGATCATGGCTGATCATCCCCAATCAGTACCCCGTTCCTGCCTTCTCCCCTGACTCCGCTATTTTTAAGAGCCCTATCTAGCTCTCTCTTGAAAGCATCCAGAGAACCTGCCTCCACCGCCCTCTGAGGCAGAGAATTCCACAGACTCACCACTCTCTGTGAGAAAAAGTGTTTCCTCGTCTCCGTTCAAAATGGCTTACTCCTTATTCTTAAACTGTGGCCCCTGGTTCTGGACTCCCCCAACATCGGGAACATGTTTCCTGCCTTTAGCGTGTCCAAACCCTTAACAAACTTATATGTTTCACAGAGTGCTGGAGGAACTCAGTGGGCCAGGCAGCATCTCACTTAGTTACGTGATGCAGCCATTTAGCCTACAAACCTGCACGTCTTTGGAGTGTGGGAGGAAACCGGAGCACCCGGACAAAAACAACCCAGGTCATAGAAACATAGACAATAGGTGCAGGAGTAGGCCATTCGGCTTTTCCAGCCTGCACAGCCATTCAATATGATCAGGGCTGATCATCCAACTCAGTATCCTGTACCTGCCTTCTCTCCATACCCCCTGATCCCTTTAGCCACAAGGGCCGCATCTAACTCCCTCTTAAATGTGGCCAACGAACTGGCCTCAACTACATTCTGTGGCAGAGAATTCCACAGATTCACCACTCTCTGTGTGAAAAACGATTTTCTCATCTCGGTCCTAAAAGACTTCCCCCTTATCCTTAAACTGTGACCCCTTGTCCTGGACTTCCCCAACATCAGGAACAATCTTCCTGCATCTAGCCTGTCCAACCCCTTAAGCATTCTGTAAGTCTCTATGAGATCCCCCCTCAATCTTCTAAATTCCAGCGAGTACAAGCCGAGTCTATCCAGTCTTTCTTCATATGGAAGTCGTGCCATCCCAGGAATCAGTCTGGTGAACCTTCTCTGTACTCCCTCTATGGCAAGAATGTCTTTTCTCCGTCACGGGGGGGGGGGGGGGGGGGGGGGGGGGGGGGGGGGGGGGGGGGGGGGGGGGGGGGGGGGGGGGGGGGGGGGGGGAACGTACAAACTCCGTACAGACAGCAGCCGTGGTCAGGATCGAACCAGGGTCTCTGGCGCTGTGAGGCAGCAGCTCTGTGAGGCTGCCATGATATTCGGGGGGTTTGCTGGCCGACTTTGAGACGGTGTCAGAGTGTTTAGACGGCAACGTTTAAAGGAGATGTAAAAATGAGGCGATTTGGTTACGATTTATTATTAAGGGGAATTTCTCCGTCAAATTGTGGGCCCTTTTCACGTTAAATGCCGTCTGGTTTCAACATTCCCAGACAGCCAACTGCGTGCAAACGAGGAGCTGCTGCAAATGTGCAGCCGCGTGCAAACACACATAAACGCATGATGTGCAGATGCTGGTTGACACCATAGACAGACACAAGATGCTGGAGGAACTCAGCGGGTCAGGCAGCATCTCTGGAGAGTCAGAGCCCTTCTTTAGTCGCATTGTATGCTGATTACAGGAAGGGATTCATTCAGCTGGAGAGAGTGCAGAGATGATCTACGAGGACGTGGCCTAGACTTGAGGGCCTGAGTCGTGGGGGGATGTTGGGCTGGCTAGGAATCTATTCCGTGCAGCGCAGGAGGGTGAGGGGTGAACTCACACCGGTGTATACAATCACAAGCTGGAACGAGTGAATGCAGAGAAGGGGAATCAAGAACCAGAGGACATTAGTTTAAGGTGAAAGAGTAAAGTGTAATAGGGAGCTGAGGGACAGTCTTTTCACACAAAGGGTAATAGACAATAGACAATAGGTGCAGGAGGAGGCCATTCGGCCCTTCGAGCCGGCACTGCCATTCAATGTGATCGTGGCTGATCATCCCCAATCAGTACCCCGTTCCTGCCTTCTCCCCATATCCCCTGACTCCGCTATCTTTAAG
Organism: Okamejei kenojei; assembly: GCA_035221665.1. Lineage (NCBI taxonomy): Eukaryota > Metazoa > Chordata > Chondrichthyes > Rajiformes > Rajidae > Okamejei > Okamejei kenojei. Next base: position 1,595,048 of record CM069132.1, on the reverse strand, counting down.
AGCCCTATCCAGCTCTGCCTTGAAAGCATCCAGAGAACCGGCCTCCACCGCCCTCTGAGGCAGAGAATTCCACAGACTCGCCACTCTCTGTGATAAAAAGTGTTTCCTCGTCTCCGTTCTAAATGGCTTACTCCTTATTCTTAAACTGTGGCCCCTGGTTCTGGACTCCCCCAACATCGGGAACATGTTTCCTGCCTCTAGCGTGTCCAAGCCCTTAAAAATCTTGTATGCTTCAATGAGATCCCCTCTCATCCTTCTAAACTCCAGAGTGTACAAGCCCAGCTGCTCCATTCTCTCAGCATATGACAGTCCCGCCATCCCGGGAATTAACCTGGTGACAGGCTAGATGCAGGAAGATTGTTCCCGATGTTGGGGAAGTCCAGAACAAGGGGTCACAGTTTAAGGATAAGGGGGAAGTCTTTTAGGATCGAGATGAGAAAAATATTTTTCAAAAGGAGTGGTGAATCTGTGAAATTCTCTGCCACAGAAGGTAGTTGAGGCCAGTTCATTGGCTATATTTAAGAGGGAGTTAGATGTGGCCCTTGTGGCTAAGGGGATCAGGGGGTATGGAGAGAAGGCAGGTACAGGATACTGAGTTGGATGATCAGCCATGATCATATTGAATGGCGGTGCAGGCTTGAAGGGCCGAATGGCCTACTCCTGCACCTATTTTCAATGTTTCTATTAACCTACTCTGTACTCCCTCAACGGGTAATGGGTGTATGGAACAAGCTGCCAGAGGATGTACATGGATTGGATGGGTTTAGATGGATATGGGCCTGTTGTGGGGAAATAGGACTAGCTTAGATGGGGCATGTTGGTCAGCAGGGCCAGTTGGGCTGAGTGGCCTGTTTTTGTGCAGTCTGTCTCCATTAGCCATCTGGTAGCTGCACTTTGCTCTTTCATCAGCAGAGGGCACAGCTGTGATTGGATTCTCCCGCATCTTTCAGCGAACCTGCTGGATTACGCACTTGTTTCCCCATATTTGCGCCTTGTCTCTGTAATCTTACCCGCGAGCCGATTAACCTCGCCGGAACGACACCCAGACGCGGCTAAAGTGGTCACCGTGGGAACGCCGACTGGTGCTGACCAAGTCACAGAGGGATACAGCGTGGAAACAGGCCCTTCAGCCCAACCTGCCCGCACCGGCCAGCATGCCCCGTCTGCACGAGTCCCCCCTCCCTAAACCCATCCTATCCACGTACCTGTCTAAATGTTTCTTAAACGTTGGGACAGTCCCTGCCTCAACTACCTCCTCTGGCAGCTCGTTCCACACACCCACCACCTATGTGTAAATAAGCTTCCATATTAAACCTATCCCTTAAACCTTTGTCCGCTGGCTCTCAATTACCTCCTCTGGGCAAAAGACTTGTTTACTCAATCTCTTCTTCCCATGATTCAACCTCAATAAATTCACCCCTCATCCTCCAAGTGCTAGTCTGGCTCATCTATAGTCCTTCACCATCGCCTTCAAAGGCAGAGCTAACTGGTGCTACAAACCTTGATTACCTGCCCACCAAGCACATTCCCTGTCTCTGGGGTTCTCTACCGGGTGAAGGGTGATCTTGTAGAGGTGTGCTGGGTCATGGTGTGGAATAGACGGGGTGAGTGCACACAGTCTGTGTGGAGTTTGCATGCTCTACCTGGGACCACGTGGGTTTCCTCCGGATGCTCCGGTTCCCTCCCACATCCCAAAGGCGGGCGGATGTGCTGGTTAATTGGCGCTAGCGTGTAAGGGGGTGGATGGGAAAGTGGGGTAGCATGCAAGTCGTGTGAAGGGGCGATCGATGGTTGGCGTCGAGCCGGTGAGCCGAACAGTCGGGCTCCATGCTGTTTCTCGAAACAAAAACCAAAGGAGACACAAGGAAGTGCAGATGCTCGATTCTTGAGTAAACGGCAAAGTGCTGGAGTAACTCAGCATCTGTGGAGGGAATGGATAAGGGTCCCGACCTGAAACGTTGCCTATCCATTGCCTCCACAGATGCTGCCTGACCTGCTGAGTTACTCCAGCACTTTGCTATTTGCTCAACATGTCAGCAGCAAGTTGGGCCGCAGGGCCTGTTTCAAAACTGTACGACGTCTTGAGTAAACTAAACAATTTAATCCCACTCAATACTATTCAACTCAACTCGTTTCAACCCAAATCAACTCCAGCACTTTGTGCTTTAAACTAAAATAGTCAGAACGCTGAAACGGGACGTGAACTCACGACCCTCCCCAAGTGGGTTAGGATGGCGAAGGTGAGCGGGGTGCCTGTGTGACACAGGGCTGCCTGAGGAGACCTAGCCCAGCTCCCTCCACCCTGTTCCCATAGCCGCTGAGAGATTGTGTGACCAGGCCACACACAGCAGGGACGGCCGGCTCACCGTCTCTCCGCTCCGGACAAACTGCCGTCGGTAGGAAACAGAGCAAGGCTCCGTGCAGAGTTTGGGGGCTTTGATCAAGCAGGGCGAGGTGGCAGGATCACATCGCTGTGCACGCTGCGGGTTTCTAAGGAGCTGGAGATTTTTAAACCCATCGAACGCAAGTTACTCCAACAATAATCAAGGACCAGTCTCACCCCCGGTCACTCCCTCTTCTCCCCTCTCCCATCGGGCAAGAGGTATAGAAGTGTGAAAACGCACACCTCCAGACAGACAATCGACAATAGGTGCAGGAGGAGGCCATTCGGCCCTTCGAGCCAGCGCCGCCATTCAATGTGATCATGGCTGATCATCCCCAATCAGTACCCCGTTCCTGCCTTCTCCCCATATCCCCTGACTCCGCTATCTTTAAGAGCCCTATCTAGCTCTCTCTTGAAAGCATCCAGAGAACCGGCCTCCACCGCCCTCTGAGGCAGAGAATTCCACAGACTCACCACTCTCTGTGTGAAAAAGTATTTCCTCACCTCTGTTCTAAATGGCCTACCCCTGGTCGGTGCGGTCTCGTGGGCCGATGCGCCTGTTTCAGCGCTGTATCTGTATCTGTAAGCTGGACTAAACTTTATTTCATTCAAGATAATAGTGAGAGACCTGTTGCCTAACAGCGCCAGAGACCTGGGGATAAAGTTGCCCCTGAGGTTCCTTTTAAATCGTTTCCCTTCCATCTTAACTCAATGTCGTCCAGTTCTTGATTCCCTCAACACTGGGGTAAAGTCAGTGCATTTTCCCTATCTATCCCCCTCATGATCCTGACCCTGGACGCTGTCTCTGTGGAGTTTGCACGCGTTCTCTCGGTGAGAGTGCGGGTTTCCAACAGGTGCTCCACTTTAGTTTAGAGATACAGCATGGAAACAGGCCCTTCTGCCCATCGAGTCCGCGCCGACCAGCGATCGCTCGTCCACAAGAGTTCTATGTTATCCCGTTGTGCATCCACTTCCTACAGGCTAGGGGGCAATTAACCCACAATCTCGCACGTCTTTGGGATGTGGGAGGAAGCCGGAGCACCTGGAGAAAACCCACGCCTTCAAAGGGAGATCGTGCAAACACCTCATAGGCAGCACCCGTAATCAGGATCGAACCGGGGCCTTTGGTGCGGCAAAAGCCCTGTCCCACGGTGCGAGTTCATTCCAGGAGCTCTCCCGAGTTTGCCCTGATTCGAACTCGGAGATTTACGGTAACGGTCCCCCCCCCCCCCCCCCCCCCCCCCCCCGCTCGTCGGTACTCGGGGCTCTCGTGGACATTGTTCAACATGTTGAAAAATCTTCACGAGTCTTCCCGTGCTTACCTGCCGTCAGCGAGTCTTCCCGAGTACCTGCCGTTAGCGTTACGAGCCGCTAAAGGGACGTCCCCGAGCTCCGTCGTACCCGCTACGTTCATTCTCCGCGCTTACCGCGGGTTTTAAACTCGGGAGAGCACTTGGAATGAACTCGTACAGTGGGACAGGGCTACAAGGCAGCATCCTCGCCAGCTGTGCCACTGTGCAGCCCAGGGGCAACTTTATCCCCCTGGTTTGTGCCATGGGCTGGATGGGCCAAAGGGCCTGTTTGAATGTTGTATCTGTGACATGAAGCCTGTGCGGCCCCCCCTGGCCGTGCGGGTGAAGGATACTGCTCGAGCCGCTCCTGCTTGTTCATGGTGGAGTCCCTCTTCTTCAGCTTGTTGAGGCCGTCGATCCAGTGCAGGGCCTCCTTGGCATCGCTGGCCACCAGGTCCAGGTTCTTCCTCCTGCCCTTGAAGATGATGGTGAAGCAGCGGTCGGTGGGGATCTCCATGGCGTAGCGCTGCATGCCCTCCGACTGGTGGCCCGGGCGCACCTCCTGGATGTCATCGATCGAGACTGCAGCGGGGAGAGAGAGAACGGGGGGGGGGAGGACAGGTCAGAGAGCCATAGAATCACACAGCACGGAAACAGGCCCTTCGGCCCAAACTGCCCAACTTGTCACAGACATAGACATAGTAAATAGGTGCAGGAGGAGGCCATTTGGTCCTTCGAGCCAGCACCGCCAGCAAAGTCCCTGATGGTTCCGGACCTCAGGTGCTGTCCGTGCAGAGTTTGCAGGTTCTCCACGTGGGTTTCCTCCGGGTGCTCTGGTTTCATAGAAACATAGAAAATAGGTGCAGGAGGGGGCCATTCGGCCCTTCGAGCCAGCACCGCCATTCATTGTGATCATGGCTGATCGTCCCCAATCAATAACCCGTGCTGCAGATGCGGAAAAACTATCTGAGAAACCAGCGGGTGCAGCAGCATATCGACGTTGCAGGTCAAAACCCTTCTTCACAGACGTCCTGCCTTCTCCCCATATCCCTTGACTCCACCAGCCCCTAGAGCTCTATCTAACTCTCTCTTAAATCCATCCAGTGATTTGGCCTCCACTGCCCTCTGTGGCAGGGAATTCCACAAATTCACAACTCTCTGGGTGAAAACGTTTTTCTCACCTCAGTCTTAAATGACCTCCCCTTTATTCTAAGACTGTGGCCCCTGGTTCTGGACTCGCCCAACATTGGGAACATTTTTCCTGCACCTAGCTTGTCCAGTCCTTTTATAATTTTATATGTTTCTATAAGATCCACCCCTCATCCTTCTAAACTCCAGTGAATACAAGCCTAGTCTTTTCAATCTTTCCTCATATGACAGTCCCGCCATCCCAGGGATCAATCTCGTGAACCTACGCTGCACTGTCTCAATCACAAGGATGTCCTTCCTCAAATTAGGAGACCAAAACTGTACGCAATACTCCTGCCAGACGTAGTACATAACGGAGAAAAAAATAAAGTTCAGTGCGTGTATGTACACATGCACGCGCCCTCAAAAAACAAACAATTATAGTGCAATAATAATCATAGTCTGTTATCGTTCAGAGCGTATTTGTTGTCGTGTTTAATAGCCTGATGGCTGTGGGAAGAAGCTGTTCCTGAACCTGGACGTTACAGTTTTCAGGCTCCTGGACCTTCTTCCCGATGGCACGTGAGATGAGTGTGTGGCCAGGATGGTGTGGGTCTCTGATGATGCTGGCTGCCTGTTTGGGGCAGCGACTGCGATAGATCCCGTCGACGGTGGGGAGGTCGGAGCCGGTGACGGACTGGGCAGTGGCCACAACTTTCTGTAGTCTTTTCCGCTCCTGGACGTTCAAGTTGCCGAACCAGGCCACGATGCAGCCGGTCAGCACGCTCTCTACCGTGCACCTGTAGAGGTTCAAGAGAATCCTCTTCGACATGCCAAATCTCCATAATCTTCTCAGGAAGTAGAGTCGCTGATGTGCCACCTTTATAATTGCATCGGCGTGCTGGGTCCAGGAAAGATCTTCGGAAATATGCCCGCCCAGGAATTGTACGTTTTTGACCCTCTCCACCATCGTCCCATTGATATAAACAGGATACAAATAGGTGCAGGAGTAGGCCATCCGGCCCTTCGATCATCCACAGTCTGTACCCCGTTCCTGCCTCCCCCCCCATATCCCTTGATTCCGCTAGCCTACAGTGGCGTTAGGCAATGGGATTTAAAGAAGGAATCAAGAATAAAATGCCCTGTATTTATATATATGTACTGTATATATATGTACCCAATCCTCACACTGCACACATATCGAATTGATGCTGTGTCAAGCCCCTTGTTTTTAGCGATACAGCGTGAAAACAGGCCCTTCGGCCCACCGAGTCCATGCTGACCCTGATCCCCGCACACTAACACTATCCTGTACACTAGGGACGATTTACAATTATGCCAAGCCAATTGGCGTACAAACCTGGAGTGTGGGAGGAAACCGGAGCACCCGGAGAAAACCCACGCAGGTCACGTGGAGAACGTACAAACTCCGTACAGACAGCAGCCAAAGTCAGGATTGAACCTGGATCTCCGGAGCTGTGAGGCAGCAACTCCACCGCTGAGCCACCTTGCCGCCCTGGTTTCATTGCGTTTAACAAATCAAGGTCAACGTGCGCCAAACAAGGTAACCAACCAACAACAACTCTTTGTTTAAGAAGGAACTGCAGATGCTGGAAAATCTAAGGTAGACAAAAGTGCTGGAGAAACTCAGCGGGTGCGGCTGAAGGAAACCTTCGCTCCATAGATGCTGCTGCACCCGCTGAGTTTCTCCAGCACGTTTGTCCACCAACAGCACCTCTTTCCCTGGCATGGAGAGGGTAGGCAACGAGAACCTTTTACCCCAGGGTGGAAATGTCCAACTCTGGAGGGCATAACTATAAGGTGAGAGGGGGGAGCGTTTAATGGAAAGGAAGATGCAGACAAAATACTGGAGTAACTCAGCGGGTCTGGCAGCATCTCTGGAGGAACGGAATAGGTGGCTTTTCGGGTCGAGACCCTTCTCGATATCAGTCGGAAGAAGGGTTTCGGCCCGAAACGTTGCCTATTTCCTTCGCTCCATAGATGCTGCCTCACCCGCTGAGTTTCTCCAGCACTTTTGTCTACCTTCGATTTTCCAGCATCTGCAGTTCCTTCTTGAACCCTTCTCGATATAGTTGTGATTACGGAGACATAGCTCCAGGGTGACCAAGGCTGGGAGCTCAACATGCCGGGGTATTCAATAGACAGAAAGGAAAAGGAGACGGGATGGCATTGTTGGTTAAAGAGGAGATGAATGCAATAGCAAGGAGAGACATTAGCTTGGATGCTGTAGAATTAGCTTGGTGTGGGTAGAACTGCGAAATAGCCAAGGGCAGAAAACACTTGTTGGAGTTGTATACAGACCACCAAACAGCAGTAGGGAGGTTGAAGGATAGCATCAAGCAGGAAATTAGTGATGAGTGTAGCAAAGCTACAGCGGTTATTATAGGTGAATTTAATCTACATGTAGATTGGGCCAACCTAATTGGGAACAGCGCTGAGGAGGAGGATTTCCTGGAGTGTATACGGGATGGTTTTCTAAGCCAGAGAGTTGTGAATTTGTGGAATTCCCTGCCACAGAGGACAGTGGAGGCCAAGTCACTGGATGGATTTAAGAGAGAGTTAGATAGAGCTCTAGGGACTAGTGGAGTCAAGGGATATGGGGAGAAGGCAGGCACGGGTTATTGATTGGGGACGATCGGCCATGATCGCAATGAATGGCGGTGCTGGCTCGAAGGGCCGAATGGCCTCCTCCTGCACCTATTTTCTATGTTTCTAATGTATAGAGGAACCGACTAGAGGGCAGGCCATCCTAGACAGGATATTGTGTAATGAGGAAGGATTAGTTAGCAATCTTGTTGTGCAGAGCCCCTTGGGCAACAGTGACCATAATATGGTGGAATTCTGCATTAGGATGAAGAGGGACACGGATAATGCACAGACTAGAGTCTGGAACTTAAAGAAAGGAGACTTTGAAGGTATGATATGGGAATTGGCTAGAATAGACTGGCAAATGATACTTAAAGGGTTGACGGTGGAGATGCAATGGCAAAGATTTAATGATCGCATGGATGAATTACAAAAATTGTTCATCCCTGTCTGGCGAAAAAATGCAACGGGGAAGGCGGCTCAACCGTGGCTAACGAGGGAAATTAAGGATAGTGTTAAATCCACGGAAGAGGCATAAAAATTGGCCAGAGGAAGCAGCAAACCGGAGGACTGGGAGAAATTTAGAATTCAACTGAGGAGGACAAAGGGGTTAATTAAGAGGGGGGAAAATAGAGCATGAAAGAAAGCTTGCAGCGAATATAAAAACTGACTAAAAGCTTCTATAGATATGTGAAGGGAAAAGATTAGTGAAGACAAAAGTAGGTTCCCTACAGTCAGAGACAGGAGAATTTATAATGGGAAACAAGGAAATGGCAGACCAGTTGATCAAGTACTTTGGTTCTCTCTTCACTTAGGAAGACACAAACAATCTCCCAGAAATACTAGTGGACCAAGGATCTAGTGGGAGGGAGAAACTGAAGGGAATCCACATTAGTCCGAAAATGGTGTTAGGTAAACTGTTGGGACTGAAGGCAGATAAATCCTCAGGGCCTGATGGTCTGCATCGCAAAGTACTCAAGGAGGTGGACCTAGAAATCGTGGATGCATTGGTGATCATGTTCCAATGTTCTCTCGACTCTAGATCAGTTCCTGTGGACTGGAGGGTAGCCAATGTAACTCTACTTTTTAAGAAAGGAGGGAGAGAGAAAACAGGGAATTATAGACCAGTTAGCCCGACATCAGTAGTGGGGAAGATGCTTGAGTCGATTATTAAAGATGTTATAGTAGCATATTTGTGAAGGGGAAATCATGCTGGACTAATCTTCTGGAATGTTTTGAGGATGCAACAAGTAGAATGGATAAGGGAGAGCCAGTGGATGTGGTGTATCTGGACTAAAAAGTCTTTGACAAGATCCCACACAAGAGATTAGTGTGCAAAATTAGAGCACGTGGTATTGGGGGCAGGGTATTGGCATGGATAGAGAACTGGTTGGCAGACAGGAAGCAAAGAGTAGGAATTAACGGGTCCTTTTCAGAATGGCAGGCAGTGACTAGTGGGGTGCCGCAAGGCTCAGTGGTGAGACCACAATTATTTACAATATATACTCACGATTTGGACGAGGGAATTAAATGTAACATCTCCTAGCTTGCGGATGACACAAAGGTCGGTGGCAGTGTGAGCTGCGAGGATGTGACTGTAAGGTGATGCTATGTGGCTGCAAGGTGACCTGGATAGGTTGGGTGAGTGGGAACATGCATGGCAGATGCAGTATAATGCGAATAAATGTGAGGTTATACACTTTGGTGGCACGAACGTGAAGGCAGATTATTATCTGAATGATGTCAGCTTGGGAAAAGGGGAGGTGCAACGAGACCTGGGTGCCCTTGTACATCAGTCACTGAAAGTAAGCTTGCAGGTACAGCAGGCAGTGAAGCAAGCTAATGGCATGTTGGCCTTCATTGCGAGAGGATTTGAGTTTAGGAGCAAGGAGGTCCTACTGCAGTTGTACAGGGCCCTGGTGAGACCACATCTGGAGTATTGTGTGCAGTTTTGGTCTCCTTATTTGAGGTAGGACATTCTTGCTATTGAGGGAGTGCAGCGTAGGTTCACCAGGTTAATTCCCGGGATGGCTGGACTGACATATGAAGGAAGAATGGATCGACTGGGCTTGTATTAGAAGGATGAGAGAGGATCTTATAGAAACATATAAAATTCTTAAGAGATTGGACAGGCGAGATGCAGGAAAATGTCCCCCATTTTGGGGGAGTCCAGAACCAGGGGGTCACAGTTTAAGAATAATGGGTGGGCCATTTAGGACTGAGATGAGGAACAACGTTTTCACCCAGAGAGTTGTGAATCTGTGGAATTCCCCGCCACAGAAGGCAGTGGAGGCCAATTCACAATTCACTGGATGTTTTCAAGACAGAGTTGAGAGATTTAATTAACCTACAAACTTTTACGCCTTTGGAGTGTGGGAGGAAACCGAAGATGTCGGAGAAGACCCACGCAGGTCACGGGGGGATCTCCGTACAGGCAGCGCCCGTAGTCGGGATTGAACCCGGGTCCCCGGCGCTGCATTCGCTGTGAGGTAGCAACTCCACCACTGCGCCACCCGGGTCCCCGGCATGTACCAGTCCAAGAGTCATTTAAATATCATGATTGTACCTGACTCAACTACCTGGTCTGGCAGCTCATTCCATATACACAGCACCCCCTGTGTAAAGAGGTTGCCCCTCAGGCTCATAGGAAATGTTCCCCCTTCACCTTAAACCTATGTCCTCTGGTCCTCGATTCCTCTACTCTGGGCACGAGACTCTGTGCATCTACCCGATCTATTCCCCTCATGATTTTACACGCCTCTATGAGATCCCCCCTCACCCTCCTGCGCTCCATGGAATAGAGACCCAGCCTACTCATCATCTGCCTATAGCTCAGGGCTTCGAGTCCTGGCAACATAAGTATTCTCTGCACCCTCTGCAGCATGACAATAGACAATAGACAACAGGTGCAGGAGTCGGTCATTTGGCCCATCAAGCCAGCACCGCCATTCCATGTGATCATGGCTGATCATCCACAATCAGTACCCCGTTCCTGCCTTCTCCCCATATCCCCTGACTCCGCTATCTTTAAGAGCGCTATCTAGCTCTATCCAGAGAACTGCCCTCTGAGGCAGAGAATTCCACAGACTCACAACTGTCTGTGAGAATAAGTGTTTCCTCGTCTCCGTTCTAAATGGGTTACCCCTTATTCTTAAACTGTGGCCCCCGGTTCTGGACTCCCCCAACATCGGGAACATGTTTCCTGCCTCTAGCGTGTCCAAACCCTTAATAATCTTATATGTATCAATAAGATCCCCTCTCGTCCTTCTAAACTCCAGAGTGTGCAAGCCCAGCCGCTCCATTCTCTCAGCGTATGACAGTCCCGCCATCCCGGGAATTAACCTTGTGAACCTACGCTGCACTCTCTAATCTAACCTGTAGCAGGGGGACCAGAACTGAACGCAATACTTAAAATGACTAGGTTGGCTTAAGGGCCCGTTCCCATGTTGTATCGCTCCAAGACTTATCCTTAGGCATTTGGACAGGTAAGCTCATGTCATTGGAGCAGAATCCGGCCCATCCGATCATGGCTGATCCATCTCTCCCTCCCAACCCCATTCTCCTGCCTTCTCCCCATAACCATTGATAGCTGTACTAATCAAATGTTTGTCGATCTCTGCCTTAATAATACAGGCATAGAACAGGTTTAGAGGGATGTAGGTCTAACATGGGCAGGTGGGACTAGTGTAGGTGGGGCATGGGCAGGTTGGGCAGAAGGGCCTGTTTCCGTGCTGTACGGCAGTGTATTTGAGAGCACCAGACCTCCTGCTGTTTATTGCCATCATGTCTGTGCCTTCATTTCAATTCTGCAGCTGAGGGGGATAACCTCGATGGTAAGGATCTCTCTGGGAGTGTAAGGCTGGGGGAAGGTGGTTGGATCGTTCCCTCCTGCAGCATGCCCGGCTTTGTCGAGCTTCCACAGTAACCTGTCCCTGCAGGACTGCCGATCCACACCGGAACACAACCCTGGGTGTGGTGGGAGGGAGGGAGCACACACGCACAGGGAGCCCGGGGCACTGGGCCTGTACACTGCCTGGGAGAGAGAGAGACGGGGAGAGACAGGGAGAGAGACAGAGAGACAGGGAGAGAGACATGGAGAGAGAGAGTGACAGAGACAGAGAGAGACTGGGAAAGACAGAGAGACAGGGAGAGACAGGGAGTGAGACATGGAGAGAGAGTGACAGAGACAGAGAGAGGCTGGGAAAGACAGAGAGACAGGGAGAGACATGGAGAGAGACATGGAGAGAGAGAGAGAGACAGAGACAGAGAGAGACAGAGACCAGAGATAGAGAGAGAGACAGAGAGAGAGGGACAGGGAAAGAGACACAGAGAGAGCGAGAGAGAGAGAGAGAGAGATAGAGATGCACAGAGAGAGATAGAGAGAGGGACAGAGAGAGAGAGAGAGAGATAGAGACAAAGTCAGAGAGAGAGACAAAGAGACAGACAGAGGGAAAGAGACAGGGAAAGACACAGTCAGAGAGAGATAGACAGACAGCGAGAGAGAGAGACAGAAAAAGACAGACAGACATAGTCAGAGAGAGAGAGGGAGGGAGGGAGGGAGAGAGAGAGAGAAACAGACAGAGAGATAGATATATAGAGAGAGAGAGAGAGACAGAGAGACAGAGAGAGACAGAGAGAGGGAAGGAGAGTGACAGAGAGAGAGAGACGGAGAGAGAGATGGAGAGAGAGACTGAGAGAGGTAGAAGAGCTGCTGCCCAGGCCAGAGGCGGTGAGCAGGCCTGGCTTGAACAACCGGTTCCTACCCAGAGTAGCATCTCCCCGTGTCACCTCTCCTATTCCTGGGCCCACGGGTCAGGAGCGTCTTACTGTCATATGTCCCAGATGGAACAATGACATGCTTCCCTGCAGCCAGTCAGGCCGTGCCAGAGGCAGGTCCCACACAGCGGCGGGAGCTAGCACAGTGTGTCTGCTGAACATGACTTCCCCAGATCCTCAACCTTCCACAACCCAGCTATCCCACTCCTGGTTCATCCTTCCCCCGGCCCTTCAACCCATCCACTCCCCCCTGGCTTTACATTAGTCATATGAGGAAAGATTGAAAAGACTAGACTAGGTATTCACTGGAGTTTAGAAGGATGAGGGGGGATCTTATAGAAACATACACAATTATAAAACGACTGGACAAGCTAGATGCAGGAAAGATGTTCCCAATGTTGGGCGAGTCCAGAACCAGGGGCCACAGTCTTAGAATAAAGGGGAGGCCATTTAAGACTGAGGTGAGAAAAAACGTTTTCACCCAGAGAGTTGTGAATTTGTGGAATTCCCTGCCACAGAGGGCAGTGGAGGCCAAGTCACTGGATGGATTTAAGAGAGAGTTAGATAGAGCTCTAGGGGCTGGTGGAATCAAGGGATATGGGGAGAAGGCAGGCACGGGTTATTGATTGGGGACAATCAGCCATGATCGCAATGAATGGCGGTGCTGGCTCGAAGGGCCGAACGGCCTCCTCCTGCACCTATTGTCTATGTTTCTATATTTCTACTCCTCCTCTCCTGACCTAACACCATTTTATCTCCTTTTCATCTCCAGCCTTTGTCACTTCCTCCACCCATGTGCCACACCCGTGATAGACACACAACGCTGGAGTGACTCAGCGGGACAGAAAGCATCTCTGCAGACAAGGATTGGGTGACGTTTCGGTTCGAGACCCTTCGTCGGTCTGCAACGCCACACATTCCCGCTGTGTGACTGTCCCGCTGAGTTACTCCTGCAGTTTGTGTCCACCGTCAGTGTATACCAGCATCTGGGGTTCCTTCCTGCGCACCCCCTCACCTGCACCCACCCAGCACTTGCCAGGCTTCGTCCTGCCCCCCCCCCCAACTACAATCGGTCTGAAGAAGGGTCCCGACCTGAAACGTTGCCTGTCCATTCCCTCCACAGACGCTGCCTGCCCGGCCAAGTTCCTCCAGCGCTTTGTGTTTTTCTCAAGATGCCAGCACCTGCAGTTCCTTGTGTGTCCAGCTGCTCCGTTTAATAAATGTCCCTCGTCCCTAGCATAATTCAAGTTCAATCTCTTCTCCTTTCCACCCCTGCAGACATTTTGTTGCCAAACCAGTGTTTCCATTGGACACGACCAACTGCAGATTGTGTTTTACCAAGAAAAGGCACAAAGTGCTGGAGTAACTCAGTGGGTCAGGCATCACCCGCACTATTCTACGATAATAAATCTGCATTCATAAGATCGTAACATCAGAAGTGACAGGAGAATTAGGCCATTCGGCCCATCAAGTCTACTCCGCCACTCAATCATGGCTGATCTATCTCTCCCTCCTAACCCCATTAAGAATAAGATTAAGAATAAGGGGTAAGCCATTTAGAACAGAGACGAGGAAACACTTTTTCTCACAGAGAGTTGTGAGTCTGTGGAATTCTCTGCCTCAGAGGGCGGTGGAGGCCGGTTCTCTGGATGCTTTCAAGAGAGAGCTAGATAGGGCTCTTAAAGTTAGCGGAGTCAGGGGATACGGGGAGAAGGCGGGAACGGGGTGCTGATTGGGGATGATCAGCCGTGATCACATTGAATGGCGGTGCTGGCTCGAAGGGCCGAATGGCCTCCTCCTGCACCTATTGCCTATTGTCTAATGTCATTCTCCTGCCTTCTCCCCATAACCCCTGACACCCGTACTAATCTATCTATTGCTGCCCTAAATATATCCACTGACTTGGTCTCCACAGCCTTCCGTCGCAAAGAGTTCCACAGATTCACCGCCACAGCTCATTCCACATCTCTCTCATAAAACTAATGACGAAATGAGCTGAGATTATAAATCACTTTACTACAGGGAGTGGCTGGAATGATTGAATAGGTGGGGAGCTGCGGAATGTAATTGAAAGGCATGCAGGTGAGAGTGTGTTCATAGCATGAATGGGCTCATAGAGTGTAGGAACAGGCCCTTTGGCCCAACTTGCCCACACTGGCCAACATGTCCCTGCTACACTGGTCCCACCTGCCCGCGTTTGGCCCACATCCCTGCCCTATCCATGCAGCTGTCCAGTAAGAGACTGTGAGCTTCATGAGTCCAGACTGACTGCGCAGCAAAGATAACTATCATTAAACTATCATTAGGAGAGGTGAAGGCGGTCAGAACCGTTTACCCCGCATGGAAACATTAAGACTAGAGGGCATAGGTTTAAGGCCAGGGGAGTAGAGGTCAAAGGAGGTATTGTTTCCACAAGGAGAGGTTGGACAGACTTGGGGGGGGGAAAAAGACGCAAAGTGCTGGAGTAACTCAGCGGGTCAGGCAGCATCACGGGAGAACATGGACAGGTGATGTTTTGGATTGTGACCCTTCTTCAGCCAACATAGTGGCGCAGCGGGTAGAGCTGCTGCCTCACAGCGCCAGAGGCCCGGGCTCCATCCTGACCACGGGCGCTGTCTGCGCGGAGTTTGCACGTTCTCCCCGTGACCTGCGTGGGCTTTCTCCGGGTGCTCCGGTTTCCTCCCGCACTCCAAAGACGTGCGGGTTTGCAGGTTAATTGGCTTGTGTAAGTTGTGGTTCGTGTGCAGGATACAGCTAGTGCGTGGGGTGATCGCTGGTCAGTGTGGACTCTATCTCGAAACTACACCGAATGAGGAATTGCAGATGCTGGGTCCCAACCCGAAATGGCACCTATCCACGGTCTCCAGAGATGCTGCCTGACCCGCTCAGCTCCTCCAGCACTTTTTTTGTAAAGCAGCATCTGCAGTTCCTTGTATCACTGTTGTACAACCAGTCTGAAGAAGGGTTTCGGCCCGAAACGTTGCCCATCTCCTTCGCTCCATAGACGCTGCTGCACCCGCTGAGTTTCTCCAGCATTTTTGTCCACCTTGTACCAACTTGGATTGTTTTCTCTGGAATGCCGGAGGTTGAGTGGAGACCTGATAGAAGTATGTAAACTTACCGGAGCAATAGATACGGTAGACAGCCAGAGCCTTTATCCCAGGATGGAAATGTCAAAGATGAGAGGGGCAAAGGTGAGAGGGGCAAAGCTTAAAAGAGATGTGTGGAGGAAAGTGTTTTTACACAGAGGGTGGTGGGTGCCTGGAACCTGCTGCCAAGGGTAGTGGTGGAGGCAGATATGATAGGGACATTTAAAAAGCTTTTAGATAGACACGTGAATACGCAGGGCACTGACCCGTCAATGATAAAGTGGTACTGAATGTGGGTGATCAGCCATGATCACATTGAATGGCAGTGCTGGCTCGAAGGGCCTACTCCTGCACCTATTGTCTATTGTCTATTGTCTATTGAATGGGGGTGTGTGGATCATGTACTGGCAGGTGAGGTTGGTTCAATAGACCACTCCTGCTAAATGCAACGGGCTGCCGTGTAGTACGCAACGGAGCGGAACGTGGGCCTTTGTTTCATCCATTTCAGTAACCCGACCCGACCCGACTGTAGAGAAGGTACACAGACACGGTGTGAGACAAAGTTACAATTTGGACATCGTTGAGGCGGTCTGAAGCCCTGCAGTGGTCTTACCCTCTGTCGCCGGGGAGCATTGTACTGGGGACCAGCAAGACTGGCTGTGTGGACCACAGGGTCAGGTACAGCGGAGGAGACAGCCTCAGCTAAACGAGAGGCATGCAACGCCTCATCGCATGTCAGATCAGGCTTACGCAGCAGCTCAGAGCGCAGCTTATCATCCCGCAGACCAAAGACCAAGATGTCACGGGTCAAAGTATCAGGGGTCAGGATATGCAGGTCACATCGGCGAGCCAATTGGCGCAGCGCGGCCACGAAATTGTCAATAGATTCCTCAGGGTTTTGGCGTCAGGAGAACAGTTTGAAACACTCTAAGATGTGGTTAGCTGGAAGGTCACACATCGCCGTAAATTTAGCAAGCAGACATACCGGGTCCTGGATACTCTCACCCTGTCCATAGATGAACGACTCCGATCGCTCAAGCGCTTCGGGACCAGCTAGATTAAGCAGCAGGGAGGCTTTGACCGCGGGGGCCACAGCAGGGTGGGCGATGGCAACATAATGCTCAAAGTCCCGTCGGAACACACTCCAGCGATGAGTGATGTCCGCATCAAAGACTAGGATGTCAGGTTTACGACAGGCAGAAGCCATCATGGCACAGGGAGGGGGTACCGGGACTAAGAAAATAAAACGCGATAGACTGGAGACGCAGGAAGAAGAACTTCTGACGCCTTGTAGATAAGGTACACAGACACCTTAAGGTCTTCACTACTTTATTAATCATACATCATATAGCCCTGGCTGTACGTGGTCTGTCACGATCACCAGAGAGAGAGCTAGGGGCGTGTGGTTACAATTATACTAACTGGTGGGGGGAGTGGTTAGCATGGACATCGTCACTATCAATTAAAGGTGTACACACATATCATCTACACTGACCCGACCCGACTCACAGTGTAATCAACGTTGCGGGGGAACAGTTTGTGTTAATAAATTATAATTCTGAAAATGAGGAGAAGATTTTTACTAAATAACTTTTATTTTTACGAGGATGTTTCTGTAACCGTTTAAAAATAAGGGGCAAGCCGTTTAAAACGGAGATGAGGAAACACTTTTTCACACAGAGAGTGGTGAATCTGTGGAGTTCTCTGCCTCAGAGGGCGGTGGAGGCCGATTCTCTGGATGCTTGCAAGAGAGCTAGATAGGGCTCTTAAATATAGCAAAATCAGGGGATATGGGGAGAAGGCAGGAACGGGGTACTGATTGGAGATGATCAGCCATGATCACATTGAATGGCGGTGCTGGCTCGAAGGGCCGAATGGCCTCCTCCAGCACCTATTGTCCATTGTACCGAGGTACAGCTAAATTATTTTTTTTGTATACAAGTCAGGAAATTATCACTACATGTAAACAATCCCAGATTACGTACAGAGTGTTAATACGAGACCATATTCAAGAGTGGCCAGGTTTTGATGCCAGTTTCAAAGGCTTTATGTGCAGCTGAACTACAAAGGCCCGTTGCAGCCGACCGTCAGCCGACCAACTTTGGGACGCGGGAGAGAAACCGGAGCAGCAGGAGGAAACCCACCCGTGGTCACAGGGGGAACGTGCAAACTCCACACGGGAGGTCAGGATGGGACCCCGGGGTCGCTAGCAGGGACGAGGAAGGAATGCATGTGCTTCAGTAATGTGTGTACACTTTCTCGAGGTTCTCTCCCCTTCCCTCCCAAACAACAGGCCCGTGGCACTCACAGATTTGGTTCCTGGCCGACTTCAGGATCTTCTGGGAGTCGTACCACACCGTCCGAACGTCCTCCTGGAGCTTGTAGAATCGGGACTTCATCCACGAGCTGGACTTGATCTTCTGCAGGTAGCTGCCCCGTAGCATGGCCTTCACGTCCTCATCCTCGATGAAGCCTTGTGCGGGACACGGAGAGGACACGTCAGTCACAGGGTCCCAGGGGAATGGAGGTGGAGGGTGGGGGGCACCCAGGTGGAAACGGAGAGGGGTAGGAGGGGGTGGGGGGTGGAGAGCGAGGAACACAAGTGAGATAGAGCGGAAAAGAGGGCACATGGTAGGCCTGCCTTCATCGGTCGGGGCACTGAGTCCAAGAGTCAGGAGGTCACCATGCAGCTCTGTCGGACTGGGCCGGGCCGTTATTGGAGGACTGCGTGCGGTTCTGGTCGCCCCCCATTACAGGAAGCACGTG
The DNA here is from genome assembly GCA_035221665.1 of Okamejei kenojei. NCBI lineage: Eukaryota > Metazoa > Chordata > Chondrichthyes > Rajiformes > Rajidae > Okamejei > Okamejei kenojei. The sequence goes on along the minus strand of CM069132.1, from coordinate 1,577,007 downwards.
GAGGCTTTGGAGAGGGTGCAGAGGAGGCTCACCAGGATGATGAGGCCTGGACTAGAGGGTGTCAGCTGCCAAGAGAGGTTGGACAGGCTTGGATTGGTTTCTCTGCAGGGCCGGAGATTGAGGGGAGACCTGATAGCGGTGTATAAAACGGGGCATAGTCAGTAGGGCAGAAATGCTGAAGACTAGAGGGCACGGCTTTAAGATGAGAGGGGGAAGGTTGGACGGAGATGTGTGGGACAGGTTTTGTTTTCATGAGAGAGTGGTGGTTACGCGTGAGGCGTTGCCAGGGGTGGTGGTGGAGGCAGATACCATAGTGGTGTCAGAGGCTTTTCAAAGGGCTCATGGATAGAAAGTGAAGAGTGTTTTGTTGTCTTTAATCCCAGATGGAACAAGGACATTCACACTTGCGGGGAAAGGAGGGGTGTGGACCAAACATGCAGGCCGAGGCGACCGGTTTAATTTGGCATCACGTTTGGCAACAAGGGTCAAGGAGGAGGGCAATATGGTAAAGAAGGCAGGAGAGGAAAGGTTACAAGGTTAACAAGGTTACTAGGTTTACAAGGTTAATTCCCGGGATGGCGGGACTGTCGTATGCTGAGAGAATGGAGCAGCTGGGCTTGTACACTCTGGAGTTTAGAAGGATGAGAGGGCATCTCATTGAAACATATAAGATTGTTAAGGGATTGGACATGCTAGAGGCAGGAAACATGTTCCCGGTGTTGGGGGAGTCCAGAACCAGGGGCCATAGTTTAAGAATATGGCATAGGCCATTTAGAACGGAGACGAGGAAACACTTTTTCTCACAGAGTGTGGAATTCTCTGCCTCAGAGGGTGGTGGAGGCCGGTTCTCTGGATGCTTTCAAGAGAGAGCTAGATAGGGCTCTTAAAGATAGTGGAGTCAGGGGATATGGGGAGAAGGCAGGAACGGGGTACTGATTGGGGATGATCAGCCATGATCACATTGAATGGCGGTGCTGGCTCGAAGGGCCGAATGGCCTCCTCCTGCACCTATTGTCTATTGACGTTTTGGGTCGGGACCCTTCTTCAGAGTGGACAGCTTGAACTGGTGGGGAATGTGGGAGAGGGGAAGGGAAGAGCAGCCAAACACAGTCGGTGGTGGGGATGGGGGTTGTGGGGTGAGGTGTAAGAATGTGCAGGGAAGTGCAAGGAATTGCAACAAGGGTTAAGGTCGGAGAGAGGAGGAGAAGGCAGGAGAGGAACGGCAAAGGGTTGCAGAGGGCGGAAGATGCACTCAGTGGAGGTTAGTGTCACGCGTACCGAGGTACAGTGAAAAGCACGTGACAATAAAAGACAATCGAGCCGGTCTGCGGAAAGACAATAAACGATGACAATCGAGCTGTGGCAAGAGAAGGGCAGGGCAGGGCAGGGCAGGGCAGGGCAGGGCAGGGCAGGGCAGGGCAGGGCAGGGCAGGGCAGATAGAGGGAGGGCAGGGCAGGGCAGGGCAGGGCAGGGCAGGGCAGAGAGAGGGAGGGCAGGAATGGCCACAGAGGTTGGGGACAAGCATGGAAAGAAGATTTGGGGGGCAGGGGTTAGAGGGGAAAGGATGGAACGGCGGTGAGGAATATGGAAGGTGCTCCCCAGAGAGCTGGGAAGGTGCGATGATCTCGCAGATAATATAATAGAATCATTAAATCACACACAGACTGCAATATTATTAAGCGATTAAAATGTTTCCATGCCGAATAACTCAATGACCACGAGACCAGGGAAGGGAAAGGGGCAGAGTGCGCGTCAGTTCCCAGACAGGACTATCTCAGAGTGCTGGGTATCTTGGGGCACACCACATCCTCCAAATAAGCTCGGAGCTACAGAGACTTTGTACTATGATTATTTCCCTGGTATATTTTACCGACCGACCCCTTGCCTGGGATCGAGAGCTCGCAGTCTCGGGCGAGGCCCTAGATGTCGGGAGCTCCAACGACACAGAGGTTCGAGCAGCCCCGACCCGGGGTCCGATCGCTCGGCGCGGGGGAGCTGACAGCCCCCCCCCCGATGCGGGAGCTTGATCGCCCTGACGCGGAGGGCCCAAACGCCGCCGGCTACGGGAGTCAAGATCGTCCCGTCAACGGACGGCTCGAGGCCCCCGACCGCGGGAAAACAAAGAAGAGAAGGGATTGAGCTTTTTTCGCCTTCCATCACAGTGAGGAATGTGGAGGAGTCACTGTGGTGGATGTTCATGTTCAAATGTGTTTTGTGTGTTCCGTTGCTTTTTATTGGTGTGACTGTTTAAGATGGCAAATGAAATTCCTCGTACGTTGCGAAACATGCTTGGCTAATAAAGTATTATTGTGATTGCACATACAAACACAGACACACACACACACACACACACACACACACACACACGCACACACACACACGCACGCACACACACACACGCACACACACACACACACACACACACACACGCACACACACACACACACGCACACACACACACACACACACACACACACACACACACACACACACACACACACACACACACACACGCACACACACACACACACACACACACACACACACACACACACACACACACACACACACACACACACACACACACACACACACACACACACACACACACACACACACACACACACACACCCCACACACAGACACACACACACACACACACACACACACACACACACACACACACACATCACACACCACACACACAGACACACACACACACACACACACACACACACACACACAACACATACATTATATGTGTACATGTGTATACAATCAACAAGACACGAGGCATCAGAGGTTCAGAAGGGGCAATGTGAGGAGCTCTTAAATACTGACTGGGAATACTTGGTGGGAGCCGATTGTTATCAAATCCCCCCCAATCCAAAATGGGTTCAGGGAGCCTGGTTTGGATTGTGAATATTCGAGAACAGTCACCTCTCATGGCCCAAACTGAGCAAGCACCTAGAGGCCAGGCACTCTGAGATAGTCCTGCCCGGGAACTGAGAGGCGCTGGGGCCCTTTCCGTTCCCTGTTCTCTTAGTCATACAGCATGGAAACAGGCCCTTCAGCCCAACACGCCCATGCCTACCACGATTGTCCCACGTGCCCGCATTTGGCCCGTACCCCTCTAAACCTTTCATATCCATGTACCAGGGCAGCACAGTGGTAGACTTGCTGCCTTACAGCACCAAAGGTCCAGGTTCGATCCTGACCATGGATGCTGTCTGCACGGAGTTTGTACATTCTCGGTGGGTTTTCTCCGGGTGCTCCGGTTTCTTCCCACATTCCAAAGACGTGCAGGTTTGTAGGTTAATTGGCTTTGTAAATTGCCCCGAGTGCATAGGCTGGAACTAGTGTACGGGTGATCGTGGGTCGGCAAGGAATCAATGAGCGGAAGGGCCTGTTTCCGTGTTATATATTTAAATTAAACTACAAATCTGTTACAGTACCTGCCTCATCTACCTCCCCTGGCAGCTTATTCCACATACCCCCAACCCTCTGTGTGAAAAGGCTGCTCCTTCAGGTTCCTATGAAGTCTTTTCGCTCTCACTTTAAACCTGTGTCCTCTGTTTCTGGATTCCCCTAGTCTGGGTAAAAGACTGTGCATTCATCCTATCCATTCCCCTCATGACTTTGTACTCCTCTATAAGATCACCCCACATCCTCCTGCACTCCGAGCAATAAAGTCCTACCCTGCCCCACCTCTCCCTAGAGCTCAGGCCCTCAGGTCCTGGCAACATCTCCGCTCTATCTCCAGCTTAATGCCATCCTTTCCATAGCAGGGGGGGGCCAAAACGGACAACAACACTCCAAATGCAGCCTCGCTAATTAATGCCTGATACAACTGCAACGAAACATCCAAACATCTGAGGTGGACACAAAATGAAATGCTGGAGTAACTCAGCGGGACAGGCAGCATCTCTGGAGAGAAGGAATGGGTGACGTTTCGGGTCGAGGCCCTTCTTCAGTCTGAAGAAGGTAGACACAAAATGCTGGAGTAGCAAATACAAATACAACAGTTCACTTTACACAGTTCAAAGTGTCAGCAAACAAGTAAGTGAGTAGTTACTTGTGTGTGGGAGGAACACTGTGGGTGCACCATCTGCTACACCCTCTCCATTGCTGCTAGCCGGAGGGATTCTTCGTTGAATTTAGTTCAACAGCATTTCCAGTTCATGTTTCATGTAAGCAAGAGCTCGGCTGCCCCCCTCACCCTGCCCACTCTGCTGAAAGTGTGTAGAAGGGCACTGCAAATGCTGGCTTACACAGAGAGCAGACTCAAGGTGCTGGAGTAACTCAGTGGGTCAGGCAGCATCACTGGGGGGGAACGGGACGGTCCCGACCCCAAACGTCACCCATCCTTTTTCTCCAGAGCTGCTGACTGACCCGCTGAGTTACTCCAGCGCGCTGTGTCCTATTTTGTTAAAAGGCCGGCTGACCCAGAGAGACTAAAAACACAGAGCGGGGAAGAATAGAAAGAAATAAAGTGAAAGAGGGACATAAGGAGATAGGGAGAAGGAGAAAGGGAGAGGGAGAAAAGGAGAGGGAGAAGGGGAGAGGATGAGGGAGAGGGAGAAAGGGGAGAGGGAGGGGGGGAGGGAGGGGGAGGGGGGGAGGGGAGGGAGGGGGGGAAGAGGTGGGAGAGGGGAGGGAGAGGGAAATGGGAGAGAGGAGAGAGGGAGAGAGGGGAGAGAGGGAGGGGAGGGGGAGAGGGAGAGGGAGAGGAGGGGGGAGAGGGAGGGGAGAGAGAGGGAGAGGAGGGAGAGGGGAGAGGGAGAGGGAGGGAGAGGGAGAGGGAGAGGGAGAGGGAGAGGGAGAGGGAGAGGGAGAGGAGAGGGTGAGAGAGGGAGAGGGGAGAGGGAGAAAGGGAGAGGGGAGAAGAGGGGAGGGGAGAGGGAGAGGGAGAAGAGGGAGAGAGAGGGAGAGGGAGAAGGAGAGGGAGAATGGGGGAGAGGGAGAGAGAGAGAGGGAGATTGGAGAGGGAGAAGAGGGAGGGGGAGAGAGGGAGAGGGAGGGAGAGGGAGAAGAGGCGATACTCAGAAACAGGAGATTCAGGATCTGTATTGGAGATGTAGATATTTTACACTCCTCCTCTTTCCACTCTCTGCTGCCCCCATTTCACTCTATCTCAGTACAAATGGCAATAAATGAACCAATACCTACGACACCTTGCCCCTTATTCCCCCCTCGGGCTTTACATCTCACTCCTGTCCTCATCTGACCCCCTGATGGCTCTTAATCACCTCTGCCCTTTGTCACTTACTGTACCCATCTACCAAACACAAACTCCCCCCACCTGTATCCACCTATCACTTGCCAGGCACCGCCCCCCCCCCCCCCCCCCCCAATACTATGGTCTGAGGGGTCTCGACCTGACACGTCGCCTGTTTGTTCCTCCCCAGAGGCTGCCTGGCCCCCAGCACATTGCATTTTGCACAGTATTACAGCGGGACTTTCTCCAGTGTAATATTAGTACTGCCTTAAATGCATTTGCAACTGCAAAGAATACTCTAAAATATATAGCTGCTCAATGAGCTTGTACTGATAGTGAATATTGTATAATAACACCTAGAGACAGCAGTTGTGCCCACACATTTATTCTCTCAATCTCTCTCACACACACACAATCTCCCCTGCTCTCTCTCACACTCTTTCCTGCACTCTCACTGTCGCACCAACCCTCTCTCTCCCTCGCACTCTCTCTCTTCCTCTCCTCTCTATCATACACTCCCTCTCGATCACATTCTCACACACACTCTCACACCCACACACTCACAGACCCTCACACACACACTTACACTCCCACGCTCCCACACACACACTCACACACACACTCACACACACACCCACACTCCCACGCTCCCACACACACACTCACACACACACTCACACACACACACATACACACACTCACACACACACACACGCACACACACACACACACACACTCACACACACACACACACACACACACACACACACACACACACACACACACACCACACACACACACACACCCACACACACACACACACACACACACACACACACACACACACACACACACCCACCCACACACACACACCCCCACACTCCCACACACACACACACACACACACTCACACACACCCACACACTCACACACACACTCACACACCCACACACACACACTCACACACACACTCACACACACCCACACACACACACACACACACACACACACACTCACACACACACACACACTCACACACACACACACACACAAATATAATTACATTCAGAAAGTACACCTTTTGTTTTACCTTCATCTACTGGAAGTGAGCTGGGAGGCCAGAGTTCATCTATGTGATCAGGGGATGGCACTGGTGGCTGCAGCTGGCTATCTGGGGAGGCTAGACTGCCATCACCGCCTGGTCCACCGTCACCACCCGTCCGCCTGGACCTACTACGTTTCAGGGCTCCTCGCGGCGGCTGCATCGCAAGCCTCGACCTCCTAGTTGACTGCCCATTTTTCTCCCCAAAATGCACCCTCTTCTCTGGCCTCGACCCCTCCCCCACCGGCCCCCACCTCTCCAGAAAGCGCACCCTCCTCTCCCCCCTCGGCCTCTTCCCCGCCCCGCGCTTTCTCCTGCCTCCTGGTGTCCACCTGCCGCCCGCCGGGGTCCTCTTCCCGCTGGCCGGCGTCCTTTTCCCGCCGTCTGGCAACATTCTCCCGATTAGCGGAGTCCTCCCCCCGCTGCCGGGCGTCCTGGCCCCGCTCGACCCGCTAGATGACCGCTTGCCCTTCCACGGCCACACCCCCCCTCCGGCTGAACCGTCCCCCTCCTGGCTGGAACGCCCGGCGCTGCCCGGGGTCTCTCCCGCCCGCCTGGTCCCGGGACTGGACGGCTCCAGGACCGCGCGCCTGACCAAGGACTCCTGGCTCTGGCTCCTGGCATCCCGCTCCTTCCGTAATATCTCCAGCCTGCCCGCCAGCTCCTGAGCCTCCACCCCCAGCTCGTAGCCTTCAAGCCCCTCGTCCAGGAGCCCCACCACCGACTCCGAGCTCTTGTGCTCCACACTGGGGAAACCCATCTCCTCGCCCAGATATCCCGCTCCGCCACTCAGCTCACTTTCCCCCGCATCCCGGCCTGCCGACATCAGGGCCCCCGCACTGCCCGCTCCCTCATCAATGGGTCTCCTGCCCACCAAGCCCCCACTCGTCCCCATGGCTGGCCGGACCCCCGGACCCGCTATCCAGTCTTCCTGCTCCACCGCCTCAGCCTGGGGTTCGGCCCCCCAGCTCTGGGACGGGTCCGGGTGGGTTCCGGGTCCCTCCGTCCCGCCGTTCCCGGCGCTGCCACTGCGTCGCTTCCGGGCGTACTTCTGGAAAGCCCACCAGCCGAAGGCCACGGTACCTCCGCCCAGCGTCAGGCCGAGGACCAGCAGAATGCTGAGGGCGAGGATGTCCATCGGTCAGACACCCGGCTGCCTGCCTGCCCAAGGGAAAAGGGTCTCAGAGCTGCGTGTCACACCTCACCCCACCGCACCGCACCACAGAAGCAACCAGGCGGCAAACGCTACCCCTCTAATGCCCCAACGGGAACACAAGCTGGACTTTGGGGCTTTGTGAGACGGGGCGGGGTGAGACGGGACGGGGAGGGGACATCTGGAGTGTGACAATAGACAATAGACAACAGACAACAGGCGCAGGAGGAGGCCATTCGGCCCTTCGAGCCAGCACCGCCATTCAATGTGATCATGGCTGATCATCCCCAATCAGTATCCCGTTCCGGCCTTCTCCCCATATCCCCTGACTCCACTATCTTTAAGAGCCCTATCTAGCTCTCTCTTGAAAGCATCCAGAGAACCGGCCTCCACCGCCCTCTGAGGCAGAGAATTCCACAGACTCACCACTCTCTGTGAGAAAAAGTGTTTCCCCGTCTCCATTCTCCGTGTGCTCCTGACCCACTGTGTCATCCACCTCGTTGGACCATCCACCCCCTGGACTATCTTTAATCGGACTCTACCCTGCACTAAACATTATTCCCTCGATCCGGTATCTGGACAGTGGACGGCCGGATTGTAATCGCGTGCAGTCCTTCCGCTGACTGGGCAGCCCGCAACAAACCAGACAACAGACTAAACTTCATGCTTGAGATTGGATGGATCGGGCCTAGTTTATTATCTTCACGTGCACCGAGCTACAGTGAGAAGCTTTTCGTTGCGTGCTATCCAGTCAGCGGAAAGTCCATACAGGATTACAATCGACAGACACAGGATAAAGGGAATAACGTTTAGCACACTGTGCACGGCTCGATTGTAATGCTGCATGGTATTTCCGCTGACTGGATAGCACAAAGTATTTTCACTGTACCTCGGTCCACGTGACAATTAAACTAAGCTAAAGCAGACATACTGGAAGAATAGGCGGGGAAGCCCACAACCGTTTGAGTCAGGCAGCATCTGTGAAGAAGGTGGAGAAATGACGCTTTGGGTCAGGACCCCCCTTTACCTGACCCGAAACGTCGCCTACCCATGTTCCCCAGAGATGCAGCTTGACGCGCTGAGTTATCCCAGCACCACTGTTGTGTAAAACAGCATGGAGACAGGCGGCAGGGTGGCGCAGCGGGTAGGGCTGCTGCCTCACAGCGCCAGAGACCCGGGTTCCATCCTGACCACGGGTGCTGTCGGTACAGGGTTTGTACCTTCCCCCAGTGGCCGCGTGGGTTTTCACCGGGTGCTCCGGTTTTCTCCCACACTCCAAACACGTAGGGCATAGCTTTCAGGTAAAAGGGACAAAGTCTAACGGGGCTGTCCCACTTAGGCGATTTTTTTGTTAGGCAGCTACAGGCGACTAGTTTGTGGTCGCCGGGAGTAGTCTCCTCTGTCACGCAAAAAGTCGTAGCGTCTTTCTGGCCGGCGCTAAATTGTCTCAACGTTTACGGCAACAGTGGGCTTGACGCCAATGAGCGTAGCTTGGCGTAGGTGCAGAGGTAGGTTGTTCAGCAACCTGCTGTGACTATGACAGTCGCCGGCAGTTGCCTAAAAAAAATCGCCATGTGGGACAGGCCCATAAAGGAGACGTGTGGTGCGAGCTTTAAAACACTGCTTCTAAAAGCCTCTTACACGCCACCATCATATCTGCCTCCACCACAACCCCTGGCACCTATCAGCCACTGTCCAAAAACAAGACGCATCACACATCTCCTTTAAACTTTGTCCCTTCTACCTGAAAGCTATGCCCTCTAGTCTTTGACATTTCCACCATGGGGGGGACGGGAATAATGTTTTGACTGTCTACCCAATCTATGCCTCTCATAATCGGATATACTTCCTTCATGCACTACTCCACGGGTAGTAGCTCTATTCAATAACCAAAAATGGTCTGGTTTGGCTCAGCCACCAAGCACGACACCCGGAGGCTGCAGCGAATCGTCCGATCAGCTGAGAAGGTGATTGGCTGCAACCTTCCCTCCATTGATGAACTGTACACTGCAAGGGCCAGGAAGCGAGCGGGCAAGATCATCTCTGACCCCTCTCACCCTGGCCACAAACTCTTTGAATCACTTCCCTCTGGAAGGCGACTCCGGACTGTCAAAGCTGCCACAGCCAGACATAAAAACAGTTTTTATCCACGAGTAGTTGCTCTACTCAACAGCCAAAAATCTGTAGCCTCCCTTTGATCTGGTATTTTATTTAATTCACATGTCGAATCAATAATGTTTTATTATTAACGTTTAATGTTTCATGTGTCATTCCTAACGGTCACTGTATGTCGCTGTCAGTTGCGGGCGGAGCACCAAGGTAAATTCCTTGTATGTGAACACTTGGCCAATAAACTTATTCATTCGTTGACGTCTCCCGCTCAACCTCCAACGCTCCAGAGAAAACTACCCAGAGGTCTCCAAAACAAAATGTAGGAGACACAGGATTTAAATCTACGGATTTAGAACATTTGGGGAAGTGGGGAAGAGAGTGGCGGGTGGAATTCAACTCAGACAAGTGGAAAATGATCATTTTGAGAAGTTAAACCATGCTAGTGATTCGCAGGGCCCTGGGAAGTGTCACTAATCAGACCCCACTTGTTCATCATTCCGTAAAAGTGGTTAGGAAGGCGTAGGAAGGAACTGCAGATGCTGGTTCACGTTAGAGTTAAATTTTGGAATAACCCAGCAGGTGTTCTCCACTGAAGACTTTGGGTCTACTGGTGTCGACCCAAAACATCGCCGATTTCCTTTCTCCAGAGATGCTGCCTGAGCCGCCGAGTTACTCCAGCACTCTGTGTCTGTCTGTGGGGAAGAAGGCGTATGGTATGCTAGCGAGCATTGCTCGGGGCTTTGGGTAGAGGGGTCGCGATGCCGTGTTACAGTTGTACAAGTTGTTGGTCGTGCAATGCCTGCAGCAACGTGTGCATGCGAAAGATGCACTCACGCATGGGAGGGTTTAAACTAGGCCGGCAGGTGGTTGGGACCCAAAACTGTAGTGGATCAGATGAGAAAGATGAAGCAAATATTGAGTGTAATAGCGAGCATCCTCTTCCTACTATAATGACAATAATCATTCATTCATTCAACTATATCCCACCCTCCAGCTTTACATTTCATCTGAAGAAGGCCTCCTTGTCCTCCACAGATGCTGCCTGACCCGCTGAGTTACTCCAGCACTCTGTGAAACGTCACCTATCCATGTTCCCCACAGATGCTGCCTGACGCGCTGAGTTACTCCAGCACTCTGTGAAACGTCACCTATCCATGTTCTCCACAGATGCTGCCTGACACGCTGAGTTACTCCAGCACTCTGTGAAACGTCACCTATCCATGTTCTCCACAGATGCTGCCTGACCCGCTGAGTTACTCCAGCACTCTGTGAAACGTCACCTATCCATGTTCTCCACAGATGCTGCCTGACCCGCTGAGTTACTCCGCCACTCTGTGTCCATCTTTTAGTATAAACCAGCATCTGCAGTTCTTCATCTCCACGTATTTACATTTCACACCACCTCTTGTTTCCTAATCCGACACCTTTTTTGTTCTTTTCACCTCTATCGTTTGACACTCTGACTGAAGATACAGAGGCTGTAAAGCACACACCACCAGACTTAGGAAAAGCTTTTCCCCTTTAGTAGATGCTGCCTGTCCCGCTGAGTTAAGGGCCTGTCCCACTTATGTGTCCTTGGCACGCAAATTACGTGACCTCGTGGTCGCGTTGAGGCGCACGGGCATCGTATGGCCACGCGAGGCCGGTCCCTCTGAGAAACGCGGAGGGGTATGTAGTTGTGTGCGACATCGCGTGGGGCTCCGAAATCTTTGAGCGAACAAAATCTTCGCGCGCCACCGGCCTGTCGCGTAACTGACGGCCAAAGTGGGACAGGCCCAAGACCCTGGCGCGACGCAACGTCTCACCTGCAACAGCAGCAGAAGCAGGCAAACGATCGCCGAACTCTGCCTGGGGCTCACGGCCGTTGCGGATCCGGATCCGCTCCCACTCCTACTCCCAGAGCGGGGCCAAGAAAACTGAAGATGGACACAAAATGCTGGAGTAACTCAGCGGGACCGGCAGCATCTCTGGAGAGAAGCAATGGGTGACGTTTCGGGTCAAGCCCCTTCTTTTCAGACTGAGGAAGTCTCCACACGAAACATCACCCATTGCTTCTCTCCAGAGATGCTACTGGACCCGCTGAGTTACTCCAGCATTTTGTGTCCATCTGCAAATGACGTCACGCGCTCCAGACGGCTGTGCGGTCGCATGAAGTCGCGCGGGACCGTCACGCCTCAACGCGACCATGAGGCCGCGTAATTTGCATGCCAAGGACACGTAACTGGGACAGGCCCTTTACTCCAGCATGTTGTGTCTACTACCTTCGATTTAAACCAGCACCTGCAGTTCGTTCCTACGACTAACTGTATGTTCTGTCACATTGGTATAAAATGTTGGTGAGACCACACTTGAAGTATTTTGTACAGTTCTGGTCACCCAGCTAGAGGAAAGATGTAATTAACCCGTGGGTTTTCTCCGGGCGTTCCGGTTTCCTCCCACACTCCAAAGACGTGCATGTTTGTAGGTTAAATAGCTTCGGTAAAGATTATAAATTGTCTCTGGTGTGTAGGAAAGTGCTAGTTTACGGCCATCGCTGGTCAGCACGGACTCGGTGGGCCGAAGGGCCTGTTTCTATGCTGTATTTCTTGACCCTAACCCTAACTATAACTATTTTCTGCTTTAAAAATGCCCAATGATGGCCTCCAGAGCTGTCTGTGGCAATGAATTCCATAGATTTACCACCCTCTGTCTAAAGAAATTCTCTGCCTCAGAGGGCGGTGGAGGCCGGTTCTCTGGACGCTTTCAAGACAGAGCTAGATAGGGCTCTTAAAAATAGCGCAGTCAGGGGATATGGGGAGAAGGCAGGAACGGGGTACTGATTGGGGATGATCAGCCAGGATCACATTGAATGGCGGTGCTGGCTCGAAGGGCCGAATGGCCTCCTCCTGCACCTATTGTCTATTGTCTATTGAAATTCCTCCTCATCTCCATCGTGAAGGTGCGTCCTTTTATTCTGAGGTTGTGCCCTCTGGTCCTAGACTCTCCCACTACTGGTAACATCCTCTCCACATCCGCTCTAGACAGGTCTCTGAGTGATATGGACCAAACAGAGACAAAGGGATCAACGTTTACAGGTATCTAGGTCAGCATGGATGAGTTGGGGCAAAGGGCCTTTTTTCCGCGCTGTACAACTCTATAATTCTATGTATATGATTTTAGGACTAATATATAGTGGTACTGGTTTAAAAAAAGCAGGAATGCACGCTGTAAAATAGTGCTGGTGTAAGGAGATCGCTGGTCGGCGAGGACTCGATGGGCTGAAGGGCCTGTTTCCACGCAGTATCTCGAATCTAAACAAAACGCGCAGGTTGGAAGGTTAATTGGCCTCTATAAATTGTCCCTAGTTTGTAGGATAGAACTGGTGTACGGGTGAATCCTGGTCGGTGTGGACCCGGTGGGCTGAAGGGCCTGCTTCTAAATTAAATGGTCAGATTGGTATGTTGATTTTGAAATGACTTTGCCATTTCATTATCACCAGTCATTATTTCTACAGTCATTGGAGCCATGCGTTTTATTGTCGTCACTCCTTTTCTATGCAACCTCCACAAATAATCTTCAAAAATGTCTGTTGCCCATTTCCTCTCCTAATTTATCCTCTCAGACTTTCTCAATTTGATGTTTCAGTCTCAGGCTCACTAACCTCGTGGCAACAGTCTTCTCTTTTAATCTGGTACTATATTTAGCCTCTCTCATTGGCCATGGATGAGTTTCCTCGGGAGATTTTACTAATCAACAGAATGCGCATTCATTGGGAATTTTCGGACATTTTCTTGGCCAATTTCCGTTCTATTCCAGATATTTCTTAAAATGCAGTAAACTCTTGTTATAATGGACGATGGGGCGAGGGGCTACAGAGCTGACTCGATGGCCGAGTTCTTCTCCAAAAACAGATGAACTTGTGAATGGTTTCCGTTCTTGCCGATTGTCTGAGTGTGCAAACAAGGAACTGCAGATCGACACAAAATGCTGGAGTAACTCAGCGAGACGGGACAGCATCTCTGGAGAGAAGGAATGGGTGACGTTTTCGGTTCGAGACCCTTCTTCAGGCTGAACTGCAGATGCTGGTTTATACCAAAGATAGACACAAAATGCTGGAGTAACTCAGAGGGCCAGGCAGCATCTCTGGAGAGAAGGAATGAGTGGCGTTTTGGTTCGAGACCCTTCTTCAGGCTGAACTGCAGATGCTGGTTTATACCAAAGATTGACACAGAGTGCTGGAGTAACTCAGCGGGTCAGGCAGCATCTCCGGCGAAGGAGGGTGGTTGACTCTTTGGGTCCTGACCCGAAACGTCATCCATCCCTTTTTGTCCAGAGATGCTGCCTGACCCGCTGAGTTACTCCAGCACGCTGTGCCTATGACCGGGTCAGGGTTGGCCCCTCCAATGACACCACTGCCGGGGGCTGGGACCGAATGCTGGAGCCCCTTCACCGAGAGTCTGGTGGGACCTCGCTCAGTGGCCCAAGATGGCCGCCCGGCCCAACCTTGTCCAGCCCGGCTGGGGACCGCCAATAGCCACTCTGTCCCTGCTTCCGATTCCCACAGTCGGAGGCTGAGAGCAGGAACTGGAGGTCTGGGACAATTGGCATGGTTGGGCGAGGAAACTCGGCCCCATTGTAAATTAGATTCCCACCACCAAGTGCCCACCCGGAGTTCAGGGTGAAAGGGCATCGACTTTAAACGCTGTTTCTCCTTTCAAAGGCGCTGGCCCGATGCTGAGAGTACAAAGTTCTCTTTGACAGCTACAAATGTTTCTTTGCTACCGCCAGCTGGAAATACTAAAGACGGCTTGTTACGTTATTGCATAAGAGTTTGCCCTGACCAGCGATCACCTGCTCACACTAGCTCCACGTTATCCCACTCTCTCATCCACTCCCTCCACGCTGGGGGCCATTGACAGAGGCCGATTAACCTACAAACCCGCACATCTCTGGGACGTGGGCGGAAACCGGAGCACCCGGACGGAGGAAACCCACGCCGTTACAGGGCGGGAATGTGGAGAACAGGACTACCTCAGGTGGACATGTTGGTTGGCACGGATGAGTTGGGCTGAAGGGCCTGTTTCTGTGCTGTATGACTCTAAGTCAGTTAAGAGGCAAACACTTTGGTAGCTTAAAGCCACATGTAGGCCAGATGGGATAATACCAGGAATGTGGCTTTTCACAACAATCTGGTAGCTTGATGTTTACTGTTACTTAGACAAGTTTATTTCCGGCAAATTCCAGATGAACTTGATTTCTTAATTGTGAATTCCCCGGGTGCTGCATTCCGATCAAGCTCCAACGCTGGATGCTGCGAGACTGGCAAGCGAACCAACACTATGTTCACTGAACCACAGATAGGCCCACCTCATTGTAATCTCATCTAACTGCTTACTAACCAGCCGATTAACCTCGCTAGAACGACACCCAGACACGGCTAAATGGTCACCGTGGGAACGCCGACTGGTGCTGACCAAGTCACAGAGTGACACAGTGTGGAAACCGGCCCTTCAGCCCAACTTGCCCACACCGGCCAGCATGCCCCAGCTACACTAGTCCCACCTGCCAGCGTTTGGCCCATACGCCTCCATACCTGTCCTATCCATGTGCCGGTCCAAATGCTTCTTAAACTTTGTGACAGTCCCAGCCTCAACTACCTCCTCTGGCTGCTTGTTCCATACACCCACCACCCTTAGTGTGAAAAAATTACTTCTCAGAATCCTATTAAATCTTTTCCCCTTCACCTTAAACCTATGTCCTCTGGTCCTCGATTCACGTACTCTGGGCAAGAGACTCTGTGCATCTACCCGATCTATTCCTCTCATGATTTTATACACCTCTATAAGATCCCCCCTCATCCTCCTGCGCTCCAAGGAATAGTCCTAGCTCTCTCTCTTTCCTATGCACCAATTACTAGTGTTGCCGGGGCATTGTTGGCCGGTGTGGGTGAGTTGGGCCGCAGGGCCTGTCTCCACACTGTATCACTCGATGACTCACTTGGTGACAGTCCCTGACAGAAAGCAGGCGGATAAACAGCCAGAGTGTTAAAGCAGTCAGGGAAACAACACTGCGGAAAGTTTGTAACGTCCTGTTCCCATCTGAAGTTGTGCGCGGAAAATGGACGTTATAAATATAATGGAATTGGAATTGTTTTCAAATGAGATGACAGAAAACAGAAAGAAAGAAAGATAACGTGGCAAGTGAGAATGGTGTCGGTGCTGGTCAGCCCTCAGCGGTTTTCCATCTGAATGGAGCAGCAGGAAACACACACAAAGGGAGGTTGGAGATGCTTCTCAGGGTCGCTACCAATATGCAGGCCTGCTGCGGATCACAGAATCCCTACGCCCCGTCACCAGATAGATGTTGGTCAGAGCGTTGGTGCAGCTGGTGGAGCCGTCGCCTCGCCTCGCCTCGCCTCGCCTCGCCTCGCTGCAGAGTGTTGCGGGTGTAGCCCAGACCATCTCACACAGCACAACCCCCGTCTGCACTGCACGCTGCCTCAGGACAGCAGCAGCCAACACAATCAGACACCCGTCCCGTCCCGCCCCAGGTCATTCCTTTATGTCCCCGCGTCCGTCCGACAGAAACTAGAGGAGAGTCCGCCTCTCCAGAGACGCTGCCTGTCCCGCTGAGTTACTCCAGCATGTTGTGTCCATCCTGGGTGTAAACCAGCACCTGCAGTTCCTTCCTACACAGAAGGAACAGAAGCTTGAAAGCGCGCGCCACCACACTCAGCTTCTTCCCCTCTGTTATCAGGCTTGTGAACGGCCCGTCCATAAGCTAGGGCACTGTCTGATTCACCTCTACCCCATTGCGGACATTGGACTCTGTCTGTGGAACTGGTGCGCTACAATGCTGAGAACTAGATCCTGCGCTCTGTGTATCTCTATCTATTGTATTTGAGTTTGATTTGAGTATACAGAGATACAATCATATCTGTTTCAATAACAAACCAGCCCACTACCTTGGTACACGGGACAATGTGTATATGTTATAGTATCGGTACATGTGACAATTATAAACCTGAACCCGGCTTCAATCCTGACCACAGTTGCCTGCTGTCTGCGTGGAGTTTGCACCTTTTCCCCGTGACCGCAACGACCAGGTTCAGGAATAGCTACTTCCCCACAGCCATCAGGCTATTAAACCTGGCTCGGACAAAACTCTGAACATTAATAGCCCATTATCTGTTATTTGAACTTTATCAATTTATTTATTGATGTGTGTATGTACGTATATAGTGGTATATGGACACGCTGATCTGTTCTGTAGTCAATGCCTACTATGTTCTGTGTGCTGAGCAAAGAAATAATTTCATTGTCCTGTCAGGGACACATGACAATAAACTCTTTTGACTCTTTTCTCTTTTTTGACTAGATAAAAGACGAGCCACTGTGTCTCCACAGACTATAATATCTCCAGGAAAGGGGTGGTTTACAAGGAGTGCAGGAAGCAACTGCAGATACTGGTTTACAAGGAATGGCACCAGAGTGAGGAGACGGAATAAGATAACTCGCCCAGCAGACGAAATCCCACGCACCCTCTGTGTTCCCGCATGCCTTTATCTGTCTTTCTGTCAACTGCATATCTAACCTTCTCTGAGCTGTTGCCTGCAATCCTGCCTCGTTCTATCAATGTCGTCGCCAACTGTTGACCACTTTTTACGCACCATTTTACTCTGTATGGAAGATAGACACAAAGTGCTGGAGTAACTCAGTGGGCCAGCCAACATCTCTGGAGAGAGAGGATGGGTGACGTCTCGGGTCGGGACCCCTCTTCTGTACGAGTCTCTTGCACCTCTTCAGTTGCTGGAAAGAATCTTTGTCTGTCCACGTAGAGTATGGTGCAGCACAGAAATGGGCCCCTTCAGCCCACGCCATCCCTGCCGACCACGATGCCTGTCCACACTAACTCCATTTGCCCGCATCAAGCCCCCTCTGCTTGCCAAGAGTGCCGCGGTAGTCGCTGCCTTACAGCGCGAGCAGCGCCAGACACCCGGGTCCGCTCCCGACTGCGGGCGCTGTCTGTACGGAGTTTGCGCGTTCTCCCCGTGACCTGCGTGGGTTCTCTCCGAGACCTTCAGCTTCTTCCCACACTCCAAAGTCGTGCAGGTTTGCAGGTTAATCGGCTTGGTAAATGTGCAAATTGTCCCTAGTGCGTGCAGGATAGTGTGAATGTGCGGGGATCGCTGGTCGGCGCGGACTGGGTGGGCCAAAGGGCCTGTTTCCGCGCTGTATCTCTACACTAATCTAAAGGGTCAAGAGTACTTAATTGTCATATGTTCCCGCCCAGGGAACAACGAAATTCTCCTTTTGCCGGCTTTAGAGGCCCATTAGCAAAATAGCCAACAAATGAATACCCAACCATCAATATTGCAATAAATTGATAATCAGTAATACCAGGTAACCAGACCATAACAGTACAAAACCGAAGGAAGGTCCGCTTGAGGTTCGTTTAGTTTAGTTTGGAGATACAGCGCAGAAACAGGCCCTTCAGCCCACCGGGTCCGCACCGACCAGCCGTCCCCGCACATTAACACTATCCTACACCCACTGGGGACAATTTGCACTCACGCAAAGCCAATTAGCTGACAAACCTGGGTGTGAAAGACTTTCCTTTCAGATCCTCTAATTTTCTCCCCACTCATTTCAATCCCGCCATCGGGAAGGAGGGAAAGGAGCCTGGGAACTGGTTCAGGAGCAGCTTCTTCCCTGCAGCCATCAGGCTATTAAACACTACAGCCTCCAAATGGGCTCCGAACCACACGGACAACAACATTATTTTTTACTTTGTATTATTATTGTTCATTTGTCTGTTTATATTGTCTGTATGTGTCTATATATATATACACACATAACGTACATACATATATAATTCTTACTTGCAGCTGAATATACATACATACATATATATATGTATGTATGTGTGTGTGTGAGCATGCGAGACACACACAGATATATATATATGTGTAGGAAAGTACTGCAGATACTGGTTTAAATTGAAGGTAGACACAAAATGCTGGAGTAACTCAGCAGGACAGGCAGTATCTCTGGGGGACGTTTCAGGTTGAGACCCTTCTTCAGACCTGAAAAAGTCTGAAGAAGGGTCTCGACCCGAAACGTTACCCATTCCTTCTCTCCGGAGTTGCTGCCTGTCCCACTGAGTTACTCCAGATATATACATATATATATATATATATATATATATATATATATATACCTGTCATACAGATATCTACTTACCATCTATCCTACTTACTATGTCCTTCTTAATTTGATAAACCTCGATAAAATCACCCTCTTCTCCCTGTGAGAATAAGTAGTCTGTCCCGTCTGAAGAAAGGTCCCGATCCAAAACATTGCCTGCCTGTTGCCTCCATAGATGCTGCCTGATCCGCCGAGTTCCTCCAGCTCCATGCAGCATCTCCAGGTCCCTGCGTCCCTATCCAATCTCCCGTCCGGATTAAATGCCCAATGCCGAGCACAACATTCTGGCTGGTTCAAGTCCCCATTGTACCCTTATGCCCCTGTCCCACTTAGGAAACCTGAACGAAAACCTCTGGAGACTTTGCGCCCCACCCAAGGTTTCCGTGCGGTTCCCGGAGGTTTTTGTCCCCCGGCAACCACCTTCAACCAGCATCGCAACCGGCTGCGACTAAAAAATTACCGATTTTTAAAACGGAAACCACTTTCAACCATTAGGGAGACTGACAAAAACCTCCGGGAACCGCACGGAAACCTTGGGTGGGGCGCAAAGTCTCCAGAGGTTACTGTTCAGGTTTCCTAAGTGGGACAGGGGCATTAGATTACCTTCCTCACTTCCTATCACTCCACCAATTTCTATCAGTTCTGCAAACCTATTAATGAGGGTGTTTGCCTATCCCCTGACGCTCAGTCTGAAGAAGGGTCTCGACCCAAAACGTCACCTATTCCTTCTCTCCAGAGATGCTGCCTGACCCGCTGAGTTGCTCCAGCTTTTTTGTGTTCACCTTCAGTTTAAACTAGCATCTACTAGTGTCCACCACGGTTAAACCAGCATCTGCAGTTCCTTCCTGGAGATATTAGTTAGGCCAGCTCCATTCTCATCCAAGTCATTCATATTAATTACAAAACAACAAAGGTGCCTTCACTGAATCCTGCCGAATGCCATTTGTTACAGATCTTCAGTCAGAAAAACAGCCATCCATGTTCTGCCTTCTGTCGAGTTAATTTGGGATCCAATTTGCCATCTTGTGACTTGACCCACTAAACCAACCTACCATGCAGGACCTTATCTAAAGCCTAACTGATGTTTATGTAAACCATATCTAACAAGCCCCCTTCTCCCCCTCCCCCTCCCCCTCTTTGCCACTGTATTCACACCTACTTCTCCCCCACCCCACACATTCATTCCTCTGGCTTCACAATTGGCAGCTTTTCAATTTCTCAGTCTCGCATCCTCTGCTCTAATCTCTGGCCTTTTGTTCCAACCATCAGCCCATTGAACCCCTCCCTCCCCCTTGTCTGTGTCCACCTATTACCTGCCATGGTTTGTCCTCCCTCTCCTTTTTAGCTTAGTTCAGTTTAGAGATACAGCGCGGAAACATGCCCTTCGGCCCACCGGGCTCGTGCCGGCCCCGACCAGCGATCCCCGCACACTGACACTATCTACACACACTAGGGCCAATGTTTACATTTATACCAAGCCCCAATTAACCTACAAACCCGTACGTCTTTGGAGCGTGGGAGGAAATCGAAGACCTTGGACAAAGCGCACGCAGGAGAAGGTACAAACTCCGTACAGTCTGGATTGAACCTGGGTCTGCGGCGGTGTAACGCAACAACTCCTCCGCAGTGTCACCCTCGAGGTTACGCTCTAGTGCAATCACCGGACAGACAGCACCCGTGGTGGGGATGGAACCCGGGTCACCAGCGCTGCACTCGCTGCGAGGCAGCGACTCTACCGCTGCGCCACCGTGACCGCCCCCCCCCCCCCCCATTTCCCCCTTCAATCAAGGCCGCCGGGCGTGAGTTGGAGATGTCGGGCGTGAGGAGCAAGGGCGGGCGGGAGGGCAATGTGTCCAGCGCAGGCTGCAGGAGAGGAGAGGAGAGGAGAGGAGAGGAGAGGAGAGGAGACGGACTTCGGTTTGCGGCAACTGCTCCAGTACATCGAGCACGCGGGCCGGTTGGACCCCGGACTCTGAATAATGGCAGCAAAAAAGGCCGCGCCCGCACACGTGTAATATACGCAAAAATAATTTCACCGGACAGCTGCACGTGACAAATAAAGCCCCATTAATTGATTGATCTGAAGAACAGTTGTTCTATGCCTTCTATTTATCAGATACTGTTTTGCCAATCTACTTCCAGCAGGGCCTGTCTTGCACTGTCAAAACCAGCCTTCCCGCCCCCCCCATTTCCAGCCCTATCGTGAGGGCCAACATATTTTTCCGTGACTATTTTTACACGAGCTGAACAATAGATCACTGCTCCCAAAGGGTTCCTGTGCAGACACTCCTATCACCCGTCCATCCTCCTTTCCTTAGATAGGCTCTAGTGAGGCCCTCCTTAATACTGAACAGTGCAGCACTGGAACAGGCCCTTTGGCCCACACTATCTCATGATACCAAGCTCACCTGCCTGATCCATAGAACATTGAACAGTACGGGACAGGTACAGTCCCTCTGGCCCAGACACCATGCCACGTTAAATTAATCTCATCGTCCTGTTCATAATCTATATGCCTCCATATCCGAGCCTATCTAAAAGCCTCTCAACACCACTATTGTACCTGCCACCACCACCACCCCTGGCACCTGCTGCCCCGTGTACCAACACATGCCCCTGCACTCCTGATTAAAACCTCAGGGAACGTTGAGAGACCAGAGTGGGTTTGGGTAGGATTGGTGACCTTAATGCCCTTGGAGGTGGTGCGTCCGCCACAGTCAGCACCAACTGGAGATGTTGGCAGCTAGCTCATAACAAGAGCCCGAGCCCTTTACATGCTGCTCCAGGAAAATAAAAGCTTGCAATAGATCAGGTGAATGCACAGTGTTTAACCCAGACTACGAAAAACAAAGAACCAGAGGATGTAGCTGTCAGCTCAGTGGAATTCCCTGCCACAGAGGGCAGTGGAGGCCAAATCACTGGATGGATTTAAGAGAGAGTTGGATAGAGCTCTAGGGGCTAGTGGAATCAAGGGATATGGGGAGAAGGCAGGCACGGGTTATTGATTGGGGACGATCAGCCATGATCACAATGAATGGCATTACCTATTTTCCATGTTTCTATGTAAGAGGGGAAAAGATTTAAGTAGGAATCTGAGGGGAAACCTTTTGACTCAGAAGGTGATGGGTGTATGGAAGTTGCTGCCTGAGGAGGTCGTTGAGGCAGGTACTACACAGCATCTAAAAGACAGGTAATGTGGATAGGAAACATAGACATAGAAACATAGACAATAGGTGCAGGAGGAGGCCATTCGGCCCTTCGAGCCAGCACCGCCATTCATTGTGATCATGGCTGATCGTCACCAATCAATAACCCGTGCCTGCCTTCTCCCCATATCCCTTGACTCCACTAGCCCCTAGAGCTCTATCTAACTCTCTCTTAAATCCATCCAGTGACTTGGTCTCCACTGCCCTCTGTGGCAGGGAATTCCACAAATTCACAACTCTCTGGGTGAAAACGGTTTTTCTCACCTCAGTCTTAAATGACCTCCCCTTTATTCTAAGACTGTGGCCCCTGGTTCTGGACTCGCCCAACATTGGGAACATTTTTCCTGCATCTAGCTTGTCCAGTCATTTTATAATTGTATATGTTTCTATAAGACCCCCCCTCATCCTTCTAAACTGCGTGAGCAGCGGTTCAACACCTCCCCTCCCCTTTTGCGCCTTGTTGTTCACACCTGAAACACCTCGGACACACGGAGACATTGAGCCGTCGGTCCAGCCCTTCCTTCCTTCCTTCCTTCGCCCACGATCCCGTGACTGCAACAATATCAGAGTCCCGTGTGCCGACCTCCAACTCGTGACTTTATCATTTTAAAACCTTGCTATTAAATCATCTTGCAGCTTCAATGGTGCCTTTATTGTCACATGTGCGACGTGCAAAGGCACAGTGAAGTTGTTTTCTTACAAACAGTCCAGTAGAATATTGCCATGCCGACTCTAAGCACATCCCCGATTAGCAAACCGTTCAGAAATAGTCCACCGGTTCCACAAGCACGTTTTGGCATAATTTCCCGGTGCAGTCCAGGCTATAGGTGTCATGAGCGGTGCCCGTTCCAGGCGAGCCCCAGGCTGCTGTGGGGCCTCCAGCCGTCGCCTTCCCCTGGGCGTGTGGATCGGCCTTATTGTGTACAGTTTTGGTCTCGGGGGCAGATTATTATCTCAATGGGGTTAGGTTAGGTAAGGGGGAGGTGCAGCGAGACCTGGGTGTCCTTGTACACCAGTCACTGAAAGTTGGCGTGCAGGTACAGCAGGCAGTGAAGAAAGCTAATGGAATGTTGGCCTTCATAACAAGAGGATTTCAGTACAGGAGTAAAGAGGTTCTTCTGCAGTTGTATAGGGCTCTGGTGAGACCACATCTGGAGTATTGTGTACAGTTTTGGTCTCCTAATTTGAGGAAGGACATTCCTGTGATTGAGGCAGTGCAGCGTAGATTCACGAGATTGATCCCTGGGATGGCGGGACTGTCATATGAGGAAAGATCGGCTTGTATTCACTGGAGTTTAGGATGAGGGGGCAGATCTTATAGAAACATATAAAATTATAAAAGGACTGGACAAGCTAGATGCAGGAAAAATGTTCCCAATGTTGGGCGAGTCCAGAACCAGGGGCCACAGTCTTAGAATAAAGAGGAAGCCATTTAAGACTGAGGTGAGAAAAGCGTTTTCACCCAGAGAGTTGTGAATTTATGGAATTCCCTGCCACAGAGGGCAGTGGAGGATAAAAATCACTGGATGGATTTAAGAGAGAGTTAGATAGAGCTCTAGGGGCTGGTGGAATCAAGAGATATGGGGAGAAGGCAGGCACGGGTTATTGATTGGGGATGATCAGCCATGATCGCAATGAATGGCGGTGCTGGCTCGAAGGGCCGAATGGCCTCCTCCTGCACCTATTCTCTCTGTTTCTATGTTTCCTCGCCCGTTCACCTTGCTTGTCCAACTTCTCAGTGTGGACGAGGCAACCTGTTTCGCCCATCACACTGCTCGGGCCTGCCGGGTCACTGACCATTTTAACTCCCCTTCCCATTCCCACACCGACCTTTCTGTCCTGGGCCTCCTCCACTGCCAGAGTGAGGCCACACACACAAACTGGAGGAACAGCGCCTGATATTCCGCTTGGGTAGCTCACACCCCCAACGGCACGAGCGTAGAATTCTCCGATGTGAAGTGATGGCTCCTCAATCCCGCACTTTCCTGTGCCCCTTCCCCCACCCCAGTGTGCACCCATTTCTCTCCCTCTTTCCCAGTCCCTTGCCCCTCCCACCCTGCCCCTTCCCATTTATATTCCTTCCTGTGGCTTTACATGTCACTTCTCTCTTATCTGACCCCCTTCTGTCTCCTTTTCAGCTCTAGCCTATGTCAATAATGGGCCTGTCCCACAGAGGCGATTTTTTTTGGCCTCTACAGGCGACTAGTCGCCACATGGTTGCCGGGGAGTACACTCGATGGGCTGAATGGCCTAAGCTTGCTTATGACCAAATGAAGAGCTAGTGGATGCATTATTCAGGGGACAGATCTCGACTGGAAAGGTCGACAGTCCACTTCCCTCCACAGATGCTGCCTGGCCCCGCGGTTTGGTCGGCGCTCCTCATTCCAGTGCCCGCAGTCTCTTGCCCCTCAAACCACCATCCAGCATCAATTAAAAACAGTTCACGACCGCAGGGAACTTTGGGGTTGTAGATGTAGCCCAGAGCATCACACAGACCAGACTGCCCACCACTGACTCCATTCACAATGCCTTGGCAGGTAGCCAACATGATTAAAGACTTGTCCCATTCCCCCTTCTCCCCCGCCCCCTTCTGGCAGAAAGCACAGAAGCTTGAAAAGCGCGTGCCACCAGACTCAGGAACAGCTTCTTCCCCTCTGTTATCGGGCTTCTGAACGGCCCTTCCACAAGCTAGGGCACTGTCCCATTCACCTCTGCCCCATTGCGGACATTGGACTCTGTCTGTGGATCTGGTGCGCTACAACGCTGAGAACTATATCCTGCGCTCTGTATCTCCCTCTTTGCTCTACCCGTTGTACTGGAGTTTGACTTGAATGTACGTTGTATGTACTTGAGGGCCTGTCCCACTTGGCCGTCATCTGCACGTCATGCAGATGGCGCTCGAAGATTTTGTACATCCCAAAGTCCTGGTGGTCCGCACGCAACCGCGCGCCACTGCCCACGTCACCGAGCACCGTGCGCGCGTAATGCGTCGTGACGCGTAAGTGATGTCGTGTAAATTACTCGCAAATGAAGCCCAAGTGGGACAGCCCCTTTATGGTATATCTGTTTGCCAAGCCTGCGAAACAAAGCCGTCCCCTCTGCCTCAGTACATGTGATGATACGAAACCCACGCCATCACACTGCTGTTAGCGTGAGCTGGCTGCGGACAACTTCGTGTGCAGGCAGCGTCTTCTGCCAGAGCAACTGCACTTAAAATACAGATCGCTGGCCGCAGTTACTTTAGAACAATGCATTTCAAAGATATTTTCAGGTAATCCTCTTGAACCAAACAGTTCAGCCACACAATCTAACGGCAGTAACCCGCCGACAACTTTAGTTTAGAAATACAGCATGAAAACAAGTCCTTCTGCCCCCGCCAGCGCAGACCAACGATCACCCCGCACACTAGAGGCGATTAAGCTACGAACCTGCACGTCACTGGAGTGTGGGAGGAAACCGGAGCACCCGGAGGAAAACCATGGGGTGAGAGGGAGAGGTGCAAACTCCGCACAGACAGCACCCGTAGTAGTCAGGATCAATGCGGGGCTCTGGCGCTGTGAGGCAGCAACACTACCCGCTGCGCCACCCTGCAGGTATAGTCACAGAACATAGTACACTACAGCTGGAGCTGGAGCTGTGGCCCACAATGGCCGTGCCCAGCATGACGCCAAGGGAAGCTAATCTCCTCTGCCTGCACGTGCTCCATAATCCCTCCGTTCCCTGCATATCCAGCTGCTCATCTGAAAGCCTCTCCAACTCCACTATCGTATCAGCCCCCACCACCGCCCCTGGCAGCGCGCTCCAGGCCCCCACCGCCCTCTGTGTAAAATAACGTGCCCCGCACAGCTCCTTTCAACTTTGCCCCTCTCACCTAGAGGCTGTGAACTCGTGTCTTTGACATTTCCACCCTGAAAAAAAAAGGTTCTGGTTGACTGCCCTATCTATGCCAAACCCAATCGATGCCAGTCAAATGGGCGGCAGAGTGGCAGAGTGGTAGAGCTGCAGCTTCACAGCGACAGAGTCCCCGGTTCGATCCTGACCAGGGGCGCTCTTTTAGAAACATAGAAACACAGACAATAGGTGCAGGAGCAGGCCATTCGGCCCTTCGAGCCTGCGCCGCCATTCAATATGATCATGGCTGATCACCCAACTCAGTATCCTGTACCTGCCTTCTCTCCATACCCCCTGATCCCTTCAGCCACAAGGGCCACATCCAACTCCCTCTTAAATATGGCCAACAAACTGGCCTCAACTACCTTCTGTGGCAGAGAATTCCACAGATTCACCACTCTCTGTGTGAAAAATGTTTTTCTCGTCTCGGTCCTAAAAGACTTCCCCCTTATCCTTAAACTGTGACCCCTTGTCCTGGACTTCCCCAACATCGGGAACAATCTTCCTGCATCTAGCCTGTCCAACCCCTTAAGAATTTTGTAAGTCTCTATGAGATCCCCCCTCAATCTTCTAAATTCCAGCGAGTACAAGCCGAGTCTATCCAGTCTTTCTTCATATGGAAGTCCTGCCATCCCAGGAATCAGTCTGGTGAACCTTCTCTGTACTCCCTCTATGGCAAGAATGTCTTTCCTCAGATTAGGAGACCAAAACTGTACGCAATACTCCAGGTGTGGCCTCACCGGGGCCCTGTACAACTGTTTGTTGTCCTTGCGACCTTATGGGCTTTCTCTGGGTGCTCTGGTTTCCTCCCACATCACAAAACCGTGCAGGTTTGTCGGTTAATTGGCGTTTGTAAATTGCCCCCTAGTGCACCGGATGCAAAAGTGGGAGAACATAGAACTGGCGTGCAGGTGATCGATGGCCAGCATGCACTCGGTGGGCCAAAGGGCCTGTTTCCACGCTGTATCTCTCACAAACCATTGATGCAAGCAAGAACCAGCCTTCAAAGCACTATTGTTTCATGGACTGATGTTTACAAGCAGGCATTTGGTTTGCAGTCACAGGGTGCGGCTGAGTAAAGAGGGGTGTGTTCTGTTAGATCAAGATGTTACAGAGCACGAAACCACCCTTGCACCTCTGTGCAGGTTAGTTAGTTTAAATCTTTTAACAGGTGGATACAGAATGGGTAGAGGTGGGGGTGTGTGATTAGTAGATTGGTAGGACCCAAAGATCTTAGGTAGGACCAAGGCTAGAGGAGACAATCTATCTATCTTTTAAATACATCTTTTAAATAGTCTGTTGTACCCGACGCTCTGGAGCTGCCCTTCAACACCACTCCTTTAGCAGAGTCATAGAGCCATACAACGTACAGAAACAGGCCCCTCGGTCCCAACTTGCCCACACCAACCAACATGCCCCATTCGGCCCTTCGAGCCAGCACCGCCATTCATTGTGATCATGGCCGATCGTCCCCAATCAATAACCCGTGCCTGCCTTCTCCCCATATCCCTTGATTCCACCAGCCCCTAGAGCTCTATCTAACTCTCTCTTAAATCCATCCAGTGATTTGGCCTCCACTGCCCTCTGTGGCAGGGAATTCCACAAATTCACAACTCTCTGGGTGAAAACGTTTTTTCTCACCTCAGTCATAAGTGGCCTCCCCTTTATTCTAAGACTGTGGCCCCTGGTTCTGGACTCGCCCAACATTGGGAACATTTTGCCAGCATCTAGCTTGTCCAGTCCTTTTATAATTTTATATGTTTCTATGAGATATCCCCTCATCCTTCTAAACTCCAGTGAATACAAGCCTAGTCTTTTCAATCTTTCCTCATATGACAGTCCCGCCATCCCAGGGACCAATCTCGCGAACCTCCGTTTCCTCGCACATTCCCAGGGACGCGGAGGCTTGGAGGTTGGTTGGCACTCAGTAAACTTGTCATCAGTGTGTGAGGAGTGGATGCAAATGTGGGATGGCGTGGGGGAATGAGTGCGAACGGATGGTTGGCGTGGGCTCGGTGGGCCGGAGAGCTCGTTCTCCTGCTCTAAAAATAAACATGAACTATGAAACATGAAGGTACACAAAAAGCTGGAGAAACTCAGCGGGTGCAGCAGCATCTAAGGAGCGAAGGAGATAGGCGACGTTTCGGGTCGAGACCCTTCTTCTGAATCTTGAACTAGAAAAGCTTAAAGCGCTGGAAGGAGTTACGAGATGCAGGTTTATACAAACAAAAGACACAAAATGCTGGAGGAACTCGGTGGGTGGTAGCAGCATTTGTGGAGGGGATGGACAGACGGCGTTTCAAGTCGACACCCTCTGCCGACTGGTTGGAGTAGGGATGGAGGAGGAAGCTGGAAAAGGAGGGGGGGTGAAAATACCTGGCGAGTGACAGGTGGATACAGAATGGGGGGGGGGGGGGGGGTAATTGGTAGAGGTGGGGGTGTGTGATTAGTAGATTGGTAGGACCCGAAGATCTTAGGTAGGACCAAAGCTAGAGGAGACAATCTATCTATCTAATCCCTCACTTTATCTACATTCAGAGAGGGAAAAAAAACCTTTTAGTCGCAATCGGCTCGTGCCATCCAAAGCATGCGCAGAGGCATTTCTCTGCATTCTTCTGGCCAACATTCGCCCATTAATCATTGCCGCAAAAACCGGATTAGCGGGCTGCTGTAAACGGCCCTGCCACATTCTCCGAGTTACAAAACAGTCCAGCACTTTAAGTCGAGCCCCACTGCCTGACAAGCAGGAATCTGGGACGTCCTTGGGCGTTGACGAGGCTGGGACCGGTGGGTTAGGCTACACGGTTGTCAAGCTCGTCAAAGGGTTTTCATGCTAACTCCAATCCAAAAGCTATCGGCTGCCTCACGTGCCGTTTCCCTGGTCTGTGCTCCACAAGGCACGAGTCAAGAATGTGATGGAATGCGCCACTTGCCCGGGCGAGTACAGCTCGAACAACACCCAACAAGCTCGACATTATCCAAGACCTTTTTCAAGGTACCCCAGTCATGGGTCGGAAGAAGGGCCTCGACCCGAAACCTCACCCGTTCCTTCTCTCCAGAGTTGCTGCCTGTCCCGCTGTGTTACTCCAGCTTCTTGTGTCCAGCCCCAATCATTCCCTTCCGTGAGCTACGGGGTTTTGCAAGAAATTAGAGGCACTGCAGTTATTCAGACGCAAGGAACTGCGGGTGCTGCTACACAGTAAAAGTGCCGGAGTTACTCATGTGGGAAAGGACTGCAGATGCTGGTTTACACCGAAGATCGACAGATAGATGTCTGAAGGAGGGCCCCGACCCGAAACGTCACCTATTCCTTTTCTCCAGAGATGTTGCCTGACCCGCTGAGTTACTCCTGCACTGTTTCTATTCTTAACCGCGGTTATTAATCACCTTATTCTGACGGAACCTCCCAAATATCCAATCTCAACTCACCAGGGACGAAGAACTAAAGGGCCTGTCCCACTTATGCGATTTTTTCGGCGACGTCTGGTGCCTGTCACAGTCGTGGCAGGTAGCGGAAAAACGGCGACTGGGCCACCCCCCACGACAATGTCTACAGCAAGCTGCAGCAACCTACCACCTAGTCAGGCTACCGACAACCGGCGACCCATTAGGGCGTACACCTACCACCACCTACCACACCTACCACCATCTACCACGCCCTACCACCACACCTACCACCACATCTACATACCACCACCTACCACCACACCTACCCACACTACAACTACCACTACCACCACACCTACCACCACACCTACCACCACCTACAACCACCACCTACCACCACACCTACCACCACACCTACCACCACCTACAACCACACCTACCACCACACCTACACCTACCACCACCTACTACCACCACCTACACCACACTACCACCACCTACCTACCACCACAATACCACCACCTACTACAACTACACCTACCACCACCTACCACCACCCACTACACCACCACACCACACCTAACTACCTACCACACTACCACCACCTACCCACACACAACCACACCTACCACCACACTACACCACACCTACTACCACCTACCACCACACCTACCACCACACCTACCACCACTACAACCACACCTACCAACCACACCTACCACCACACCTACCACCACCCTACAACACCCTACACACCTACAACCACACCTACAACCACACCTACCACCACACCTACCACCACCTACAACCACACCTACAACCACACCTACCACCACACCTACCACCACACTACAACCACACCTACCACCACCTACCACCACACCTACCACCACCCACACCTACCACCACACCTACAACCACCACACCTAACCACACCTACCACCACACCTACCCCACACCACACCACCACCTACACCACACCTACCCCACCCTACCACCACACCTACCACCACACCTACCACCACACCTACAACCACACCTACCACCACACCTACCACCACCTACCACCACACCTACCTCCACACCTACCACCTACCACCACACCTACCACCACCTACCCACCACACCTACCACCACACCCCTCCACACCTACCACCACCACCACCTACCACCCCTACCACACCACCTACCACCCACCTCCACCACCTACCACACCACACCTACCACCACACCTACCACCACACCTACCACACACCACCTACAACCACCACACCTACCACCACCACCACACCACCACACCTACAACCACACCTACAACCACACAGGCGACAACCTAAGTCAACCTACACCCACCCGCGACAAGTTACGACAAACAACGACCCTGTGGGCGACAACTAAAGACAATTCAGTCGCCGGTACCTGTCGCCGGTTGACGTAGGTAGTCGCCAATGGAATTCACCGAAGTCAACACCCGGCGACAACCTACGACACCTGGCGACAACCTGCGACAGCACCTACGACAGGAGAAGACAAGCTCTGTGTCATCCGCAAACTTGTAGATGGTTGCGGAGATGTTTCCAGCGAGTGCAGGCCCAGCGCCGACAGGTTTTGAAGCCCACAGTCGCCGAAACGTTTTGAACATTTCAAAATCCAGCACCGCGACCAGAAAAACGCTACCGCCCTTTAGGCGACTTGAGGACCAGACAGGCGTCACCCCGCGACCATGTGGCGACAGCCTAGTCGCCTGTAGTCGCCAAAAAAAAATCGCCTAAGTGCGACAGGGGATTAAAGAACATAGGCTAAAGGCGAGATTTATGAGGAAGCTGAGCGGCAACTGGGGCAGTCGTCTGCATCTGGAACAAAAGTATAGAAATCAATACACTTATTACTTAGATATTTGGATGAATATATGGATAGGAAAGGTTTGGGATGTGGCCAATTGGGACGAGCTCAGTGTGTCAACTTGGTTGGCATTAACAAGATGGGCTGAAGGGCCTTTTTCCGTGCTTTATAGCTCTATGGCTATGAGACACGGCGGATTATGCATCATCTTGGGTCGCACTGCAGACTGGTTATCTGGCATCAAGGTTATTCATTGATTATATTTTTACAGATTAACTGTGTTTCCGTGTTTATGGAGCTGTTAGGCTGCACCACGCAAGCATTTCATTGTCCCATTGTCAGTACATGTGGCAATGAAACGCCCGCGACCCTCCTGAACGGCTCTGTAACACAGGAATATGCTGGGCATCCTCCGACTGGGCACCATATCTGAGCAAGGATGTGCTGGCTCTGGAGAGGGTTCAGAGGAGGTCTACAAGAAGGATCCGAGGAATGAGTCGGTCAAACTCTGATCAGCGTTTGTCTGCACTGGGCCTGCACTCGCTCGAAACATCTGCGCAAACATCTCCAGGTTTGCGGACGACACAAAGCTGGGTGGTGGTGTGAGCTGCGAGGAGGATGATATGGCTGGGGAGGGTTATAGAGCAGAGGGATTGGAGACACTGGGACATAGTTCCCTGGATGTATTGTCACAGGTCTAGACAGTGCTATATATAACAATGCTATGCGGGTGTAAGGTGACTTGGATAGGCTGGGTGAGTGGGCAGATGTATGGCAGATGTAGTATAATGTGGATAAATGTGAGGTTATCCACTTTGGTGGCAAAAACAGGAAGGCAGATTATTATCTGAATCGTGTCAGATTAGGAAAATGGGAGGGTCACAGTTTAAGAATAAGGGGTAGGCCCTTTTGGACTGAGATGAGGAAAAACGTTTTCACCCAGAGAGTTGTGAATCTGTGTAATTCTCTGCCACAGAAGGCAGTGGAGGCCAATTCACTGGATGTTTTCAAGAGAGAGATAGATTTTAGCTCTTAGGGCTAAGGGAATCAAGGGATATGGGGGAAAAGCAGGAACGGGGAACTGATTTTAGATGGTCAGCCATGATCATATTGAATGGCGGTGCTGGCCGGAAGGGCCGAATGGCCTACTCTTGCACCTATTTTTCTATGTTCCTATGTTTAGAAGAATGAGGGGGGGGGACCTCATTGAAACATACAGAATAGTGAAAGGCTTGGATAGAGTGGATGTGGAGAGGGTGTTTCCACTAGTGGGGGAGTCTAGGACTAGAGCTTCAGAATTAAAGGACGTTCTTTTATGAAGGAGATGAGGAGGAATTTCTTTAGTGAGAGGGTGGTGAATCTGTGGAATTGTTTGCCACAGACGGCTGTGGAGGCCAAGTCAGTGCATATTTTTAAGGCAAAGATAGATAGGTTCCTGATTAGTGCGGGTGTCAGTGAGGTAATGGGGAGGCGGCAGGAGAATGGGGTTAGGAGGGAGAGATAGATCAGCCATGAATGAATGGTGGAGTAGACTTGATGGGTCGAATGGCCTAATTCTACTCCTATCACTTATGATCTCCTCTCACCTTAAACCTATGTCCTCTGGTTCTTTAATAACCTACTCTTATTAATAACTCAGTGCATTCAGTCTAACTATTCTCTTCATGGTCTCTCACCCTCTCAGCCTCCTGTGCTCCAAGAAATAAAGTCCTAGTCTGCCCAAGGTCTCTCTATAGCACAGGTCCTTGCGTGCTGGGAACATCCTCACTAATCTTCTCTGTATTTTTTCCGGCGCAATTGTAGGGAGCCCAAAACTGACCACAATACTCCGAATGCAGCCACGCCAACGTCTTGTACAGCTCCTATACTCAATACTCAGACTGATGAAGGGCAGTGAGCCCAAAGCCTTTGTGACCACTGTACATACTTGCCACAATACGTTCAGGGAACTATGTCCTTGCACTCTTGATATATGAAGGTATCACTGGAACATTGCCACTCCTTCAGAGTGCTGCCCCAGAAGAGACAATCGACAATAGGCGCAGGGGTAGGCCATTCGGCCCTTGGAGCCAGCACCGCCATTCAATGTGATCATGGCTGATCATCCACACTCAGTACCCCGTTCCTGCCTTCTCCCCATATCCCCTGACTCCGCTAGTTAGCTGGATCTAGCTCTCTCTTGAAAGCACCCAGTGAACTGGCCTCCACCGCCGCCTGAGGCAGAGAATTCCACAGACTCACCACTCTCTGTGCGAAGAAGTTTTTCCTCGTCTCCGTTCTAAATGGCTTACTCCCTTGTTCTTAAACTGTGGCCCCTGGTTCTGGACTCCCCCAACATCGGGAACATGTTTCCTGCCTCCAGCGTGTCCAAACCCTTAATAATCTTATATGTTTCGATGAGCTCCACTATAATTCATCCTCTCTTTTACTTTGGCCTGATTATACATATTACGATTTCAATAAGTGGCACGGTGTAGCAGCGGTAGAGTTGCTGCCTCACAGCTTCAAAGACCGGGGTTCGATCCTGACTCCGGCTGCTGTGTGTAGAGTTTGTACGTTCTCCCTGTGACCTGCGTGGGTTTTATCCAGGTACTCCGGTTTCCTCCCGCACCCCAAAGACGTAAAGGTATGTAGGTTAATTGGCTTCTGTTAATTACAAATGGTCCCTAGCGTGTAGGGCAGTGCGAGTGTGCGGGGGTCGCTGGTCGGCGTGCACTCGGTGGGCCGAAGGGCCTGTTTCCACGCGGCACCTCTAAATTAAAACTAAGTCAATCGAACATTTGTCTGGATACCATACAAAACAAAGCTTTTCCCTGTATCTCAGTGCATGTGATAATCAGATTTTTTTTTAGTTTCGAGATGTAGCGCGGGAACAGGGCCTTTAGCCCACCGGGTCCGCACCGACCAGCGATCCCCGCACGTTAACACCACCCTACACCCATTAGGGACAATTTACACACGCACCAAGCCGATCAACCCACAGACCTGTACGTCTTTGGAGTGCGGTCACGGGCAGACTCCGCACAGACAGCGCGCGTAGTCGGGGTCGTGCCCGGGTCTCCGCCGCTGCGAGCACGGTAAGGCAGCAACTCTACCGCTGCACTAAACCGACGGATTTAAATCTTTATCTGGTATTGGTGATACGGTTGGGGTTACTCTTTTTGAAAATGCAAACTGTAACTGCGAGATTAAATGGGAAAGCTTTGCCCTGACCATAGGGAACTGGAGTAAAAGGCCATTTGGCCCCTCGATTCCGCTCATTCCAATCTTCTACCTCGGTGGGATTTCCACGCATAATTCGAATACCCTTTGCTCTCTCTACATCCTAAATTGAGTTTAGTATAGTTTAGAGATACAGCATGGAAACAGGCCCTTTGGCCCACTGTGTGTACGCCTGTTCACACTTGTTCTATGTAAAATAAAGGAACTGCAGATGCTGGCTCACGCCAAAGCTGGACACAGAGTGCTGGAGTAACTCAGCGGGTCAGGCAGCATCTGTGGGAAACATGGATAGGTGACGTTTCACAGAGTGCTGGAGTAACTCAGCGGGTCAGGCAGCATCTGTGGGAAACATGGATAGGTGACGTTTCACAGAGTGCTGGAGTAACTCAGCGGGTCAGGCAGCATCTGTGGAGAACATGGATAGGTGACGTTTCACAGAGTGCTGGAGTAACTCAGCGGGTCAGGCAGCATCTGTGGAGAACATGGATAGGTGACGTTTCGGGTCGGATGAAGAAGAGTCACCTATCCATTTTCTCCAGAGATGTTGCCTGACCCGCTGAGCCACACTCGTTCCACGCAAGCCCATTTTCTCACCCACCTCCTGCGCACCGGGGGCAATTTGCCACAAGGCCAAAGTAACGGACAAACACGCGCGTCTTTGGGGTATGGGAGGGAGCCAGAGCACAGAGAGAGAACGTGCAAACTCCACGCAGGCAGCAGCCGCGGTCAGGACCGAACACGGATGTCTGGCGCTGCGAGGTAGCGCCTCTAGCAGCTGCGACACCTGCATATCTGTACGGGTTTACGCAAGCAGCTCGGGGTAAACGGCTGGAAAACTGCAGAGCTGCAGACAAGTCGTCGTGTGAACTTTTTAGCCTCTCCCACACTAGACTCAGTCCAGATGGTTCCTGGCGCTGAACCTCCCAGGGACCCTAGATAAGTAAAAACACAACTCGAAGCAATCATTTCCTCAAGACAAACCGTGAGCTCACGGGATGAGGTGTGGCCATCCTGAGAGGGATAGTAGAGAGAGAGAGGGGGCAGGGCACTGCTGGAACACTTACAAGTGGATCAACAACACAATACAACAGCAAACGGAAGATTGCTCACTGGAACAGTGCAAGCAGAATATCATGGATATCACAGATTCTCTTGCCCACAATAGGGGAATCGAGAACATAGAAACATAGAAAATAGGTGCAGGAGCAGGCCATTCGGCCCTTCCAGCCTGCACCGCCAATAAATATAATCATGGCTGATCATCCAACTCAGTATCCTGTACCTGCCTTCTCTCCATACCCCCTGATCCCTTTAGCCACAAGGGCCACATCTAACTCCCTCTTAAATATAGCCAATAACTGGCCTCAACTACTTTCTGTGTCAGAGAATTCCACCAATTCACCACTCTCTGTGTGAAAATGTTTTTCTCAATTCGGTCCTAAAAGACTTCCCCCTTATCCTTAAACTGTGACCCCTTGTTCTGGACTTCCCCAACATCGGGAACAATCTTCCTGCATCTAGCCAAGAATTTTGTACGTTTCTATAAGATCCCCCTCAATCTTCTAAATTCAAGCGAGTACAAGCCGAGTCTATCCTGTCTTTCTTCATATGGAAGTCCTGCCATCCCAGGAATCAGTCTGGTGAACCTTCTCTGGCAAGAATGTCTTTCCTCAGATTAGGAGACCAAAACTGTACGCAATACTCCAGGTGTGGCCTCACCAAGGCCCTGTACAACTGCAGTAGAACCTCCCTGCTCCTATACTCAAATCCTTTTGCTATGAATGCCAACATACCATTCGCTTTCTTCACAGCCTGCTGCACCTGCATGCCTACTTTCAATGACTGGTGTACCATGACACCCAGGTCTCGCTGCATCTCCCCTTTACCTAATCGGCCACCATTCAGAACAAGAGGACATAGGAACTTTATGGTGAGGGGGGAAATATTTAATGGAAACCATATGGGTGTATGGAACGAGCTGCTGGAAGAGGTAGTTTAGGGAGGTACTATCGCAACGTAACAGAAACATTTAGACAGGTACATGGATGGAGGGATATGGGCCAAATGGTAGATGGGACAGGTTGGGCAAGTTGGGCTGAAGGGCCTGTTTCTACGCTGTAAGGTTTTATCACTGTGTAAGAGAATCTTGTGATTTTAATATTCCCTTGTTTATTTATCCATAAGGTATTTATCAATGGGAGGCACTGTCTCAGAAAGGCAGCCAGCATCATCAAGGACCCACACCACCCTGACCACGTTCTCATTTCACTCCTGCCTTCAGGGAGGGTGGTGCAGGAGTCTGAAAACTGTGATGTCCAGGTTCAGGAACAGCTTCTTCCCAACAACCATCAGGCTCTTGAACACTGCAAGGGCCAGGAAGCGAGCGGGCAAGATCATCTCTGACCCCTCTCACCCTGGCCACAAACTCTTTGAGTCACTTCCCTCTGGAAGGCGACTCCGGACTGTCAAAGCTGCCACAGCCAGACATAAAAACAGTTTTTATCCACGAGTAGTTGCTCTACTCAACAGCCACAAATCTGTAGCCTCCCTTTGATCTGGTATTTTGTTGGTTCACATGCTTGATCAATGGTGTTTTATCATTAATGTTTTATTATTATTAATGTTTAGTGTTTTCTGAGTCATTGGTAACTGTCACTGTATGTCATGTTGTTACTTGTGGGCGGAGCACCAAGGCAAATTCCTTGTATGTGAATACTTGGCCAAGAAACGTACTTACTAACTAAACTCCAAACTCCAAGTCGCACGAGGGACTTTGGGCTTTGTTTTGTTTTCTTACGATATTGTTTTTATATTTATTGAACTTTTCTTTTTGTTAGTTTATTATATTATCTATTGAGAGACTGTGTTCACAAACCTGCTGTGTTGCTGCAAGTATGAACATCATCGTTGCGTTTTGGGACATGTGACAATAAATCCCTCGACTCTTGATGCCTCTACAAAAACTCAGTAAACTGTCCAACCTGAGAGGCCATACTCTACAGGTCAACACTGGTTGAGAATCCTCAGTGAGGCAGGTGAACTTATTATGCCCCTGTCCCACTTAGGAAACCCGAACGGAAACCTCTGGAGACTTTGCGGCCCACCCAAGGTTTCCGTGCGTTTCCCGGAGGTTCCCGGAGGTTTTTGTCAGTCTCCCTAATGGTCGAAAGTGGTTTCTGTTTTAAAAATCGGTAATTGTTTAGTCGAAGCCGGTTGCGATGCTAGTTGAAGGTGGTTGCCGGAGGACAAAAACCTCCTGGAACCGCACGGAAACCTTGGGTGGGGCGCAAAGTCTCCAGAGGTTTCCGTTCAGGTTTCCTAAGTGGGACAGGGGCATGATACTTTGGCAACAGCTCTGCCCAAGGCCGCAGGAAATTGCAGAGATTTGTGGATGTCCATCACACAGACCAGACTTCCCCACCATCGACTCCATCTACACTTCACGCTGCCTCAGGAAAGACTTGTCCCACCCCGTTTATTCCCTTTTCTCCGCTCCCTGCTGGCTGTTTGGCAGCTCTTTATCACCAGATTCAGAAACTGCATCTAGTGAACGGTCCGCACATAAGCTAGGGTGCAGTCCCGATCTCCCAAACTGCCTGAGTGCGGACATTGGACTATAATGCTGTAATTGTAAGGTTATAACGCTGTAACACTAGATTCTACACGCTGGTACTTTTCTCTTTGTAGTAGTGTTATGGCTTGATTTGCCTCATGTGCAATATGGCGAGGCTGGTTGGCACGCAAGCAAAGTGTTTCACTGTATTGGTACACATAATAAACCAGTGTCAGTGCCAATGAGGGAATTAAATCACCACACCCTCACAATACACGCACACACGGACACACACACACGGACACACGGGGACACACACACGCACACACACACACACACACACACACGGGGAAACACACACACACACGCACACACACACACACACACACGGACACACACACACACCGGACACACACACACGGAACACACACACACACACACACGCACACACGGGGACACACACACACACACACACACACACACACGGACACACACACCTGTTTACCACTTGTTTTAACTCTATGCACATTAAACACCAATAAACTTCCCCAACCCACAAAATATATGAATAATAAATTTGAGATTATGCAAGTTGGAGCAATATGCCCTGCTCATAGGGACAGCGAGGGGGGAAGGAAGGGGGGGAGGAAGGGGGGGGGAGGAGGGGGGGAAGGAGGGGGGGAAAGGAGGGGGGGGGAGGGGGGGAGGGGGGGGGGGGGGGGGGAGGCGGTGGGGGGGGGGGGGAGGAGGGGGGAAGGAGGGGGGGAGGGGGGGGGGGGGGGGAGGGGGTGGGGGGGAGGTGGGGGGGGGGGGGGGAAGGAGGGGGGGGGCGGGGGAGGAGGGGGGGGGGGGGGGGGGAAAGGGGGGGTGGAGGGGGGGGAGGGGGGAAGGAGGGGGGAAGGAGGGGGGAAGGAGGGGGGGGGAGGGGGGGGGGGGGAGGAGGGGGGGAGGAGGAGGGGGATGGAGGGGGGGAGGAGGGGGGGGGGAGGGGGGGAGGGGGGGAGGAGGAGGGGGGAGGAGGAAGAGAAAGTAAACAAAGGGAGGGGAAGAGAGGGGTTACCGGGAGGGTTCTTTTTTTCTTCGAGGGAGTTGTAGAATTAAAAAAGAGCTATAAATCTGATCATTAATCACACGAGTCCAACCGGAAATTCTGACAATGATCATTTTGTGGAACTTGAAACCATGAGAATAAGGGAAGGAATCAAGAGCACCATTGTGAGCAAGGCAGCCCTGCACCGAGCCACCCACTCACACTGCTGATCGATTCTCAGGGGTATCGTTGTCAACAAATCAGAACCATTAGAGGTGCCACCGTTTAATTCCGGCCACATTTGTCCAGTGAACAAGCTTTGTGTGATTGGTGGAAATAAATACTGTACTTTCTCCAAGGGTGAGGTCATCAACTTAAATCCATTCCTTGCTGTGTAGTTGCTGTCCACCCTGCTGAGTATTTGCCAGTGTTTACTGATTGTATTCTCATCAGTTTGCATTCTGCAAGCATCCGGCTCCATTGTCCAACTTTACAAGCAATGCCGTCTCGTATTTCCCAATCTGCCCCGCGTCCTCATTATGCTCTCGTTTCCCCGAATTAATCGCTCTATCAAACAGCGCAGAACAAGACAGGGCAAAGTCTCAATGACACAGCGTGTGACTATTCCAGGGTGGGTTCCTGCCACTCCTCCACGCCTTCGAACAGCTTGACCTTGACTCCTCCGCGCCACTGTCAGAGAGTCACAGGGTGGTATAACCGGCCCTTCGGCCCAACTTGCCCGCACCGCCCAACATGTCCCAGCTACACTCGTCCCCACCTGCCAGCGTCTGGTCCAAATCCCTCCAACCCTGTCCTATCCATGTACCTGTCTAACGGCTTCTTAAATGTTGAGATAGTCCCAGCCTCAACTACCTGCTCTGGCAGCTCGTTCCATACACCCCCCACCCTTTGTGTGAAAAAGTTACTCCTATTAAATATTTTCCCCTTCACCTTAAACCCATGTCCTCCGGTCCTCGATTCCCAAACCCTGGACAAGAGACATAGAAACATAGAAAGATAGACAATAGGTGCAGGAGTAGGCCATTCGGCCCTTCGAGCCTCCAAAATAAGTACATCGATCCAGCTTTTTCCCCATATCCCTTGATTCCTGTAGCCCTAATAGCTAAATCTAACTCTCTCTTGAAAACATCCAGTGAATTGGCCTCCATTGCCATATGTGGCAGAGAATTCCACAGATTCGCAACTCTCTGGGTGAAAAGGTTTTCCTTCATCTCTGCACCCCGATCTATTCCTCAAATCATCTCATACCCGATCTATTCCTCTCATGGTTTTATGCACCTCTATAGGATCACCCCTCATCCTCCTGCGCTCCATGGGCTAGAGACCCAGCCTACTCAACCTCTCCCTATAGCTCACACCCTCTAGTCCCGGCAACAATCCTCTTAAATCTTCTCTGTACCCGCTCCAGCTTGACAACATCTTTCCTATAACACGGTGCCCAGAACTGAACACAATACTGTAAATATGGCCTCGCCCACGTCTTGTACAACTGCAACGGTAGGCAAATGGCCTACTCCTGCACCTATGTTTCAATGGTGCAGAGTTGATGTGGATAAGCGTTTCCCATTGAGGGTAGGGAAGATTCAAACAAGAGGACATGATTTGAGAATTAAGGGACAGAAGTTTAGGGGTAACATGAGGGGGAACTTCTTTACTCAGAGAGTGGTGGCTGTGTGGAATGAGCTTCCAGTGGAAGTGGTGGAGGCAGGATCGATTTTATCATTTAAAAATAAATTGGATAGGTATATGGACGGGAAAGGAATGGAGGGTGATGGTCTGAGTGCAGGGAGATGGGACTAGGTGAGAGTAAGTGTTCGGCACGGACTAGAAGGGCCGAGATGGGCCTGTTTCCGTGCTGTCATTGTTATGTGGTTATATGGTTAGGGCGGAAACAGGCCCTTCGGCCCACCGTCTCTGCGCTGGCCAGCTCTACGCTCGTTCCGCCCCGACACACGGGGGACAATTTACATAAGCCACAAATCTGCACCTCCTCTTCAGGAGGTTCTTTGCAGCAGGTGAGTCTCCTCTCAGATGCATGGGGCGGCTGGACCTATTGAGGAGCACACACACGAGGCAGGGGGTGTTACAAGGCAGTAGTTTCAGGGAGGTGGTCATACATGAGATACACGAGATACATGCTACACCACCCAGAGGGGAAGGCAGTCAGTGCAGGAGATCCCAGTGGCTAATGC
Source organism: Okamejei kenojei (assembly GCA_035221665.1). Taxonomy (NCBI): domain Eukaryota; kingdom Metazoa; phylum Chordata; class Chondrichthyes; order Rajiformes; family Rajidae; genus Okamejei; species Okamejei kenojei. Next base: position 1,535,892 of record CM069132.1, on the reverse strand, counting down.
CCTCAAACAAGTGTATCGTTTTGGGTTCAGGTGAAGACAATTGGTAGAGAGGGTCAACTCTAGAGTAACATTTTTTTTTTAGTATAACCATATAACCACATAGCAATTACAGCGCGGAAACAGGCCCTCTCGGCCCTTCTAGTCCGTGCCGACCATTTACTCTCACCTAGTCCCATCTACCTGCACTCAGACCATACCCCTCCATTCCTCCACCACTTCCACTGGAAGCTCATTCCACACAGCCACCACCCTCTGAGTAAAGAAGTTCCCCCTCACGTTACCCCGAAACTTCTGTCCCTTAATTCTCAAATCATGTCCTCTTGTTTGAATCTTCCCTACCCTCAATGGGAAAAGCTTATCCACGTCAACTCTGTCTATCCCTCTCATCATTTTAAAGACCTCAATCAAGTCCCCCCTTAACCTGCTGCGCTCCAAAGAATAAAGACCTAACTTGTTCAACCTTTCTCTGTAACATAGTTGCTGGAACCCTGGCAACATTCTAGTAAATCTCCTCTGTACTCTCTCTATTTTGTTGACATCCTTCCTATAACTAGGCGACCAAAATTGTACACCATACTCCAGAATTGGCCTCACCAATGCCTTGTACAATTTTAACATTACTTTCCAAATAACAATTTAGATTTATTGTTTGTCTCGTGTACCGCAGTACAGTGAAAAGCTTTTTTGTTGCCTGCTAACCACAACGGAAATATTATACACGATTACAATCAAATCGTCTACAGCTTACAGATACATGAGGACGGGATAATCTTTAATGTGAGCAAGATAGAGTGCAGTAAAGTCCGATTAAAGATAGTCCCAGGGTTTCATAGAAACATAGAAAATAGGTGCAGGAGGAGGCCATTCGGCCCTTCGAGCCAGCACCGCCTTTCATTGCGATCATGGCCGATCGTCCCCAATCAATAACCCGTGCCTGCCTTCTCCCCATATCCCTTGATTCCACTAGCCCCCAGAGCTCAATCTAACTCTCTCTTAAATCCCCCCAGTGATTTAGCCTCCACTGCCCTCTGTGGCAGGGAATTCCACAAATTCACAACTCTCTGGTAGGAAATGTTTTTTCTCACCTCAGTCTTAAATGGCCTCCCCTTTATTCTAAAACTGTGGCCCCTGGTTCTGGACTCGCCCAACATTGGGAACATTTTTCCTGCATCTGGCCTGTCCAGTCCTTTTATAATTGTATATGTTTCTATAAGATCTCCCCCTCATCCTTCTAAACTCCAGTGAATACAAGTCTAAACTCCAGTGAATACAAGTCTAAACTCCAGTGAATACAAGTCTAAACTCCAGTGAGGGAGATAGCCACTCAAGAGCAAGTAGGTCCAGGACCTTCTGAAAGGTGAGGACGAGCAGCCAGATATACCAATGGCAGCAGCAGGAAGACAGATGAAGTCCTACAGAGAGATGAGGTCCTAGGAATGGGAGGGTAGGGCAAATGAATGCATGGCTGAAGCGGGTGGGCGAGCTCAAGTCCCATCCAAGACCACAAGAAATCGCAGAGAGTTGTGGACGGTGCCCAGACCATCACACAAGCCAACCTCCCTTCCATCGACCCCATCTACACCTCACGCTGCCTCGGCAAGGCCAGCAGCATCATCAAGGACCAGTCCCACCCCCCCCCCCCCCCCCCCGGTCACTCCCTCTTCTCCCCTCTCCCATCGGGCAAGAGGTACAGAAGTGTGAAAACGCACGCACACCTCCAGATTCAGGGACAGTTTCTTCCCGGCTGATAGCAGGCAACTGAACCGTCCTCTCACCTACTAGAGAGCGGGCCTGAACTACTATCTACCACACTGGAGAACTTCAAACCATCTTGTATCTGTACACAGTTCACGGCTCGATTGTAGTCTTTGCGCTGACTGGTAGCGCACGCAACACAAGCTTTTCCCCGTACCTCAGTACACGGGACAGCAATAAACTGAACAAACTGCTGGAACTGGTGGGATCTCCTCTGGGGCAGAGGTGACAGATAAACCAATATTGTTACGGGGAGGCTTGCTGCTGCTAATCAGAAGGATACAAACTAGTCTGGTAGAAGATGGAGGGATGCAAAATAGTAGCGTATCAGATGGGAAGTCTCAAGCAAATACAGAGGTCCGAGCTTGGGATTAGTATCAACAGGCACCACGGTGGGCATGGAAACAATGGGCCGAACGGCCTCTTTCTACCTTTTTAAAAAAAGCTGGTGTAACTCAGTGCTCAGAAGGGTTGTGGAGAGGGGGTTTGGGGAGTGGGGGGGGGGGGGGGGGGGGGGTTGGGGAGAGGGGAGGGAGAGAGGGGAGAGGGATGAGGGAGAGAGAGCGGAGGTTGGATGGAGAAGGGAAGGGGTGAGGAGGGAGGTGGGGGGGGAGAGGGAGGAGGAGAGGGTGGGAGGGAGGGAGAGAGGAGGGGAGAGGGGAGAAGGAGATCAGGATGGCGACTCGACACGTCCCAGTGAGGACAGGCGGTGATGTGTCAGTGAGTCCCACAGTGGGACAGCCCCGGCCCCGGCCCCGGGAGCGGTTCCTTACCGATGCGGGCGAGGTTGGTGCGGGTCTGTCTCCGGGTGGCCTCTCTGAGTTGCTCGTCCTCCTGCTCCGTGCGCCGGGGCTTGCGGACGCACTGCATGGTGTAGTGAGAGTTTTAAAACTGCTTGAAGCCGGGCTGTGCGGGGCAGGGGCAGGGGCAGGGGGGCAGGGAGCAGCAGAGCAGCAGCAGCAGCAGCAGCAGCAGCAACTCGGGCGATCCCCGATCCTTCCCATTACCAGTGACGTGGAGGAAATATCTCCCTCCTTGGCCGCTCCTCAAGGGCGGGTTTCAAACTTTACACTCACGTCCCAAACGCCCTGCACGCTGCTGGGGAGCTGGCAGCTCCTGCACTCGTCCTGGGCTGGGCTGGAATAGGCTGGGCTGGGCTGGGCTGGGCTGGGCTGGGCTGGACTAGACTGGGTTTTGGCTGGGGCTGGCTGGACTAGGCTTGACTGGGCTGGGGGCTGGACTAGGCTTGGGCTGGACTAGGCTTGGGCTGGGCTGGGCTGGACTAGGCTTGGGCTGGACTGGACTGGGCTGGACTGGGCTGGGCTGGACTAGGCTTGGGCTGGGCTGGGCTGGACTAGGCTTGGACTGGGCTGGGCTGGGCTGGGCTGGGGACTGGGCTGGGCTGGGCTGGGCTGGACTAGGCTTGGACTGGGCTGGGCTGGACTGGGCTTGGGCTGGGCTGGACTAGGCTTGGACTGGGCTGGGCTGGGCTGGGCTGGCTGGGCACTGGGCTGGGCTGGCTGCTGGGCTGGACTAAGGCTTGGACTGGGCTGGGCTGGACTAGGCTTGGACTGGGCTGGGCTGGACTGGGCTGGGCTGGGCTGGACTAGGCTTGGACTGGGCTGGGCTGGACTAGGCTTGGGCTGGACTAGGCTTGGACTGGGCTGGGCTGGGCTGGGCTGGGCTGGACTAGGCTTGGACTGATGTGGACTAGGTTTAGGGCTGGGGCTTGGACTGGGCTCTAGCTTGGACTAGGCTGGGCTGGGCTGGGGACTAGGCTTGGACTGGGGCTGGGCTGGGCTGGACTAGGCTTGGGCTGGACTAGGCTTGGACTGGGCTGGACTGGGCTGGGCTGGGCTGGGGGCTGGGACTTGGCTGGACTTTGGGGGCTGGACTGGACTGGCTGGACTGGGCTGGACTAGGCTTGGACTGGACTAGGGGCTGGCGGACTGGGCTGGCTGGACTGGGGCTGGGCTGGCTGGACTGGGCTGGGCTGGGCTTTGGGCTGGGCTTGGACTGGGCTGGACTGGGCTGGACTGGGCTGGATGGGCTGGGCTGGGCTGGGCTGGACTGGACTGGACTTGGGCTGGGCTGGGCTTGGACTAGGCTTGGCTGGACTAGGCTTGGGCTTTGGGCTGGACTGGGCTGGGGCTGGGCTGGGCTGGGCTGGGCTGGGCCTGGGCTGGACTAGGCTTGGACTGGGCTGGACTGGGCTGGGCTGGGCTTGGGCTGGGCACTGGACTAGGCTTGGGCTGGCTGGGCTGGGCTGGGCTGGGCTGGACTGGGCTGGGCTGGACTGGGCTGGGCTGGACTGGGCTGGGCTGGACTGGGCTTGGGCTGGACTGGGCTGGGCTGGGCTTGGGCTGGGCTTGGACAAGGCTGGGCTGGACTAGACTTGGACTAGACTTGGACTAGGCTTGGGCTGGACTGGGCTTGGGCTGGGCTTGGCCAGGGCTGGGCTGGGCTTGGGCTGGGCTTGGGCTGGGCTTGGGCTGGAATAGGCTTGGGTTGGACTTGGCTTGGACTGGGCTTGGGCTGGGCTGGGCTGGGGTTTGGCTGGACTAGGCTGGGCTGGGCTTGGGTTTCTGGCTTGAGGGTGTTTCAAGCTCTCAAAGCCAGATCTCCCAAGGTCCCGCCCACTCTCACTGAGTTACTCCAGCTTTTTGTGTCCATCTTCAATACCTTTAATTTCGTTTGAGACAGACACACAAAGCTGGAGTAACTCAGCGGGACAGGCAGCTTCTCTGGAGGGAAAGAGTGGGTGACGTTTCGGGTCGACACCCTTCTTCAGACAGTGTTGTTTCTTCACTTTACTTTGGTTCGGAGATGCAGCGCGGAAACAGGCCCTTCGGCCCACCGGGTCCGTGCCGACCAGCGCACTGGGTCTATCACTATCTGTTGTAGCACTACCCTGCACACACTAGGGACAATTTGAACAATTAGGTCTGAAGAAGGGTGTCGACCCGAAACGTCCCCCGTCCCTTCTCTCCAGAGACGCTGCCTGGCCCGCTGAGTTACTCCAGCATGTTGTGTCTACCTTCAGGGACAATTTAACATTACACCAAGCCCACAACCTGCAGGCCTTTGGTGTGTGGGAGGAAACCGGAGCTACCCGGCGAAAACCCACCCGGTCACAGAAAGAAAGTACAAAGTCCGTACAGACAGCGCCCGTAGTCGGGATGAAACCCGCGTCTCCGGCGCTGTTAGGCTGTGCCATCCTGCCTCCACCGGCCAACTGAGCAATATAGCCCTGCTTCTGATTAACTGAATTCCTTCAACAAAATGGGGCTATATCTGGCTTTTGGGGAGGTGGGATGAGTAGGGTGTGCTGGGGAAATGATTGGGAGTGGTATGGAAGGGATCGGGGGTGTTAAGGAAGAGAGGCAGCGATGGAAAGGGAGAGATAGTTTTGTACACTGGGATGTCACAATAGGGGAGTACCAGACCTCCTGGACAACTGATAGCAGGAAGTGCAGAGTGTGAACAGGGAGGGAGTATTTCCAAATATACTCCTCATCCACTTGAAAGATTCAGCGTGCAAACAGACCCTTCATGCTAACCAGTTAACGGTATGCTAATCCCATTTTATTCTTGCCCAATTCAACTCCTGGACATTGACCCTGAAGAAGGTTTCGACCCAAAACGTGGCCTATCCATGTCCTTCAAGGTTGCTGCCTGACCCGCTGAGTCACTCCAGCACTAATCAAGGACCAGTCTCACCCCCGGCCACTCCCGCTTTCACCCCTCTCCCATTGAGCGAGAGGTACAGAAGTGTGAGAATGCACACCTCCAGATTCAGGGACAGTTTCTTCCCAGCTGTTATCGGGCAACTGAACCGTCCTATCAACAACTAGAGAGTGGTCTATCTAGCTCACTGGAGACCGTTGGACTATCTTTAATCGGAGATGACTGGTCTCTATCTTGCACTAAACGTTATTCCCTTTATCCTGCATCCGTACACTGTGTTTGTTTATTTTTGTTAGAAGTAAGTACAGTAGTCTGGTACTTAAGTACCTAATACATAAATACATATTCTCATTCTTGTACAACTTCATACTTTTAGTTCAATAATAAAAGAACAGTGAGAGAAAAAAGAAATAAAGAGTGTCGGAATAGATAGACAAGCAAGTAGAAACAGAAAACAAAAAAAAAATAAAGGACAGAGGTGAGAAGTTAAAAGATTGAAAGAGAAGGAAAAAGTAAAAATAAACGAGAGATTAGGAGAGATCCACCTATCTCATATTTTTGCGCATCCGTCACCCAGTTCTAAACATTTAATTTCTAAGGTTATGTTATGTTGCACCATATGCTTGTATAAAGTTGATAAACGGAGACCAAATCTTTAAGAATTGGTCTACTTTGCCTAGTAAGAGGAATCTCATTTCTTCAAGATGTAGCGTTTCAGACATGTTTGAGATCCACATTTTGAATGTTGGCGTAGGTGCGTTTTTCCAAAATTTAAGTATAAGTGCATCCGTACACTGTGGACGGCTCGATTGTAATCATGTATACTCTGTCCGCTGGTAGACAAAAGTGCTGGAGAAACTCAGCGGGTGCGGCAGCATCTATGGAGCGAAGGAAATAGGCGACGTTTCGGGCCGAAACCCTTCTTCGGGTCGAAAAGCGTCGCCTATTTCCTTCGCTCCATAGATGCTGCTGCACCCGCTGAGTTTCTCCAGCACTTTTGTCCACCTTCGATTTTCCAGCATCTGCAGTTCCTTCTTGAACACTCTGTCCGGTGAATGGACAACAGAAGCTTTGCACTGTACCTCCGTACACATGACAATAAACTAAACTCAACTACTCAGCTACACACGGGGGGGACAATTTCCGGAGGTTAATTAACCGGCTGTGCCGCGTGCCTTTAGAATGCGGGAGGAAACCACAACCTGGAGTTGTACAGCAAGGAGACAGGCCCTTCGGCCCACCACGCCCGTGCTGTCCATTGCCCCTTCTCCACACAAATCCCATTTCGGTCTACATTACAATTACACATCAGGTCCACGAGGCCTCAGTGCCTTGGCGATACTCGTACACATGCTACACAGATCACGCCAGGGTAAAACGGTTGTGGGTTCCAGACCTACGCCAGGCAGGTATGTAGGGACTCACACCTACAAGTCTCACACGCCAGCCAGAGGAGGTAGTTGAGGCAAGTGCAATAACAACGTTGAAAGGACAGTCGGTCAGGTACACGGATAGGAAAGGTTCAGAAGGATTTTGACTAAACATGGGCAAATCAGATTAGCGTAGATGGGGCACCTTGGACGGTCTGGTCGAATTGGGCCTGTTTCCGTGCTGTTTCAGTGTGGAAACAGGCCCTTCGGCCCACCGACCAGCGATCACCCTGTCCCTCACACTCGGGACAACTCACCGAAGCCCATTTACCTCCAAACCCGCACGTCTTTGGAATGCGGGAGGAAACCGCAAAACACCCGGAGAAAAAACCCACGCAGTCACAGGGAGAGCGTGCAAACTCCGTACAGACAGCAACTCTACCGCTGCGCCACTCAGGCAGCACCTGTGGAGGGACACTGCTGGCGAGTGCTAGGTGGCTACACAAGTGTATGAGGGATTGCCCGCCCACCTGCCAATGAACCCCTCCTTGCCTGTATCCACCTATCACTTGCCAGGTTTTGCTCCACACTCTTCTCCGTTTTCCAGCTTACCCACCCCCCCCCCCCACAATCAGTTTGAAGAAGGGTCGCGACCCGAAACGTTGCCTACCCATCCCCTCGACCGATGAAACAAGGGATGTTTAAACTTAAACAAAGGTAACTACGATGGTAGATCTGGGAGGCTCAGTAAAATACATGGGTGATGGATACCATTCAAGGAATAAACGCAGTAAATAGGAAGGAGAGCCCACCATACCCTACAAAGGTTCAAACCAAAGATAGAGAACGATGAACAAGTTTGCAGGTGACAATAAAGCGGGTGACGTTGTAGATAGTGAAGATGGTTGTCAAAAATCACAGCAGGATCTGGATCGGTTGGGCAGTTGGGCTGAGGAATGGTTGGTGGAATTTAATACAGAGAAGTGCCAGGTGTTTCCACACTCGATGAGATTGAACAAGGAGTGGACTGCAAAGTTTCTCCCAACATTTAATAAGAAAATGATTGCATTTGATAATTCCCCCAAGTCTCATAAATCTGCACACTGGAGTACTGTGAGAAGTTGCTGTGGAGATAAAGGTACTTGGTACATTATTGTCAGGTGTACTGAGATACAGTGGCGAGCTTTGTGGCACGTACTATCTCGGAGCATCACACCACGCCGTGAGTGCAATGGGTTGCTCAAGAGTCGACGGGACAGGAGGGCAAAGCTTTTAAATGTCAAGGACTTGAGGGCACAGCTTTAAGGTGAGAGGGGCAAAGTTTAAAGGGGGTCTTATTTAAGGGCCTGTCCCACTGTACAAGTTATCCCGGGTTTGCCCTGATTCGAACCCGGAGAATTACGGTAACGGCCGCTCGTCGGTACTCGGGGATCTCGTGGACATTTTTCAACATGTTGAAAAATCTTCACGAGTCTTCCCGTGCTTACTGCGTTTCCCGAGTACCTGCCGTTAGCGTTATGAGCCGCTAAGAGACGTCCCGAGCTCAGACGTACCCGCAACGTACATTCTACGTACTTACCACGAGTTTGACTTTTTTTTAAACTCAGGAGAGCTCTTGGGTAAACTCGTATAGTGGGACAGGCCCTTTACACAGATGGTGATGGGGGGGCCTGGAACACGCTGCCGGAGACAGATATGGTGGTGGTGTTTAAGAGGCGCTTGGATGGGTACATAGATATACAAGGAATGGAGGGGTATAGATCACATTCAGGCAGAAGAAATTAGTTTAATTTGGCATTATGTTTGTCATGGACTGTGGCCCAAATGGTCAGTTCCTGTGCTGTGCTGTTCAATACTCTGCGTTCCAATAGAGAAAATAAACAGAGTGCGGAATATCGTGTTAGAAATTGCAATTTAATAAAAAGTGCAAGTGTCGCAACGAGGTAGACTGGCAGATCACAGATTGATCCTTTAATGCAGTGGTTATCATTTCTCCAGTATTCTCCAGATTATGGAGTCATAGAGCATGAAAACTATTCCCTCGGTCCAACTTCTCCATGCCAACCGGGGTGCAACATCGAAGTTAAAGATAGACACTAGACGCTGGGGTAACTCAGCGGGACAGGCAGCAACTCTGGAGAGAAGGAATGGGTGACGTTTCGGGTCCAGACCCTTCTTCAGACCCAGCCTCGGCCCGAAACGCCACCCAGTCCTTCTCCCCAGAGATGCTGCCTGTCCCGCTGAGTTACTCCAGCGTTTAGTGTCTATCTTCGATTCAAACCAGCATCTGTAGTTCTTTCCTACTCAACGTCTAAGTTAGTCCCATTTGCTCACATTTGGCTCATATCCCTCTAAAAACTTTCCCCAATGCATGCACTTATCCAAGTGTTCTTTAAATACTGATAGAGTGCTTGGCTCAGCTACCCCCTCTGGCAGCTCATTCCATTTACCCACCACACTCTGAGCAAAAAAGTTGCCTCACTGGTTCGTACTGTTCCGCTCTCACCTTAACACACTTCCTGGAGATTACATGACGGCAAATATAACACTACAATTAAAAGGAACAAGGAGACGAAACAGGGAGGGTGTGTGTGGGCCTGGGAGCGGAGGGAGGAGTGGTTGGCATGGAGACGAGGGCCTGGGTAGACTGGCAGAGTTAGGGCTGACTGGGGCAGATGGATTAGGACAGAATACACCTGTATGGTCTGACCCACGACTGTATTCTGTAATGCTTGGGCTCGATTACCCAGCAAGCTACAATTAAAATATCACATGATTGTGATAATTCTTGAGTGCAACTTGCCCCTGGCGACTGAATGCATGTTTTTTAAATGTTATTTTACTTCTGTTGCTGCCTGGAAGAGGCTCATATTGCCTTAGCACCAGGAGCTCACGTGCTATGTATACAAGCACACTGTGTGATAACTGTGTGAGGGGGGTGGGACGCAGGCACGCAGCGGTAGTCTTGCTGCCTCACAGCGCCAGAGACCCAGGTTCAATCCTCCATGTGGGTGCTGTCTGTACGGAGTTTGTACGTTGCCCCCGTGGCTTTTTTCCGGATGCTCCCGTTTCCTCCCACATCCCAAGGACGTGCATGTTTGTAGATTAATTGCCCTCTGTAAAATACCACTAATAGAAACATAGACAATAGGTGCAGGAGGAGGCCTTTCGGCCCTTCGAGCCAGCACCGCCATTCATTGTGATCATGGCTGATCGTCCCCAATCAATAACCCGTGCCTGCCTTCTCCCCATATCCCTTGACTCCACCAGCCCTTAGAGCTCTATCTAACTCTCTCTTAAATCCATCCAGTGACTTGGCCTCCACTGCCCTCTGTGGCAGGGAATTCCACAGATTCACAACTCTCTGGGTGAAAACGTTTTTTCTCACCTCAGTCTTAAATGGCCTCCCCTTTATTCTAAGACTGTGACTAGTGCGTATGATGTGACAGTGGGATGTTCATCTGTTATAGGAGCAGAATTAGGCCATTCGGCCCATCAAGTCTGCTCTGCCACTCAATCATGGCTGATCTATCTTTCCCTCTCCAGCCCATTCTCCTGCCTTCTCCCCAACCTCCATCTATCTAAAAATCTAAGATAGAACTAGTGTATGAGTGATCGTTGGTCAAAGGTCCTGTTTCCACACTGTATCACTAAACTAAGCCAAACTAGTTTAGGGCAGTATGGAGGAGCAGCGCCAGAGACCGGGTTCGATCCCGACTACCGGTGCTGTCTGTACGGAGTTTGTACGTTCTCCCCGTGACCCGCGTGGGTTTCCTCCGGGATGTTCATTTTCCTGTATGTTTCCTCCAAAGATGAACAAGTTTGTAGGTTAATGGGCTTGGGTTTGTCTACTTGGAATCAGTGCAAATTGGCGCGTGGGCTTGTGCTAGTGTGCGGGGATCGGTGGGGTAGGCACAGGCTCGCTGGGCCGAAGGGCCTGTTTCCGTGCTGTATCTCTGAACTAAACTAAACTAAGACGCTGCCACAGGGAGGCAAGGCTGATCACAGTCTAAGAATGTTGTTCACTCTCCCGCTGAACCAAACCAGCCAAGTTGACCCCTCATCATCCCGCCTGCCCACACATATACTGGATGTTGACATCGTGTCTGCCTTAACCATTCAACGGTTCAAACCACCCCCCAGGTGACATTTTAATCTGCATTGCTCGAGTTAGGTAAGGGAACGTTTCAAGTTTGGGATGGCAGGACTTTCACATGAAGAAAGACTGGATAGACTCGGCTTGTACTTGCTGGAATTTAGAAGATTGAGGGGGGATCTTATAGAAACTTACAAAATTCTTAAGGGGTTGGACAGGCTAGATGCAGGAAGATTGTTCCCGATGTTGGGGAAGTCCAGAACAAGGGGTCACAGTTTAAGGATAAGGGGGAAGTCTTTTAGGACCGAGATGAGAAAATCATTTTTCACACAGAGAGTGGTGAGTCTGTGGAATTCTCTGCCACAGAAGGTAGTTGAGGCCAGTTCATTGGCCATATTTAAGAGGGAGTTAGATGTGGCCCTTGTGGCTAAAGGGATCAGGGGGTATGGAGAGAAGGCAGGTACGGGATACTGAGTTGGATGATCAGCCGTGATCATATTGAATGGCGGTGCAGGCTCGAAGGGCCGAATGGCCTACTCCTGCACCTATTGTCTATGTTTCTATGTTTCTATGTTTATATGTTGGTATTTCCTGCCTTTGCAATCTGGAGCCTCAGACTTCGGCCTCTGGTTTAGATTAGTATACGATTGTCACGTGTGCCGAGATACAATGAAGAGCTTGTTGTTGGCTGCTATCCAGTCAGCGAAAAGACTATGCATGATCACAGTCAATCGTGGCTGACCTATCTGTCCCTCTCAACCCCATTCTCCTGCGTTCTCCCCATAACCCCTGACGCCCCTTACCGAACACAGATTTGTTTATTATGGTCATGTTTGGTGCAAGAGAAAGTCCAGTAAAGTCCGATTAAAGATAGTCCGAGGGTCTCCAATGAGGTAGATGGGAGGTCAGGACCGCTCTCTAGTTGCTGATAGGACGGTCCAGTTCCCAGATAACAGCTGGGGTGAAACCGTTCCTGTATGTGGAGGTGTGCGTTTTCACACTTCTGTTCCTCTTGTCTAATGGGAGAGGGGAGAAGAGGGAGTGACCGTGGGGGGGGGGGGGGCGGTGAGACTGGTCCTTGATGATGCTGCTGGCCCTTGCTGAGGCAGCGCGAAGTGTAGACGGAGTCAATGGAAGGGAGGTTGGTCCACACCAAAGATCCTACAGCGAGCAAGATAGTCCACTCGACGAAAGAGACGTAGTACGGTCATGGGCAGATTCATGGGTAATTTTCGACCCCATTTCCGTAACCGGCTTCCGTCTCCGCACCAAAGATCCCATAGCGAAGCAAAGATAACTAGTGCGGAGACTAGTATCTGGTTACGGGAACATCCTCGTAAAAATAAAAGTTCTTTGGTAAAAACCTTCTCCTCATTTTCAGAATTTAAATTTATTAACACAATCTGTTCGCCCGCAACGTTGATTACACGTCGGGTCGGGTCGGGTCGGGTCGGGTTACTGAAATGGATGGAAAAAAGGCCCACGTTCCTCTCCGTTGCGTACTACACGTCAGCCCGTTGCATTTAGCAGGAGTGGTCTATCTTGCTCAGCTATAGGGTCTTTGGTCCACACTGTTCCGAACATTTAACTGAAAGTTCTATAAACTATTTAATGCAAGCACATTCTCCCCTCTTGGATTCTACACGCTCTGCTGCAGGTGGAACCTTTAAATCTTTTGGTCCTGATCTACAAATTCCTTCACAGGGAGCTGAGCCTACTGCTGTCTCAGTGTTTAGAATCAAAACATGGTCATCACACAACTGTTGACACACTCTTTCATACACTGCTATTTCAGCCCATCCCCTATGTTGCAAGGTGAAAGGTCATTAGCTGGAAGCATTTACTGGAAAGCCTTCCTCCACAGACACTGCCTGACCTGCCAAGAATTATCTGTTTTCATTTCAAGTTTGATGCCCTGAGGTTTAGAAGATCGAGTGGTATTTTCTGGAGACTAAAGAAACTGCAGATTTGGACTTCAGTCCAGCGACACAGCAGGGAAAGGGGCTCTTCGACCCACCGAGTCCGTGCCAACCAGCGATCACACGTACACTAACAACAATAATAATAATAATAATATAACCACATAACAATTGCAGCACGGAAACAGGCCATCTCGGCCCTTCTAGTCCGTGCCGAACACTTACTCTCACCTAGTCCCATCTACCTGCACTCAGACCATAACCCTCCATTCCTTTCCCGTCCATATACCTATCCAATTTATTTTTAAATGATAAAAATCCAACCTGCCACCACTTCCACTGGAAGCTCATTCCACACAGCTACCACTCTCACTAGTAAAGATGTTCCCCCTCATGTTACCCCTAAACGTTTGTCCCTTAATTCTCATGTCACGCCCTCTTGTTTGAATCTTCCCTACTCTCAATGGGAAACACTTATCCACGTCAACTCTGTCTATCCCTCTCATCATTTTAAAGACCTCAATCAAGTCCCCCCCTTAACCTTCTGCGCTCCAAGGAATAAAGATGTAACTTGTTCAACCTTTCTCTGTGACACACTATAATAATAACACATTTTATTTAATGGCGCCATTCTCAAGGTCACCTTACCTAGCACTACCCTACACACCAAAGACAATTCACAATTTCACTGAAGCCAATGAACCTGTAAACCTGTACATCTTCGAAGTGTGGGGGAAAACTGGAGATCCTGGAGAAAGCCCATGCAGGTCACAGGGGGAACGTACAAACTCCACACAGATCAATGTAAAAATTATCCCTAGTGAATGTAGGGTGGTGTTAATGTGCGGGGATCGCTGGTCGGTGCGGACCCGGTGGGCTGAAGGTTCTGTTTCCTCTCTGTATCTCTGAACTAAACTAAATTAAACTACTATTCCATGTTTGGTGAATGCAATTCTATAACTTTATCAGGATGTATGTGAGGGTCAGCATGCGTTGCCATGTCAGCCATGTCAATCCTTATCATAGAAACATAGAAACACAGACAATAGGTGCAGGAGCAGGCCATTCGGCCCTTCCAGCCTGCACCGCCATTCAATATGATCATGGCTGATCATCCAACTCAGTATCCCGTACCTGCCTTCTCTCCATACCCCCTGATCCCTTTAGCCACAAGGGCCACATCTTACTCCCTCTTAAATATGGCCAATGAACTGGCCTCAACTACCTTCTGTGGCAGAGAATTCCACAGATTCACCACTCTCTGTGTGAAAAAAAAATTCTCATCTCGTTCCTAAAAGACTTCCCCCTTATCCTTAAACTGTGACCCCTTGTTCTGGACTTGCCCAACATTGGGAACAATCTTCCTGCATCTAGCCTGTCCAACCCCATAAGAATTCTATAAGATCCCCCCTCAATCTTCTAAATTCTTGCGAGTACAAGCCGAGTCTATCCAGTCTTTCTTCATATGGAAGTCCTGACATCCCAGAATCAGTCTGGTGAACCTTCTCTACCCCCTCTATGGCAAGAATGTCTTTCCTCAGATTAGGAGACCAAAACTGTACACAATACTCCACATGTGGCCTCACTAGGGCCCTGTACAACTGCAGAAGGAGTTCCTCCCTTGCTCCTATACTCGACTCCTTGTTATAAAGGCGCCAACATGCATTCGCCTTTTTCGACTTCACTGCCTGCTGTACCTTCAGTGGGCACACTGTTTTGTACCCGTGGGCACAATGAATAAACACTTGTGCCACCTGGCCAGAAAATTAAACAGCGATAATTAACTGTTTAGAGGCGCTGTTACCGGCGTGCACCGTCGCAAACCGTGACACACCAGGGCGGGTAGAGCTGCTGCTTCGCAGCGCCTGAGACCGGGGTTCCATCCTGCCCTCGGGTGCTGCCAGTTTGAAAAATTGAATCTTTTGCTTTCAACGCCTCTCGTCCTTCATCAGCTCCTCCAGCCCGATATCTCCCCGAGGTCCTTTGCATTTCACGGATTAGATTTCCTCCTTTGAGGCGCAGGGGTGCAGCTGGTAGAACCGCTGTCCCAGCGCCACAGGTCCAGGTTCGATCCTGACCTAGGGCGCTGTCTGTGTGGAGTTTGTACGCACTCCCCTGTGACCGCGTGGGTTTCCTCCGGGTGCTCCGGTTCCCTCCCACACTCCAAAGACGCGCTGGTTTGCGGGTCAATCGGCCCTCTGTAAATTGCCCCCTAGTGTGTAGGGAGTGGATGAGAAAGTGGGATAACATAGAGCTAGTGTGAACGGGTGATGGGGGGGGTCGGTGTGGACTCGGTGGGCCTGAAGCATGTTTCAATATTGTACCTCTAAACTAAACTAAACCAAACCAAACTTTAAAACAACAGTGAGTTTAATGATATTGTGGTCACTATTTCCAAACTGAGCACTTGAACTTAGCTCAGAAACCTGACTTATCACATGATTCTCTGGCAACACTCTGTCCCCATGGGTTTGTTATGAACGCTGAAATAGATTCCAAGAAACCTTGTCCTTTTCTTTGGGTTGCGATCAATAAGTAATTGTAGAAGTCGCCTCAAATAATAATATAGCTATTTCTGTAACTTTGCCTACTCTGAAAACAGATTTAGTTTGCCCACAGTTGAGGCAGCGCATCCATTCCCACTTACACAGCGAGTCATTGATAAGGTCACACAGTGTGGAGACAGGCCCTTTGGCCCAACTTGCCCACACCAGTAATAGACAATCGACAATAGACAATAGGTGCAGGAGTAGGCCATTCGGCCCTTCGAGCCAGCACCGCCATTCAATGTGATCATGGCTGATCATCCCCAATCAGTACCCCGTTCCTGCCTTCTCCCCACATCCCCTGACTCCGCAATCTTTAAGAGTCCTTTCTAGCTCTTGAAAGTATCCAGAGAACTGGCCGCCACCGACCTCTGCGGCAGAGAATTCCACTCACAACTCTCTGTGAGAAAAAGTGTTTCCTCGTCTCCGTTCTAAATGGCTTACCCCTTATTCTTAAACTGTGGCCCCTGGTCCTGGACTCCCCCAACATCGGGAACATGTCTCCTGCCTCGAGCTTGTCCAAACCCTTAACAATCTTATATGTTTCAATGAGATTCCCTCTCATCCTTCTAAACCCCAGAGTGTACAAGCCCAGCCCCTCCATTCTCTCAGCATATGACAGTCCTGCCATTCCGGGAATTAACCTTGTAAACCTACGCTGCACTCCCTCAATAGCAAGAATGTCCTTCCACAAATTAGGGGACCAAAACTGCACACAATACTCCACATGTGGCCTCACTAGGGCCCTGTACAACTGCAGAAGGAGTTCTTTGCTCCTATACTCGACTCCTCTTGTTATAAAGGCCAACATGCCATTCGCCTTCTTCACTGCCTGCTGTACCTGCATGCTTACTTTCATAGACTGATGTACAAGGACCCCCAGATCCCGTTGCACTTCCCCTTTTCCCAACTTGACGCCATCTAGATAGTAATCTGCCTTCCTGTTTTTGCTACCAAAGTGGATAACCTCACATTTATCCGCATTAAACTTCATCTGCCATGCATCTGCCCACTCCCCCAACCTGTCCAAGTCACCCTGCATTCTCATAGCATCCTCCTCACAGTTCACACTGCCACCCAGCCAACAAGCCATCTGCACGTCCCACCTGCCTGCATTTGGCCCATACCCATCCAAACCTCTCCTACCCATGGAATGTAATGATGTTTAATGTTAACACTGTTTCTCTCTCTCCACAGATGCAGTGAAGTCTTTTAATCCCTGAGTACTTTCCATGTTGACTACCTGTCCCTGTCCTTGTCAATGAGAGAGGTGTTTAAGAGGCTTTCCGATCGGCATATGGATATGTAGAGACTGGAGTGATATGGATTGTATGCAGGCGTATGAGATTAGATAGAATAGCGACATTGGAGATAGGCATGTGGACATGCAGCGAATGGAGGGATATGGATCACCTGCAGGCAGATGAGGTTAAGTTATCTTGGCATCATGTTTTGCATGGACATTGTGGGTCGAAGGGCCTGTTCCTGTGCTTTACTGTTCTATGTTCTAACGATAATCCTTTCCACACCATTGAATCCCTCCAGTAATGTAATCATTCTTTACCGGACCTTGCCACACCACATCCTTCCTCATTTTTATAACTGCATCTCAAATTGCGACCTTGACATTTGTGTCTTCCATTCATCTTCACTTTGCAGCTGGGTATATAGGCATAGTGGAAACTCTCGGCGAGGCGAGTATTCGCCGCAGGCCCCCAACATTCCGGCCTGTCCGGCGTTCCCAGAGAGAAGTACACGGCCAACTTCACGATCCGTGGAACCACAACGCTGCGAACTATATCCTGCACTCTGTAATCAAAGACTGGTTCCACTCTGGGCATTCCTTTTTCTCCCTGATGCTGGTGGGCAGAAGCTACAGAAGCTTGAAAGCGCTCACCAGCAGGCTCAGGAACAGCTAATTCCCTACAAACCTCAGGCTTCCGAACGGTCCTTCCGAACGGTAGCTAGGGCACTGTCCGATTCACCTCTACCCCATTGCGAACATTGGACTTTGTCTCTGGAACTGGTGCGCTACACTGCTGAGAACTGCATTCTAAGTACGTAAGTACGTTTATTGGCCAAGTATTCACATACAAGGAATTTGCCTTGGTGCTCCGCCCACAAGTAACAACATGACATACGGTGACAGTTACGAAAGATTCAGAAAAAACGAAACATTAATAATAATAAAACATTAATGATAAAACACCATTGATCAAGCATGTGAACCAACAAAATACCAGATCAAAGGGAGGCTTGAGATCCTGCACTCTGTATCTCCCCCTTTGCTCTACCTGTTGTACTTACATAGAAACATAGAAAAGAGGTGCAGGAGGATGCCATTCGGCCCTTCGAGCCAGCGCCGCCATTCATTGTGATCATGGCTGATCGTCCCCAATCTATAACCCGTGCCTGCCTTCTCCCCATATCCCCTGACTCCACCAGCCCCTAGAGCTCTGTCTAACTCTCTCTTAAATCCATCCAGTGACTTGGCCTCCACTGCCCTCTGTGGCAGGGAATTCCACACATTCACAACCCTCTGGGTGAAAATGTTTTTTCTCACCTCAGTTTTACATGACCTCCTCTTTATTCTAAGACTGTGGTCCCTGGTTCTGGACTCGCCCAACACTGGGAACATTTTTCCTGCATCTAGCTTGTCCTGTCCTTTTATAATTTTATATGTTACTATATATAATATCCCCCCCTCATCCTTCTAAACTCCAGTGAATACAAGCCTAGTCTTTTCAATCGTTCCTCATATGACAGTCCCGCCATCCCAGGGATCAATCTCGTGAATCTACGCTGCACTGCCTCAATCACAAGGATGTCCTTCCTCAAATTAGGAGACCAAAACTGTTCACAATACTCCAGATGTGGTCTCGCCAGAGCCCTATACAACTGCAGAAGAACATCTTTACTCCTGTACTGAAATCCTCTTGTTATGAACGGTTTGAGTGGTTTTATCTGATCTGTTTCGATCGCATGCAAAACAAAGGTTTCCATGCTAAGCTACTGAAGTCACAGAGAGGCCAGGTTCAGCTAGAATGGCTGAAGGGCATTTAGTGAACCAGATATATTTTGAAATTCAAATTCAAACTCACATTGATTGTCACATGCAGCAATTAAGGTACAGCGATGTTTGAGTTACCATACAGCCATACAATTAACATACACTGATTGAAAGCAATAAAGTGTAGTCAGTCTTCCTCCTTCTCAATTTGAATTTGAATTTGAATTTGAAACCACGCATAGCTTGTTGGTTATGTTGTCATCTTTTATTGCTTTTGTCCACTTTTCCAGCATTTCGTTAAATAATTGAATTTCAATTCCCAAGGTGACATTTCGGGGTTTAAAGAGCGTGCTAGTTTTTAAAGTTTTGAAAAGTTTTTGTTTTCAACCCTTCATCAGCTGCTCCAATGCAACGTCTCTCCAAGACCTTTGCAATTCCACATAATTGGGAAGAAGGGTTTCGGCCCGAAACATCGCCCGCCTCCTTCGCTCCTTAGATGCTGCTGCACCCGCTGAGTTTCTCCGGCATTTTTGTGTAAATCCACTAATTGCATTCCACTGCCCGTGCGTGGAGTTTGTACGCTCTCCCTGTGACCGCGTGGGTTTCCTCCGGGAGCTCCGGTTTCTTCCCACACCCCAAAGACGTACAGGTTTGTAGGTTAATTGGTTACTGTAAATTGCCCCTAGTGTGTAGGGAGTGGATGAGAAAGTGGGATGACACAGAACTAGTGTGAACGGGTGTCTATGGAACTGATGCACTGCAATGCTGAGAGCTATATTTTGTACCTGTATAATCCCCTTTGTTCTATCTATTGTACGAGTTTCACCTGAATGTATTCATGTCTAAGAAGATGAACACAAAAAGCTGGAGTAATTCAGCAGCATCTCTGGAGAGAAGGAATGGGTGACGTTTCGGGTCGAGACCCTTCTTCATGTATGTATTGTGCGTCCGATCTGTTTGGATAGCATGGAAAACAAGGCTTTTCGCTGTACCTCGGTACACGGGACGGTAATAAGCCTACACCTTTGTGGAGTCGCAGTCACAGAGTCCAACAGCCAGCAAACACACCCTTCGGCCCATCGAGTCTGTACCGGCCGTCAAGCATCCATTGCACTGGTGCCATTTTGTTCTCATCTCCTCACCCACGCTTCCACCACTTGCCCACGGACCCGGGGCAAGTTACAGCGACCAGTTAACCTGCCAACACGGACATTGTGGGGGTTCGGGAGGAAACCGGAGCACCTGGGGAAAGCCCACTAGGTCACGGTGAGAATGTGCAAACTCCGCGGGCAGACAGCACACGAGGTCAGAATTGAACACAGGCCTCTGGCGCTGTGAGGCAGCGGCCCGCGCAGCTGTGCTGGCCATTCGATCCCTCAATGAGCCTATCCCACAAATAATGTGGAGACAGAAGGGACTACAGATGCAACATTGCCGTGGCTGTCTGTATTTGGACACCCTGCTGTAGGAAGGAAGTAGTTAAGCTGGAAAGTGTGCAGAGAGGATTGACAAGCATGTTGCCAGGGCTTGAGGGCCTGGGCTACAGGGAGAGGTTAGGCAGGTTAGACAATACACAATAGACAATAGGTGCAGGAGCAGGCCATTCGGCCCTTCGAGCCAGCACCGCCATTCAATGTGATCATGGCTGATCATCCACAATCAGTACCCCGTTCCTGCCTTCTCCCCATATCCCCTGACTCCGCTATCTTTAAGAGCTCTATCTAGCTCTCTCTTGAAAGCATCCAGAGAACCGGCCTCCACCGCCCTCTGAGGCAGAGAATTCCACAGACTCACCACTCTCTGTGAGAAAAAGTGTTTCCACGTCTCCATTCTAAATGGCTTACCCCTTATTCTTAAACTGTGGCCCCTGGTTCTGGACTCCCCCAACATCGGGAACATGTTTCCTGCCTCTAGCGTGTCTAATCCCTTAATAATCTTATATGTTTCAATAAGATATCCTCTCATCCTTCTAAACTCCAGAATGTACAAGCCCAGCTGCTCCATTCTCTCAGCATATGACAGTCCCGCCATCCCGGGAATTAACCTTGTAAACCTACGCTGCACTCCCTCAATAGCAAGAATGTCCTTCCTCAAATTTGGAGACCAAAACTGCACACAATACTCCAGGTGTGCTCTCACCAGGGCCCTGTACAACTGCAGAAGGACCTCTTTGCTCCTATACTCGACTTCTCTTGTTAGGTCCGGAGTTTATTCCTTGTAGTGCAGGAGGCTGAGGGGCGATCTTATAAAATCATGAGGGGATGAGATACGGTGAACGCACAGAGTCTTTTCCCCAGGGTCAGGGAATGAAGAACCAGAGGACATGGGTCTCATGTGAAAGGGGAATGATCTGACAAGAACCCGAGGGGTATCTTCTTCACTCTGCCAGAGGAGGTAGTTGAGGCAGGTACAATAGCAACATTTAAAAGACACTTGGACAAGTAGACAGAAAACGCTGGAGTAACTCAGGCAGCATCTCTGGAGAGAAGGAATGGGTGAAGTTTTGGGTCGAGACCCTTCTTCAGACAGGTACACGGATAGGAAAGGTTCAGAGAGAGATGGGCCAAGTGAGACTAGCTTAGATGGGGCGTCTGGGTCAGCATAAGGGCCCATTTCCACGCTGTGTGACTCTATAAGAATGACAACATGTCTCTGGCAGGCTCAGGGTGACTATGGAGTGCTTCAATTTTACCCATTGCTGCCGCCTACAGTACAGTCGTGGGTTAGCAGACGCTGCTATTTCCAATGGCTTTCACATTACACCTATTAGAAACATAGAAAATAGGTGCAGGAGGAGGCCATTCGGCCCTTCGAGCCAGCACCGCCATTCATTGTGATCATGGCTGATCGTCCCCAATCAATAACCCGTGCCTGCCTTCTCCCCATATTCTCAATTCTGTTAACCCTTGTTGTCTCCTCCCCTTCCCACCTCTCCCTCAGCCCTCGGGCCCTGGTATTCCCTCTCTCTCTATCTCCCTCCCCCACCCTAGTCGCACCCAGCTTCTCATTTTCACACCACAAACAGCTTACAATGGCTTGTTCCCTTTATCATCGATACTTTTTTGCATATCTTTCATTCATTGTTCCTTATCTCTCCACATCACCGTCTATATCTCTCGTTTCCCTGATCCCTGACCAGTCTGAAGAAGGGTCTCGACCCGAAACGTCGCCTATCTCCTTCGCTCCTTAGATGCTGCTGCACCCGCTGAGTTTCTCCAGCTTTTTGTGTACCCTCCCTTCTCCCCATATCCCTTGACTCCACCAGCCCCTAGAGCTCTATCTAACTCTCTCTTAAATCCATCCAGTGATTTGGCCTCCACTGCCCTCTGTGGCAGGGAATTCCACAAATTCACAACTCTCTGGGTGAAAACGTTTTTTCTCACCTCAGTCTTAAATGTCCTCCCCTTTATTCTAAGACTGTGGCCCCTGGTTCTGGACTCGCCCAACATTGGGAGCATTTTTCCTGCATCTTGCTTGTCCAGTCCTTTTAATGATTTTATATGTTTCTATAAGATTCCCCCTCTCATCCTTCTAAACTCCAGTGAATACAAGCCTAGTCTTTTCAATCTTTCCTCATATGACAGTTCCGCCATCCCAGGGATCAATCTCGTGAACCTACGCTGCACTGCCTCAATCACAAGGATGTCCTTCCTCAAATTAGGAGACCAAAACTGTACGCAATACTCCAGATGTGGTCTCACCAGAGCCCTATACAACTAAAGAAGAACCTCTCCACACCTATACTGAAATCCTCTTGTTATGAAATTCCGTTAGCTTTCTTCACTGCCTGCTGTACCTGCACGCCAACTTTCAGTGACCGGTGTACAAGGACACCCAGGTCTCGCTGCACCTCCCCCTTGCCTGGAGCTGCTAAAGATTGGTAGCTGCTAAAAATGTGCTCGTATTTCGTGTGAGATATGGTGTGAATATTGATTTCTCTAATTTCAAGCACCTCCTGCATTCCTTCCTCCCCCCACCCCCCCCCCCCCTCCACTTCGCCAACCCTAGTCATTCTACCAGGTCCACAAATGCGCATCCTGGTAACCCTGTCGTTAGGAATCTTCCCCAGCCAACCATGGGCCATAATAGACACCACCCTTCCTGACGTCATCTGTTGCCGTGGGTAGACAAAAGTGCTGGAGAAACCCAGTGGGTGAGGCATCATCTATGGAGCGAAGGATATAGGCCCGAAATGTTGCCTATTTCCTTCAGAAGGAGGGTTTCGGCCCGAAACGTTGGGCCTTCGATTTTCCAGCATCTGCAGTTCCTTCTTAAACAACATGTCATCTGTTGCCGTCCCTGTTTTTGCTCTGGCCTTCTCTATCTTTCAGTCTAAAGAAGGGTTCTGACCCGAAACGTCACCCATTCCTTTTCTTCCGGGAATGCCGCCTGGCTTGCTGAGTTGCTCCAGCATTTTGTCGCTATCTTTGGTGTAAACCAGCATCTGGAGTTCCTTCCTGCAGTCCCTGGAAGGGCAGATTGACTTCCTGCCATGCCAGCTCCAGCAGGGATGACAAAACTAGATATGGGTCATGCCTGTTTTGCAGGAAATGCGACAGGAAATGCTTGACGGGTTAGCTGGGTACGAAAGGAAAGAGCTACAAGGAACTGCAGATGCTGGAATCGTGAACAAAACACAAGGTGAGTTAAGGGCCTGTCCCACATACGTGTCCTCGGCACGCAAAGTACGTGACCTCGTGGTCGCATTGAGGCGCACGGGCATCATATGGCCACGCGGGGCCGGTCCCACTGAGAAACGCGGAGGGGTACGTAGTTGTGCGCGACATCGCGCGGGGCACCGAAATTTTTGTAGCGAACGAAATCTTCGCGCGCCAACGGCCTGTCGCGTAGCTGACGGCCAAAGTGGGACAGGCCCAAGACCCTGGCACGACGCAACGTCTCACCTCCAACAGCAGCAGAAGCAGGCAAACGATCGCCGAGCTCGGCCTGGGGCTCACGGCCGTTGCGGATCCGGATCCGCTCCCACTCCTACTCCCAGCGCGGGGCCGAGAATATTGAAGATGGACACAAAATGCTGGAGTAACTCAGCGGGACCGGCAGCATCTCTGGAGAGAAGCAATGAGCGAGGTTTCGGGTCAAGACCCTTCTTTTCAGACTGAAGAAGCGTCTCGACACGAAACGTCACCCATTGTTTCTCTCCAGAGATGCTGCCGGTGTCGTTGAGTTACTCCAGCTTTGTGTCCATCGTCAAATGACGTCACGCGCTCTCCAGCACGGCCGTGCGGGCGCATGAAGTCGCACGCAGACCTTCACGGGACCGTCACGGCTCAACGCAACCGGTATTAGGGGTTCAAGCATACGTATTAGGGGTTCAGTATTGATGTGGATAGAGAACTGGCTGGCAAACAGGAAGCAAAGAGTAGGAGTAAACGGGTCCTTTTCACAATGGCAGGCAGTAACTAGTGGGGTACCGCAAGGCTCAGTGCTGGGGACCCCAGCTATTTACAATATATATTAATGATCTGGATGAGGGAATTGAAGGCAATATCTCCAAGTTTGCGGATGACACTAAGCTGGGGGGCAGTGTTCGCTGTGAGGAGGATGCTAGGAGACTGCAGGGTGACTTGGATAGGCTGGGTGAGTGGGCAAATGTTTTGGCAGATGCAGTATAATGTGGATAAAATGTGAGGTTATCCACTTTGGTGGCAAAAACAGGAAAGCAGACTATTATTTAAATGGTGGCCGATTGGGAAAAGGGGAGATGCAGCGAGACCTGGGTGTCATGGTACACCAGTCATTGAAAGTAGGCATGCAGGTGCAGCAGGCAGTGAAAAAAGCGAATGGTATGTTTAGCTTTCATAGCAAAAGGATTTGAGTACAGGAGCAGGGAGGTTCTACTTCAGTTGTACAGGGTCTTGGTGAGACCACACCTGGAGTATTGCGTGCAGTTTTGGTCTCCAAATTCTCGAGGAAGGACATTATTGCCATAGAGGGAGTGCAGAGAAGTTCACCAGACTGATTCCTGGGATGTCAGGACTGTCTTATGAAGAAAGACTGGATAGACTCGGTTTATACTCTCTGGAATTTAGGAGATTAAAGAGGGGATCTTATAGAAACTTACAAATTTCTTAAGGGTTGGACAGCTAGATGCAGGAAGATTGTTCCCGATGTTGGGGAAGTCCAGGACAAGGGGTCACAGCTTAAGGATAAGGGGGAAATCCTTTAAGACCGAGATGAGAAAGACTTTCTTCACACAGAGAGTAGGTGAGTCTCTGGAACTCTCTGCCACAGAGGTAGTTGAGGCCAGTTCATTGGCTATATTTAAGAGTGAGTTGGATGTGGCCCTTGTGGCTAAGGGGATCAGAGGGTTGGAGAGAAGGCAGGTACGGGATACTGATTGGATGATCAGCCATGATCATATTGAATGGCGGTGCAGGCTCGAAGGGCTGAATGGCCTACTCCTGCACCTAATTTCTATGTTTCTATGTTTCTATGTTTCAACCATGAGGTCGCGTAATATGTGTGCCAAGGACTCGTAAGTGGGACAAGCCCTTTAGGCAGCACATTGGCCTTCATCAGTCAGGGTATTGAGTATAGAAGTTGGGAAGTCATGATGCTGTGATATAAAACGTTGGCGAGTATTGTGTCAGTTCTGGGCACCATGTTATAGGAAAGACGTTGTCAAGTTGGAAAGTGCGCAGCAAAGATTTACGAGGATGTTGCCAGGACTCGAGAGCCTGAGCTAAAGGGAGAGGTTGAGCAGGTGAGGACTTTATTCCTTGGAGCGCAGGAGGATGAGGGATGAGCTTGCAGAAGTGTGCAACATTTTGAGAGGAGTAGTTCTAGTAGATACAGTCTCTGGCCCAGAGTGGGGGGGATCGAGAACCAGAGGACATGAGTTTACGGTGATGGGGAAAATAGGAACCTGAGGGGTAACTTTTTCACACAAAGGATGGTGGGTGTAATGAACGAGCTGCCTGAGCACCTGGTCGAGGCAGTATAGACGTTGGGAGGTCATGTTGCAGTTGTATAAGACGTTGGTGAGACCACATTTGGAGTATTGTGTTCAGTTCTGGGCACCGTGTTATAGGATATTGTCAAGCTTGAAAGGGTTCAGAAACGATTTACGAGGATGTTGCCGGGACTAGAGGGTGTGAGCTATAGGGAGAGGTTGAGTAGGCTGGGTCTCTATTCTATGGAGCACAGGAGGATGAGGGGAGATCTTATAGAGGTGTAT
This sequence comes from Okamejei kenojei, assembly GCA_035221665.1. Classification (NCBI taxonomy): domain Eukaryota; kingdom Metazoa; phylum Chordata; class Chondrichthyes; order Rajiformes; family Rajidae; genus Okamejei; species Okamejei kenojei. The sequence goes on along the minus strand of CM069132.1, from coordinate 1,510,311 downwards.
AAAATCATGAGAGGAATAGATCGGGTTGATGCACAGTCATATATTAGATTATTATATATAGTGCACATATAAGATTATTAAGGGTTTGGACACTCTAGAGGCAGGAAACATGTTCCCGATGTTGGGGGAGTCCAGAACCAGGGGCCACAGTTTAAGAATAAGGGGTAAGCCATTTAGAACGGAGATGAGGAAATACTTTTTCACACAGAGAGTTGTGAGTCTGTGGAGTTCTCTGCCTCAGAAGGCGGTGGAGGCAGGCTCTCTGGATGCTTTCAAGAGAGAGTTAGATGGAGCTCTTAAAGATAGCGGAGTCAGGGGATATGGGGAGAAGGCAGGAACGGGGTACATGATCACATTGAATGGTGGTGCTGGCTCGAAGGGCCGAATGGCCTACCACTGCACCTATTGTCTATTGTCTTTTTACCCAGAGTAGGGGAATCGAGGACCAGAGGACAAGGTGAAGGGGAAAGGATTTAATAGGAATCCGAGGGGTAACTTTTTCACACAGAGGGTGGTGGGTGTATGGATCAAGCTGCCAGAGGAGGTAGTTGAGGCTGGGACTATCTCATCGTTTAAGAAACAGTTGGACGGGTACATGGATAGGACAGGTTCAGAGGAATATGGGCCAAATGCAGGCAGGTAGGACTAGTGTTGCTGGGACATTGTTGGCCGGTGTGAGTGAGTTGGGCCTAAGGGCCTGTTTCCACACTGTATCACTCTACGACTATGACTCTATAACTCTAGGTTCAACAGGTACATGAATAGGACAGGTTCAGTGGAATGCAGGCAGGTAGGACTAATGCAGCTGGGACAAGTCAGTCGGTGTGGGCAAGTTGGACCGAAGGGCTTGCTTCCACGTTGTATGACTCTAAAGATTAATACATACAGAAACAGGCCCTTTGGCCCAACTAAGCTAGTCCTATTTGCCCACGTTTGGCCCAGATCCCTCTCAACATTTCCTACCCGTGTGGAGGGATGGGCAGAGGCCTTCTTGGGTTGGGGCCTTTTTTCAAATTGGAGAATTCAATGTTCGTACTGTTGGGGTGTAAGCTACCCAAACAGAATATGAGGTGCTGTTTCTGCAGTTTGTGTGTGGCCTTACTCCAGCAAAGTTGGAGGCCCAGGACAGAAACGTCAGTGTGGGGACACATGAAACTCAGAAACCCAAATTCAGGCCGAAAATGCAACGGGAAAAGCCATCGGATGCTTGGAGCAGGTCACCCAAGTGCCGGGGTCTTGATGGGTAAGGGCATCAAAGATTACCCAGAAGTGGGTCGAGAGGGGAAAATAGAGCAGCCATGATGGAATAGCAGTGTAGACTGGATGGACCAAATGGCCTAATTCTGCTCTTGTGTCTTTGGATTCTTACGATGATGGAATCTTGAGCACAAGAAGTGCTGGAGTAACTCAGTGGGTACGCCCACTTAGAAGAATTTCCCAGCATCTGCAGTTCCTTGTTTCTACATTTCGGAGGTAAACAAAAGTGCTGGAGAAACTCAGCGGGTGCGGCAGCATCTATGGAGCGAAGGAAATAGGCAACGTTTCCGGCCGAAACCCTACTTCAGACTGATGGAGGGTGGGCGGGGGCGGGGAGAAGAAAGGAAAAAGGAGGAGGTGGAGCCCGAGGGCTGAGAGAGAGCTAGGAAGAGGAGGAGACAGCAAGGGCTAACGGAATTGGGAGAATTCAATGTTCAGGCCACCGGGATGCAGACTGCCCAAGCGGAATATGAGGTGCTGCTCCTCCAATTTCCGGTGTTGCTCACTCTGGCCGTGGGGGTGCCCCAGGACAGAGAGGTCGGATACGGAATGGGAGGGGGAGTTGAAGTGCTGAGCCACCGGGAGGTCGGGTTGGTTAATGCGGACCGAGCGGAGGTGTTCGGCGAAACGATCGCCAAGCCTCCGCTTGGTCTCACCGATGTAGATCAGCTACATTTCGGGTTGGGACCCTTCTGCAGTCTGAAGAAATGTAAGAAGGGTCACAACCCGAAACGTCGCCTCTCCATTTTCCTCCGTAGATGCTGCCTGACCCGCCGAGCTTGTCCAGCACTTTGTTTCTGGCTCACGGTTGATATGGGAATGGGAGGTAAAATGGGGAGCAACTGGCAGGTCCCACAAGCTTTGGCGGAGATTGCATGGGGGTTTGGTGAAATGGGTTGCCCTGCTGTGGATGTTTAAGGATGTGTAGGATGTCTAAGGAAGGGTCCTGACCCGAAATGTCACCTATCCATTTTTACCAGCGATGCTGCCTGACCCGCTCAGTTACTCCAGCTTTCTGTGTCTATCTTTAGGAATGTTGGAGATGCAGCATGAAAACAGGCCCTTCGGCCCAACGAGCCTAGACAGACCATCGATCGCCAGTTCACACTAGTTCTATGTTATCCCACTTCACATCCTACATTAGAGGCCATTTACAGGAGCTAATTAAACCCGCAAACCTGCATGTCTTTGGGATGTGGGAGGAAACCAGAGCACCCGGAGAAAAGATTGAAAAGATTAGGTTTGTATTCACTGGAGTTTAGAAGGATGAGGGGGGCTCTTATAGAAACATATAAAATTATAAAAGGACTGGACAAGCTAGATGCAGGAGAAATGTTCCCAATGTTGGGCGAGTCCAGAACCAGGGACCGTAGTCTTAGAATAAAGGGGAGGCCTTTTAAGACTGAGGTCAGAAAAAACTTTTTCACCCAGAGAGTTGTGAATTTGTGGAATTCCCTGCCACAGAGGGCAGTGGAGGCCAAGTCACTGGATGGATTTAAGAGAGTTGGATAGAGCTCTGGGGGCTGGTGGAGTCAAGGGACATGGGGAGAAGGCAGGCACGGGTTATTGATAGGGGACGATCAGCCATGGTCACAATGAATGGCGGTGCTGGCTCGAAGGGCCGAATGGCATCCTCATGCGCCTGTTTTCTATGTTTCTATGTTTCTAAAACACACGCGGTCACGGGGAGAAGGTACAAACTCCACACACAGACAGCGCCCGAGGTCGGGATTGACTCTGGGTGTCTGGTGTGCGTGTGTGTGGGGGGTGAGAGGTAGCGGCTATACCAGCTGCGCCGCTGTGCGTGACTTTGCCCGGTCCTGTCCCAGAGACACACAAGGCACGCATCTGCCTTCCCGTCTGCTCCAGCTCCACCCTGACAAGGCAATGAGGCGACGACTGACAGCCACGGCAGAGTGGGCACGCCCTGGCAACCCGCTCAACCGGTTGCATCTTGGAGCATCTCACAACCTGTCCGTCCACCCAGGCCAGTCGAGGCTGTGGCAGCTCGTTTGTTTGAACAAGCTAAATGCCTAACTAAGAAGGTCTGTGTGAAGGAATGCACGCTGGGTGATGCCAGCCTAAAGTTCGTGGAGAGAGGGGGGGGGGGGTAGGGGGCTTCTCCGTTGCTAAGCCGTGCCTTCATTAAAAGCACATTTCCATCTCGGTGATGAAACTAGGGGGGTACAAGCACTCGCTGGGAGATTTAAAGGGGGCCACCTCCCACACACGTGAACACAGAGGCTCACCACACTGCAGCCACAAGAGACTGCAGGTGCTGGCTCACAGGAACAGAGGCACGACACGCTGGCGGACGTGGACAAGCCAGAGAGGATGGGGAGAGATTTACGAGGGATGTTGCCTGGAGTCGGGGGCCTGAGCTGTCCGGAACGGTTGAGCCGGCTAGGACTTTATTCCGTGGAGTGCAGGAGGGTGCGGGGGTGAATTTTTATCATAATGATAAAACCATGAGAGGACTAGATCGGGTAGATCTTGCCCAGGGTAGGGGAATCGAGAACCTAGGGACACTAGTTTAAGGGGAAAAGATTAATAAGAATCTGAAGGGTAGCTTTTTTTTTCACTCAAAGGGCAGTGGGTGTATGGAAGGAGCTGTTGGAGGAGGGAGTTGAGGCAGGTACCATCGCAACATGCAAGAAACATTCAGACAGGTACATGGATAGGATAGGTTTATGTTCATAAGTTCACAAGATGGGTTTGGAGAGATGTGGGGTAAACACAGGCAGGTGGGACTAGTGCAAATGGGACATGTAGGTTGGTGTGGGCAAGTTGGGCCGAAGGGCCTGTTTCCACGCTGTATGACTCTGCATGACTCAGCGGGTCAGGCAACATCTGCGGAGGGAACAGGAGTCAATATTTTGGTCAGATTTCTGAAGATTTCTGAAGAAGGGGCCACAGTCTTAGAATAAAGGGGCAGGCCATTTAAGACTGAGGTGAGAAAAAACGTTTTCACCCAGAGAGTTGTGAATTTGTGGAATTCCCTGCCACAGAGGGCAGTGGAGGCCAAGTCACTGGATGGATTTAAGAGAGAGTTAGATAGAGCTCTAGGGGCTGGTGGAGTCAAGGGATATGGGGAGAAGGCAGGCACGGGTTATTGATTGGGGACGATCAGCCATGATCGCAATGAATGGCGGTGCTGGCTCGAAGGGGCGAATGGCCTCCTCCTGCACCTATTTTCTATGTAAGTGTCCGAACGTGTCACGTGAACTGTCCACTTCCCTCCACAGATGTCGCCTGGCCTGCTGAGTTCCAACAGCAAGACCAGACTCCGCTCCCATTGACTCCATCTACACTTCACGATGCCTTGAGGAAGCAGCATCTTAATCAAAGGCTTGTCCCACCGGTCATTCCTTCTCCTCCCTAACCCCACTGGGCAGTGAGTACAGAGGCTTGAAGGCGCGCACCACCACACTCAGGAACGGCTTTAGACTTTAGAGATACAGCGCGGGATAAAGGCCATTCGGTCCGCCGATCCGCCCCGACCCCTACACTGGCACTATGCTACACACTAGGGACAATTTATGATTTTACCGAATCCTATTAACCTGCAAACCCGTACGTCTTTGGAGTGTGGGAGGAAACCGGAGCACCCGGAGAAGTCAGGGTGGAGCCCGGGGTTCTGGCAGTGTGAGGCGCTGCGAGGCAGCAACCGCCCCACCACTGTGCTGCCCAGCGAGCTACGTCCCCTCTGAATGGTCCACCAATAAGCTAGGCCACTGTCCGATTCACCTCTACCCCATTGCGGACATTGGACTCTGTCAATGGAACTGGTGCGCCACAATGCTGAGACCCATATAACAATGACAGCACGGAAACAGGCCATCTCGACCCTTCTAGTCCGTGCCGAACACTTACTCTCACCTAGTCCCATCTCCCTGCACTCAGACCATCACCCTCCATTCCTTTCCCGTCCATATACCTAATTTATTTTTAAATGTTAAAAAAAATCGATCCTGCCTCCACCACTTCCACTGGAAGCTCATTCCACACAGCCACCACTCTCTGAGTAAAGAAGTTCCCCCTCACGTTACCCCTAAACTTCTGTCCCTTAATTCTCATGTCATGCCCTCTTGTTTGAATCTTCCCTACTCTCAATGGGAAAAGCTTATCCACGTCAACTCTGTCCATCCCTTTCATCATTTTAAAGACCTCTATCAAGTCCCCCCTTAACCTTCTGCGCTCCAAAGAATAAAGATCCAACTTGTTCAACCTTTCTCTGAAACTTAGTTGGTGAAACCCAGGCAACATTCTAGTAAATCTCCTCTGTACCCTCTCTATATTCCGCACTCTGTATCCTCCCCTCTTGCTCCACGCGTTCTGCCTCAGTATCCCCCTCTCCATTCTGAGGCTGTGACCCAGGTCCAGTCCTCTGCCAGGAAAACTGTCCTTGCGTTCCTCTTATTTAGAGAGCTCAACCATAGAGATGTACAGCATGGCCACAGGCCCTGTGACCCAGCTTGTCCATGTCAACCCTGCAGTGATGCCCTCCAACAGTTACTCCAACAGTTTGAATGCATTTTTGTCAACCAGCACCTGCATTTCCTTGTCTCTACTTCCCCTGGCACCTATTTCCTTATACCCACTACCCTCTCTTGAGCTGAGTTTAGTTTATTGCCACGTGTACTGAGGTACAGTGAAAAGCCTATGTTGCATGCAAACCATTCAGCGGAAAGACAACACACGATTACAATCGAGCCGTCCGCACTGTACAGATACACGATAAGGGAATGACGTGAAGGATTAGCGCACGATAAAGTCTAGTACCGTCTAAGTAAGTACGTTTATTGGCCAAGTATTCACATACAAGGAATTTGCCTTGGTGCTCCGCCCACAAGTAACAACATGACATACAGTGACAGTTACCAATGACTCAGAAAACACTAAACATTAATAATAATGAAACATTAATGATAAAAACACCATGATCAAGCATGTGAACCAACAAATACCAGATCAAAGGAGGCTACAGATTTTAGGCTGTTGAGTAGAGCAACTACTCGTGGATAAAAAACTGTTTTTCGTCTGGCTGTGGCAGCTTTGACAGTCCGGAGTCATAGCCAGAAAGGAAAAAGGAAAAAAAAAGGGAAAGGAAGAAAAGAATTCCAGAGGAAGTGATTCAAGAGTTTGTGGCCAGGTGAGAGGGGTCAGAGATGATCGTAGGTAGACACAAAATGCTGGAGTACCTCAGCGGGTGAGGCAGCATCTGTGGAGAGAAGAAATGGGCAACGTTTTCGGTCGGATCTGAAGAAGGGTCTCGACCCGAAGCATCGCCCATTCCTTCTCTCCAGAGATGCTGCCTCACCCACTGAGTTACTCTGATCAAAGATAGTTGAGGGTCTCCAAAAGAGGTAGATATTTTAGTCGCTCAGGACTGCTCTCTAGTTGTGGTAGGATGGTTCTGTGCCTGCCCATAGGTTCTTATTACATTTTTGCCCTCTCACCTTCAACCTGTGCCCTCTAGACATTAGACAATAGACAATAGGTGCAGAGGAGGCCATTCGGCCCTTCGAGCCCGCACCGCCATTCAATGTGATCATGGCTGATCATCCCCAATCAGTACCCCGTTCCTGCCTTCTCCCCATATCCCCTGACTCCGCTATCTTTAAGAGCCCTATCTAGCTCTCTCTTGAAAGCATCTTGATTCAATTGAATGATTTAATGACACTTTATTGCCACATGTACCTCTGCAGAGTGTAATTCTTTGTTTTTTGCATACAATACGCAAAATTTGCAAAGAGTATCTGGCACTGACTAAGTTACAAAAGTTCTCCTGAGAGTATTTTACTAGTCTCCACTAGTGGGAAAAAGACTGTGCATTCACCCTATCTATTCCCCTCCCGATTTTATACACCTCTATACTTGACTCAATCGTTCCCCCATGGTAAACCCACCACACCTGGGACCCGGTAGACAAAAGTGCTGGAGAAACTCAGCGGGTGCAGCAGCATCTATGGAGCGAAGGAAATAGGCAACGTTTGAAACGCTCCACAGGTGCTGCTGCACCCGCTGAGTTTCTCCAGCACGTTTGTCTACCTTCGATTTTCCAGCATCTGCGGTTCCTTCTTAAACGCCTGGAACCAGCCAACCTTTGTGTCGGAGGGAACTGCAGATGCTGGTTTGTGCCGAAGATCCGACACAAAAAGCTGGAACAACTCGGTGCAGTGTGTCGAGATCCTTCTTCAGCCTGAGAAGCCATGATGATCAGCCATGATGATCAGCCTCCATCGACTCAAAACTTAGAACTCATCTTTACTCTCGAGCCTTTCTTGACGTCCTCTGAGGGAGGGCTATATGTATGTATTTATGTATGTACTTAATCTATGAAGCACTGTTGTATAACGTTAGTGCCTCCACCAATGTAAAGCACTTTGGCCAACGAGAGTTGTTTAAATGTGCTATAGAAATAAAAGTGACCTGACTTGTTCTTTATCTCTCCACATCACCGTCGATATCAAACGGATTTCCCTTTTCCCTAACCAGTCCGAAGAAGGGTCTCAACCCGAAACATCACCCATTCCTTCTCTCCAGAGATGCTGCCTGTCCCACTGAGTTACTCCAGCTTTCTGTGTCTAGCTACCACTCTAATAATCATGGATGTGCAGTCTCATCGAGGCCTGAGTTATTGCAGTGAGACACGTCACTAACTTAAGCAATTTGCACGACATTACGGTGCACAAATGTCCATTGCATGTAAGCATTCCCCAAACGTTTGATTTGGGACACACTTAAATGCAGTCTGCAGTAATTACTTCTGTCTCCCTCCCAGATATAAATGTGTGTGAGTGTGTGAGAGAGTGTGAGTGAGTGAGAGTGTGTGTGTAAGAGAGAGAGAGAGAGAGAGAGAGAGAGAGAGAAGGAGGGAGAGTGTATTTGAGAGTGTGTGAGGGAACCAGTGAGAGAGTGTGTGAGAGAGAATGTGTGTGTACGGGAGAGTGTGTGAGAGGGAGAGAGAGGGGGTGTGAGACAGAGTGTGTGTGAGAGAGAGAGAGAGAGGAGAGAGAGAGAGGGGGGGGGAGAAAGAGTGGGAGAGAGGGGGTGTGAGAGAGTGTATGGAGGGAGTGAGAGAGAGAGAGAGAGAGAGAGAGAGAGAGAGAGTGAGAGAGAGAGAGAGAGAGAAAGATTGGTAGAGGGGGTGTGAGAGAGGTGGTGTGGGAGAGAGGGGGTGGGAGAGAGAGTGTGTGGGAGAGAGTTGTGTGGGAGAGTGAGAGGAGGGTGAGAGAGGGAGTGAGAGAGAGAAAGAGTGGGAGAGAGGTGGTGTGAGAGGGTGGTGTGAGAGAGTGTATGAGAGGGTGAGAGAGGGAGTGAGAGAGAGAGAGAAAGAGTGTGAGAGGGGGTGTGAGAGAGAGAGAGTGAGAGAGGGTGAGAGGGAGTGAGAGAGGGAAAGAGTGAGAGAGGGGGTGTGAGGGACAGGGTGTGAAAGAGGGACGGTGAGAGAGGGAGTGATGGAGAGTGTGTGTGATAGAGTGTGAGTGTGTGAGGGTGATAGACGGTGTGTGATAGAGACTGTGAGAGAGGGTGTGTGATAGTGAGTGCGTGTGTGTGGTAGAGAGAGTGTGAGACAGAGTGCGTGAAAGGGAATGTGTGAGAGAGAGAGGGTGTGTGGGGGGGGAGGATGGGGCGTGGGCCAAGCTAGCGATCCGGGCTGGGGTCGGGACGTGTTAAGAAAGGGCGTGGGGCATTTGGAAGCGGGCAGGGAGGTGCGACGTGGGCCGAACTACGCGGAGGAGCGGTGGGTCGGAGGCGGAGAGGAGAGGAGAGGCGAGGAGAGGAGAGGAGAGGAGAGGAGAGGAGAGGAGAGGAGAGGAGAGGAGAGGTGCAGCAGGCGGGGACCACTACCAGTGCTGGTGTGTGGTGGTGGTGTGTGTCACAACCTCACCCCCGCAGTAGTGTCACGTCGGGGCAGGACAGGACAGGACAGGACTGCGGTGGGTGTGTAGGAAGAGGCGACACACACTGGGTTGGCGTACACCGAACATAGACAGATAAACACAAAATGCTGGAGTAACTAACTCAGCGGGGCAGGCAGCAGCATCTCTGGAGAGAAGGAATGGGAGACTTTTGGGGTCTGAAGAAGGGGTTCGGCGCCTGTTTCCTTCGCTGCTGCACCCGCTGAGTTTCTCCAGCATTTCTTTGGTCCACCTAAGATTTCCCCCAGTGTCTGCAGCTCCTTCTAAAACATCGGGTCTGCCGACGCTGGTTTATTTACACCGAAGGTAGATAGACGCAGAGATGCTGGAGTAACCCGGGGTGGGGGGGGGGAGGGGGGGGGGGGAGACAAGCAGGAGCAGGGGGTCTCGACCCGAAGCGTCGCCCGTTCCTTCTCTGGAGAGATGCTGCCTGTCCCACTCAAGTTAGTCGCTCCAGCAGTCTGTGTCAACCCGCCAGCACAGGCAAGCGACGCCGGGGCGAAACGCTCATCCCAGGACTCTGAGACTGTCCGGGGGGACAAAAAAAACCCGGTTCGGTCTGTTTAAACAGCAGCATGTGCTGCTATAGTTTAGCTCGTAGACAACAGCGTGGAAACGGGCCGAGGGCAGACACGCAGAGTGCTGGAGTAACTCAGCGGGCCAGGCAGCATCTGTGGAGAGACATAGGGGATGGGTGACATTTCGGGTTGACACCCTTCTTCAGGCTGAAAGCAAAGGGGGGGAGGAACTGGAAGTTTTTTAAAAAAAGGGCCAGCAAACAGGCCCTTCACCCCACCGAGTTCATCACAGCACCCGTTCACACCAGCTCTCTGGTTATCAGTCTGAAGAAGGGTCCCAGCACGAAACGCCACCTATCCATGTTCCCCACAGATGCTGCCTGACCCGCTGAGTTACTCCAGCACTCTGTGAAACGTCACCTGTCCATGTTCTCCACAGATGCTGCCTGACCCGCTGAGTTACTCCAGCACTCTGTGAAACGTCACCTATCCATGTTCCCCACAGATGCTGCCTGACCCGCTGAGTTACTCCAGCACTCTGTGAAACGTCACCTATCCATATGTTCCCCACAGATGCTGCCTGACCCGCTGAGTTACTCCGGCACTCTGTGTCTTTCCATGTCATCTCATTTTTGCATCCACTGCCAACACACGTTGACATGACATTTTACAGAGGGCCAAGTAATCTCCAACCCCGCACGTTTTCGGAGTGTGAGGGAGGAAACCGGAGCTCCCGGGGGAAACCCGCACGGTCCCAGGGAGAACGAGCAAACTCCACACGCGCAGACAGCGCCGAGGGTCAGGATCGAGCCCGGGTCGATATGTTGAGACTTTAGAGATGCCGGCGATCGAGTCAGCCACCGCCCGATGCATTAGCACTATCCCACACACACGCACAGGCAGCACCCGAGGTCAGGGTCGAACCCGGCTCCAGCCGCGCACCGCCGGCTGTCTGTCCATCCCCCCACCCCCCCCCCACTGCAGCTGGGGATGAAGAGAGTCGCCTCCCTCACTGTTGCTGCTGACCTACCTCCATTACACTCCATCCTCCCGGCGCCGCGTGTGTGGGGGTGGGTGGGTGGGTGGGTGTGTGGGGGGCACTCAGGTCCTCTGTCCACCTTGACCAGGCTGGCTATCAACAGGGTCTTCCCCGGGATGGGCGCTGAGTCTGAAGACGGGGCGAGGGAAGGATAGGGAGACAAGTCTCTCTCGGAGAGGCACACACACACACACACACACACACACACAGGGAGAGGGGGTGTGGGGGCGGCGAGAAGCTGCACCGTGCGCCGGACACTCTCTCTCACACACACACACACACACACACACACATGCCGCTGGGGAGGGGCACGGGGCGGGTAGTTCTCATTCAGATCCTCCCTCCCACTCATCAGCAAACCCTTCCCCTCCCTCCCTCCCTCCCTCCCTCCTTCAATGAGTAAAGACTCCACCAAGCAAAGTCCAGAGTCCAAATGGTGCTCTCCTCTCTCTCTCTCTCTACCCACCCACCCACCGCCCTCTCATCCCGTTCAAAGAACGCTTCTGCTTTATAAGAACCAATTTCATCCAATATATTTACTATGCCAGCCGAACGTCTCTCCTTTCGCCCAGAGGCGGATGCGCTGAGCTGCGAAGTAAGATCTCATCCTCAATACACCCACATCGGCTGCTTCCTCTGCCGGCCCGGTCTCTGCTGTCCGCAGCTGCTTGAGCAGACAAAGTGGGAGAGTTGTTCAGCCGAGAGTCACGGCGAGAGAGGTTGATGTGTAAAAGACTTGTATTCACTGGAGTTTAGAAGGATGAGGGGATAGTTTATAGAAACATATAAAATGATAAAAGGACTGGACAAGCTGGATGCAGGAAAAATGTTCCCAATGTTGGGCGAGTCCAGAACCAGGGGCCACAGTCTTAGAATAAAGGGGAGGCCATTTAAGACTGAGGTGAGAAAAAACGTTTTCACCCAGAGAGTTGTGAATTTGTGGAATTCCCTGCCACAGAGGGCAGTGGAGGCCAAGTCACTGGATGGATTTAAGAGAGAGTTAGATAGAGCTCTAGGGGCTGGTGGAGTCCAGTGATATGGGGAGAAGGCAGGCACGGGTTATTGATTGGGGACGATCAGCCATGATCATATTGAATGGCTGGAAGGGCCGAATGGCCTCCTCCTGCACCTGTTCTCTATGTTTCTATGACACAAAGTGCCGGAGTAACTCCTCTAGACAGGCAGCATCTCCACTGAACGTGAATATATACAAGTCTGAAGAAGGGTCTCGACCCGAAACGTCACCCATTCCTTCTCTCCAGAGATGCTGCCTGTCCCGCTGAGTTACTCCAGCATTTTGTGTCTATCTTTGGTGTCAACCAGCATCTGCAGTTCCTTCCTGCACTCTCAGTGGTGTCAGGACTACACCCTCTGCCTCAATGTCAGCAAGGCCAAGGAAGCAAGAAGGGTCTCGACCCGAAACGTCACCCATTCTATGTTTTAGGAATAAGGAGTAAGCCATTTAAAACGGAGACGAGGAAACACCTTTTCTCACAGAGAGTGGTGAGTCTGTGGAATTCTCTGCCTGAGAGGGCGGTGGAGGCAGGTTCTCTGGATACTTTCAAGAGAGAGCTAGATAGGGCTCTGAAAAATAGCGGAGTCAGGGGATATGGGGAGAAGGCAGGAACGGGGTACTGATTGGGGATGATCAGCCATGATCACATTGAATGGCAGCGCTGGCTCGAAGGGCCGAATGGCCTCCTCCTGCGCCTATTGTCTATTGTCTATTGTGTATCCCTTCGCTCCATAGATGCTGCCTCACCCGCTGAGTTTCTCCAGCATTTTTGTCTACCTTCAGGAAGCATGGAGGATGGAAATGGTTCAGAGCTTCGGCTGCTTGGCATAAATATGACAAAGATCTGCTGTGGACCAACTACAGTGGAGTGCCAGCCTAGAAGGCACATCAATGATCTGCTTCCTCAGAGGGCTGAGGACATTTGGTGTGCCTCCAATGGCTCTTACCAACTGCTACAGATGTCCGCTTCCATTGGACAGAAGGTACAGAAGCTTGAAAGCGCGCACCACCAGACATAGAAACATAGAAACATAGAAAATAGGTGCAGGAGGAGGCCATTCGGCCCTTCGAGCCAGCACCGCCATTCATTGTGATCATGGCTGATCGTCCCCAATCAATAACCCGTGCCTGCCTTCTCCCCATATCCCTTGACTCCACTAGCCCCTAGAGCTCTATCTAACTCTCTCTTAAATCCATCCAGTGGCTTGGCCTCCACTGCCCTCTGTGGCAGGGAATTCCACAAATTCACAACTCTCTGGGTGAAAACGTTTTTTCTCACCTCAGTCTTAAATGACATAGAAACATAGACAATAGGTGCAGGAGTAGGCCATTCGGCCCTTCGAGCCTGCACCACCATTCAATATGATCATGGCTGATCATCCAACTCAGTATCCTGTACCTGCCTTCTCTCCATACCCCATGATCCCTTTAGCCACAAGGGCCACATCTAACTCCCTCTTAAATATTGCCAATGAACCGGCCTCAACTACCTTCTGTGGCAGAGAATTCCATAGACTCACCACTCTTTGTGTGAAAAATGTTTTCCTCATCTCGGTCCTAAAGGAATTTCCCCTTATCCTTAGACTGTGACCCCTTGTTCTGGACTTCCCCAACATCGGGAACAATCTTCCTGCATCTAGCCTGTCCAACCCCTTAAGAATGTTGTACGTTTCTATGAGATCACCCCTCAACCTTCTAAATTCTAGCGAGTACAAGCCGAGTCTATCCAGTCTTTCTTCATATGGAAGTCCTGCCATCCCAGGAATCAGTCTGGTGAACCTTCTCTGTACTCCCTCTATGGCAAGAATGTTTTTCCTCAGATTAGGAGACCAAAACTGTACGCAATACTCCAGGTGTGGTCTCACCAAAACCCTGTACAACTGCAGTAGAACCTCCCTGCTCCTATACTCAAATCCTTTCGCTATGAATGCTAACATATCTCCCCTTTATTCTAAGAATGTGGCCCCTGGTTCTGAACTCGCCCAACATCGGGAAGATTTTTCCTGCGTCTAGCTTGCCCAGTCCTTTTATAATGTTATATGTTTCTATACGATCCCACCTCATCCTTCTAAATTCCAGTGAATACAAGCCTAGTCTTTTCAATCTTTCCTCATATGACAGTCCCGCCATCCCAGTGATTAATCTCGTGAACCTACGCTGCACTGCCTCAATCACAAGGATATCCTTCCTCAAATTAGGAGACCAAAACTGTACACAATACTCCAGATGTGGTCTCACCAGAGCCCTATACAACTGCAGAAGAACCTCTTTACTCCTGTACTGAAATCCTCTTGTTATGAAGGCCAACATTCCATTAGCTTTCTTCACTGCCTGCTGTACCTGCACGCCAACTTTCAGCGACCGGTGTACAAGGACACCCAGGTCTCGCTGTACCTCCCCCTTACCTAACCTAACCCCATTGAGATAATAATCTGCCCCCTTGTTTTTGCCGCCAAAGTGGATAACCTCACATTTATCTATATTATACTGCATCTGCCACGCATCTGCCCCAGACTCAGGAACAGCGTTCCCCTCTGTTATCGGGCTCCTGCACTGCCCTTCCATAAGCTAGGGTACTGTCCGATTCACCTCTACCCCATTGCGGACATTGGACCGTTGTCTCAGGACCTTATGTGCTACACTGCTGAGAACCATATTCTGCGCTCTGTATCTTCCCCTTTGGAGTGTGGGAGGAAACCGGCGCACCCGGAGGAAACCCATGCGGTCCCAGGGAGAACGTGCAAACTCCACACACAGACAGCCACTGAGGTCAGGATTGAACCCGGGTCTCTATGTTTAGAGCTTAGCATGCTAACAGGCCCTTTGGCCCACAGAGTCAGCGATCGCCCCGTTACACTGCACGCAAAACCAAGCTTTTCACTGTACCTCAGTACACATGCCAATAAGAAACCAAAATCTATACAATCTATCTAAATGCCTCTTAAAGTAGTTATTGTTCATGATTCCACCCACGTCACTGGCAGGCTGTCACAGAGGCAGCACGGTTGGGAGAACTGCTTGGTCTGCTACACCACAGCACTAAAGGCCTGGGTTCAATCCTGGCCAAAGACGCTGTGTGTGTGTGTGTGTGTGGGGGGAGTTTGCATGTTCTTCCTGCGATACGTGGGTTTCCTCCGGGTGCTCCGGTTTGCTCCCACATGCTAAAGACGTGCGGGTTTGTAGGTTAATTGGCCCTCTGTAAATTCCCCCTCCCCCCCCCCCCACACCCGTGTGTTGGGAGCGGATGGGAAAGTGGGAAAACATCCAACTGGTGTGATCAATGGCCGGTATGGACTCGATGGGCCGAAGGGTCTGTTTCCATGCTTGGGCAACTCTGTAAAATAAATCTATCCCTGAAATCTTCTTTAAAATTTGTTCCTGTCACCTTTAACCTGTGCCAATGGGATTCATGCCGATGGGCAAAATGTTGGGCACGGGAATGCTGGGCTTTAGACTTCGGAGATACAGCGCGGAAACAGGCCCTTCGGCCCACCGTGTCTGTGCCGACCAGCGATCCCCCCTTACACTCCCACACACTGGGGGCAATTTTACAACTTTCCCGAAACCAATGAACCGACAAACCTGTACGTATTTGGAGATGTGGGAGGAGACAGGAGCACCCGGTGAAAACCCACGAGGTCACAGGGAAAACTGTAAACACAAAGCCCACACGGACAGCACCCGTCGTCAGGATCGAAGCTGGGTCTCTGGCGCTGTAAGGCAGCAACTCTGCTCGCTGGCAGTATTAGCTCCCAGGAGAAGTTGGGCAAACTACGGAATGTTTGCTCCAGAACTCGATTGGTTCCAATTATGAGAGGCATTAGATAGGGCAGACAAATAGGACTCTTTTTCCCAGGATGCAAATATCAAAGACTAGAAGAGATAGCTGCATGGTGAGACGGGCAAAGTTTCACGAGGATGTACGGGGGGGCAAGTTATTTACACTGCGAGTGGTGGGGGCCTGGAATGTCCTGCCAGGGGTGGAGGGGGAGGCAGATATGACAGGGAGATTTAAGAGGCAATTACATATTCACAAGCATAGCAGCATAGAAAACAGGTGCAGGAGGAGGCCATTCAGTCGTTTGAGCCAGCACCGCCATTCAATGTGATCATGGCTGATCATCCACAATCTGTACCCCATTCCTGCTTTCTCCCCATATTCCTTGATTCCGTTAGCCCTAAGAGCTCTATCTAATGCCCCTGTCCCACTTAGGAAACCTGAACGGAAACCTCTGGAGACTTTGCGCCCCACCCAAGGTTTCCGTGCGGTTCCCGGAGGTTTTTGTCCTCCGGCAACCACCTTCAACTAGCATCGCAACCGGCTTCGACTAAAAAATGACCGATTCTTTAAACGGAAACCACTTTCGACCATTAGGGAGACTGACAAAAACCTCCGGGAACCGCACGGAAACCTTGGGTGGGGCGCAAAGTCTCCAGAGGTTTCCGTTCAGGTTTCCTAAGTGGGACAGGGGCATTACTCTCTTGAAAACATCCAGCGAATTGGCCTCCACTGCCTTCTGCAGCAGAGAATTCCACAGATTTGCAACTCTCTGGGTGAAAAAGATTTGCAGAAAATGGAGGGATATGAACTGCAGGACATTAGTTTAGCCTGCAAACATGTTCAGTCCAGACATTATGGGCCAAAGGACATGCTCCTGTGCTCTGCTGTGTTCCTATGTTCTTCTAAAAAGATGTTCCACGCTAGGTAATTTTGTTATCCTAAACATGACCATTAATCCCAATTGTGAAAATGTGAGATCCTTCACTATAGACCAGGGGAAGAGCTGTACAAAATCATGAGAGGACTAGATCGGGTAGATGCACAGAATCTCTTGTCCATAGTAGGTAAATCGAGGACCAGAGGACATAGTTTTAAGGTGAAGGGGAAAAGATTTAATAGGAATCTGAGGGGTAACTTTTTCACACAAAGGGTGGTGGTGTATGGAACAGGCTGCCAGAGGAGGTAGTTGAGGCTGGGACTATCCCATCGTTTCAGAAACAGTTAGACAGGTACATGGATAGGACAAGTTTGGAGGGATCTGGACCAAACGCAAGCAGGTGGGACATGTTGGCCGGTGTGGGCAAATTAGGCCGAAGGGCCTGTAGCCACAGGCCCTCGTCTAACACAAGAAATGGGAGCAGGAACAAGCCGTTGAGGACATCAAGGGTTATGGGGAGAAGGCAGGAGAATGGGGTTGAGAGAGAAAAGTAGATTGGCCGTGATGGAATGGCGAGGTAGACTAGATGGGCTGAATGGTCTAATTCCGCACCTATGTCATATGGTCTTATCTCAGTCATTTACCTGATGTTTTTCACAGCACACACGACAATAGTAGATGCTGGTAACTAAGAACAGTCTCGACCTGAAACGTCACCTAGTCCTTTTCTCCAGAGATTCTGCCTGGCCAGCTGAGTTACTCCAGCATTTTGTGTCGATAACCATTACCTCCATTCAGCAACTCTTAACAAACTCAAACCCTGGCCAGCCACTGCTAATCTAAGATGGACGCAAAGTGCTGGAGTAACTCAGTAGGTCAGGTAGCATCTCTGAAGAAAAAAGGATGGGTGATGTTTCGGGTCGGGACCCTTCTTCAGACTGAAATTAGAGGGGAGGGAACTGGAGGTGAGAAAAGGCCAGATGACTACAACGGGCCTGCAACAGATGACCAAGGAAGGCTCTGGAGCCTTTAGAGACTTTCATCAGTCTATGAAAGTTAGCATGCAGGTACAGCAGGCAGTGAAGAAAGCAAATGGCTTGTTGGCCTTCATAACAAGAGGAGTTGAGTATAGGAGCAAAGAGGTCCTTCTGCAGTTGTACAGGGCCCTAGTGAGACCACACCTGGAGTATTGTGTGCAGTTTTGGTCCCCTAATTTGAGGAAGGACATTCTTGCTATTGAGGGAGTGCAGCGTAGGTTCACCAGGTTAATTCCCGGGATGGCGGGACTGTCATATGCTGAGAGAATGGAGCGGCTGGGCTTGTACACTCTGGAATTTAGATGGATGACAGGGGATCTTATGGAAACATGTAAGATCACTAAGGGTTTGGACACAC
Source organism: Okamejei kenojei (assembly GCA_035221665.1). Classification (NCBI taxonomy): domain Eukaryota; kingdom Metazoa; phylum Chordata; class Chondrichthyes; order Rajiformes; family Rajidae; genus Okamejei; species Okamejei kenojei. The sequence continues at coordinate 1,492,504 of CM069132.1, read as the reverse complement.
TAGAGGCAGGAAACATGTTCCCGATGTTGGGGGAGTCTAGAACCACAGTTTAAGAATAAGGGGTAAGCCATTTAGAACCGAGATGAGGAAATACTTTTTCACACAGAGAGTGGTGAGTCTGTGGAATTGTCTGTCTCAGAGGGCGGTGGAGGCAGGTTCTCTGGATGCTTTCAAGGGAGAGTTAGATAGGGCTGTTAAAGATATGGGGACATGGGGAGAAGGCAGGAACGGGGGGCTGATTGGGGATGATCAGCCATGATCACATTGAATGGCGGTGCTGGCTCGAAGGGCCGAACGGCCTCCTCCTGCACCTATTGTCTATTGAAGGGTGGAGCCCATAATGGTCCATTGTTGGCTAGGGAAGAGGTGATTAAGAAGGTATACAAGGATGTGAACAGTGGAACTGGTGGGACATCCAGGGTATGGGGTGGGGGCAGAGAGGGGGATTGCTGGGGTAACTTGAAATCAGATAAATCAACGTTTATACCGCAGGGCATCCTCCTGGTACATTGTCAGCAGGCCATGCTAATGGAGCAGACTGCTTGTGGTCTCACACTTAATGGAAACCGTCCAGTAATACTGGACCAGGTACAAAAAAATACTGAAGTGCTGGAGTAACTCTGCGGGTCAGGCAGCAACGTGTTCGGGGCTGGATCCATCTGATGGGGGACAGGAGTTTCCATGAACAGCGAAAACTCGACAATCACGCCGGAGGAGTTTGGCACTTATTTAAAGAATGGGTGGTGTGGAAGCAACGCCCACGGCCCCCAGAGACCTGTCCGCCAACCCATGTCCCGGCCGCCCCGCACCTTCACGCCGCACTCACCCAGCTCTCGCTCTCGGCACTCTCCCGTGAGCTTCCCACACCTCCAACCGCCATGGAACCTGTTCAAAAAAGGACCCAATGCTCACAATCATCCACGCTCACACAGTCACACTCTGACCCGGGCTGTAACGGGTGTAGATGATGCACACAGTCACACTCTGACCCGGGCTGTAACGGGTGTAGATGATGCACACATCCACACTCTGACCCGGGCTGTAACGGGTGTGTAGATGATGCACACAGTCACACTCTGACCCGGGCTGTAACGGGTGTGTAGATGATGCACACAGTCACACTCTGACCCGGGCTGTAACGGGTGTAGATGATGCACACAGTCACACTCTGACCCGGGCTGTAACGGGTGTAGATGATGCACACAGTCACACTCTGACCCGGGCTGGTAAAAACCGGGCCTGTAGACAGGTGTAACGGGGTAGATATGCACACAAGTCCACACACTCTGCTGACCCCGGGCCTGTAACGGGTGTGTAGATGATGCACACAGTCACACTCTGACCCGGGCTGTAACGGGTGTAGATGATGCACACAGTCACACACTGACCCGGGCTGTAACGGGTGTGTAGATGATGCACACAGTCACACTCTGACCCGGGCTGTAACGGGTGTGTAGATGATGCACACATCCACACTCTGACCCGGGCTGTAACGGGTGTAGATGATGCACACATCCACACTCTGACCCGGGCTGTAACGGGTGTGTAGATGCACACAGTCACACTCTGACCCGGGCTGTAACGGGTGTAGATGATGCACACAGTCACACTCTGACCCGGGCTGTAACGGGTGTAGATGATGCACACAGTCACACACTGACCCGGGCTGTAACGGGTGTAGATGATGCACACATCCACACTCTGACCCGGGCTCTAACGGGTGTAGATGGTGCACACACTCCACACTCTGACCGGCTGTATCCCGACGGGCTGTAACGTGTGTAGATGCACATATCCACACACTGATGTAATGCACATCCACAAATGTGTAAGGGCACTCTCACTGCTCCCCGTGTCACATGCACACATCCACACACCCGGGCTGTATCGGGTGTAGATGATGCACACATACATTGACCCGGGCTGCTGTGTAAAAATGATGATGAAGATCAACTCTGAGATGATGTAACACAGTCACCTCTGACCGGGCGTAAATGGGTGTGTAGATGCACGTCACACTGACGGGCTGTAAAAAGCAAAGTAGCACTCTGACCCAGGGCTGATAAAGTGTCAGATGATGCACACATCACACTTCTTCTCACTCTGACCCGGGCTGACCGTGTGTGTAGATGATGACACAGTGACTCACATCTCGGGCTGTAAAACGGGTGTATATCGGGTGTAGATGTTTGCCACAGTCACACTCTGACCCTTAACGTAGAAGATGATGATGCACATCCCGACAGTCACACCACTCTGGACCGGCGGGCTGTTAATGTCACGGGTTGTAGATGATTGCACACAGTCACACACTCTGCCCGGGCAGTAATGGGTGGTGTATGGTGTGGTACTACAAAGCTCATGCACACATGAGTCACACTCTCTGCTTACCGGCTGTAATGTGGTGTGTAGATTTGATTGGCACACATGTCACAACTCTGACCCGGGGCTGGTGTAACGGGTGTAATTAAGATGCACACAGTCACCACCTGACATCCGGGCTCACACTCTTGTCCCGGGTGTAACGGGTGTGTAGATGATTGCACACAGTCACACTCTGACGGGCTGTTAACGGGTGTAAATGGATGCACACATCACCCTCTGTCACCACACTCTGGGCGGGAACCCCGGGCTGTAACGGGTGTAGATGATGGCACACACACTGTCTGATCTGTCCCCGGCTGTAAGGGTGTAGATGTGATGCACACGCAGTCACACTCTGACCCGGACAGTAACGGGTGTAGATGCCCACATTCACACTCTGACCCGGGCTTGTAACATGGGTGTGGTAGATGATGCCAACACAGTCTAACTTCTGACATCTGGGGGTGGTCGATGATTGCAAAGCCACCACTATTGCTCCCGGGCTTGTAACGTATTGTGTAGATGTTGCACAGACAGTCACACTTGACACGGGCTGTAAAACGGTGGTGTAGATGTGCACTACAGTCACACTTGACGCCGGGTCTATAACGGTTTGTTGTAGATGAGCACACAGGTCACACTCTGACCCGGGCTTTTTGAGTCTTGTTATAATCTTATTTAGTGTGGTTGTGTATGATTGGATGCAACATCCACTCTGTCCAGGGCTTGTAAAGGTAGTTGAGATTGATGCATCACATTACACACTGACCCGGGCTTGTAACGGGTGTAGATGAAGCCACAGTCACACTCTGACCGGGTTGTAAACGGGTTCGTAGATGATGCACACAGTTAAGAGATGATTGACCCTGGGGCTTGTAATCCACACTCTGCTGTGTGGATGGTGGCTGTAGGTACACGGTGTATCTTCACACTCACACACTTTGACGGCGTTAGATGATGCATGCCACACAGTTGACCGGGCTGTACAACTCCTGTTACCACGGCTGTAACTTCTGACCGGTGACTGTCACAATCACAGGTATCACACATTCTCACGACTCTGACCCGGGCTGTAACGGTAGATGAGATGCACAGCATCCCACACTCTGAGACCCAGCTTGTAACGGGTGTAGATGGTCACACAGTCTACCACTCTGACCCGGGCTGTAACGGGTTGTAGATGCATTCCACACTCTACCCGGCTGTAACGGGTGTAAGATGATGCATACACATCCACACTCCTGTCCTGACGGGCTCGTGTAACGGGTGTAAAAGATGAAATGCACACAGTCACACTCTGACCCCCCTGGCTGTAACGGGTGTAGGATGCACAACAAAACCACTCTTCTGACCCGGGCTGTAATGGGTGTAGATGCTACTGCACCACAGTCACACTCTGACCCGGTCTCGATGGGTGTAGTGATGCACACATCCTACACTCTGCTGCCCGGGCTTAAACGGGTGTAAGATGATACACACAGTCACACTTCTGACCCGGGCGTGTAACGGGTGTAGATGATGCAAACACACATTCGCACTCTGACCCGGGCTGTAACGGGTGTGAGATGATGAGAGGCACACAGTCACACACTGACCCGGGCTGTAATTGCGAACGGTGTGTAGATGATGCACACATGTCACACTCTGACCCCGGGCTGTAACGGGTGTAGATGATGCACACAGTCACACGTCTGACCCGGGCTGTTGTAACGGGTGTGTGTAGATGATGCACAAACATCCACACTCTGACCCGGCTGTGCTAACGGGTGGTAGATTGCACACATCCCCACACTCTGCCCCCGGCTGTAAACGGGTTAGATCACACAGGACACAACTCTGTACGGTGTGTAGATGGTGCAACTAACTCACACTCTGACCCGGGCTGAACGTGTAGATGATTGCCCACATTCACACTCTGAACCCCGGGCTGTAACGTGTAGATGATGCACACAGTCACACCTGACTCTGACCCGGCGCAATGACTAAACGGGTGTAGATGATGCACACAGTCACACACTCTGACCCGGGCTGTAACAAGATAAACGGTTCGTGTAGCCCAAAACCCACTGCCTACACACCCCCCACCCCCCCCCCCCCCTCCCCCCTCCCCCCCCCCCCGAGCTGTACCGAACTTGATGCTACCCTCACATCACACGCATTGACCACCCGAGAGATGACCCTACCACACATTCACAATCTGGGCGTGTAACGGGGTGGTAGATGATGCACACAGTCACACTCTGACCCGGGCTGTAACGGGTGTAGATGATGCACACATCCACACTCTGACCCGGGCTGTAACGGGTGTAGATGATGCACACTTCACACACAGTCTTGACCGGGCTGTAACGGGTTGTAGATGATGCACACAGTACACTCTGACCCGGCTGTAACGGGTGGTAGATGGATGCACACAGTCACACTCTGACCCGGGCTGTAATAACGGGTGTGTATGATGCCACACAGTCACACTCTGACAGGGCTCTGTAACGGGTGTTTGACACACAGTCACACTCTGACCCGGGCTGTAACGGGTGTGTAGATGCACACAGTCACACTCTGACCCGGGCTGTAACGGGTGTGTAGATGATGCACACAGTCACACTCTGACCCGGGCTGTAACGGGTGTAGATGATGCACACAGTCACACTCTGACCCGGGCTGTAACGGGTGTAGATGATGCACACAGTCACACTCTGACCCGGGCTGTACTTGTACGGGTAGATGATGCACACATCCACACTCTGACCCGGGCTGTAACGGGTGTAGATGATGCACACAGTCACACTCTGACCCGGGCTGTAACGGGTGTAAGATGATGCACACAGTTCACACACTCTGAACCGGGCTGTAAACGGGTGCAGTATGATGAAATCACACATCACACTCTGACCCGGGCTGTAACGGGTGTAGATGATGCACACAGTCACACACTCTGACCCGGGCTGTAACGGGTGTAGATGATGCACACATCCACACTCTGACCCGGGCTGTAACGGGTGTGTAGATGATGCACACAGTCACACTCTGACCCGGGCTGTAACGGGTGTAGATGATGCACACAGTCACACTCTGACCCGGGCTGTAACGGGTGTGTAGATGATGCACACAGTCACACTCTGACCCGGGCTGTAACGGGTGTAGATGATGCACACAGTCACACTCTGACCCGGGCTGTAACGGGTGTAGATGCACACATCCACACTCTGACCCGGGCTGTAACGGGTGTGTAGATGATGCACACAGTCCACACTCTGACCCGGGCTGTAACGGGTGTAGATGCACACAGTCCACACTCTGACCCGGGCTGTAACGGGTGTAGATGATGCACACAGTCACACTCTGACCCGGGGCTGTGTAAACGGGGTGTGTAGTATGTGCACACAGTCCACACTCTGACCCGGGCTGTAACGGGTGCGGCCTGAGGATGCACACAGTCACACTCTGACCCCGCCGGCGCTCTTGTAAACGTGTGTAGATGTCTGCACACATCACACCACGTCACCTCTGATCCGGGCTGTAAACGGCCGTGTAGACCGTGCCCGTCAAGTCTGACCCGGGCTGTAACGGGTGTAGATGATGCACACATCCACACTCTGACCCGGGCTGTAACGGGTGTGTAGATGATGCGACACAGTCACATCTGACCGGCTGTAACGGGTGTAGATGATTGCACATCAGTCACACTTCTGGACCAGGGCTGTGAGCGGTGTGTAGATTATGCACACAGTCCACACTCTTCTGTACCCGGCTGTAACGGGTGTGATGATGATGCACACAGTACACTCTGACCGGGCTGTGTAAACCACACATCCAAGGATCCCGGGTCTTTGTGTAGAGAAAAACCATCGGGTGTTTGTGATGATGTCATCTCCTCTGACCCGGGTAAAGTGGTGTGTAAGATTATGCTGTATACGGGTTGTATGGATTGAAGCACACAGTCACACTCTGAACCCGGGCTGTAAGGTGTAGATGATGCACACAGTCACACTCTGACCGGGCTGTAACGGGTGAAGTTGATGCACACAGTCACCTTGACCGGGCTGTACCGGAAGGGTAAATGGTCAGTTATGCGTTTTTTTTTAGACTGACGCACGGGAAACATGCCCTTCGGCCCACTATGTCCGCACCCACCAGCGATCACCGGTACCCGAGTTCTATCCTACACACAAAACTAGGTCAATTACATTTACCGCAGCAATCTGCCTACAAACCTGTAGCCTTCAGTGGATGGAACGGAAAACTGCAGCGCAACTATTGACTCGGTGGGTCAGGCAGTTTTCTCTGGAGAAAAGGAATGGGTGACGTTTAGGATGGAGATCTTTCTTCATACAGGTGTGTGTGGACTAATTCGACACACTGATCTGTTCTGTAGTCAACGCCTACTATGTTCTGTTGTGCTGAAGCAAAGCAAGAATGTCATTGTCCTGTCAGGGACACACGACAATAAACTCTCTTGACTCTTTTGACATTTGACTTTTGATTCACATTCTGACCCTGACTATAACTACTGCCTTTGAAGAGGTAAAATCCCTCGTTTAAGGCAGAGATGGATAGATTCTTGATTAGTCTGGGTGTCAGAGGTTACGGGGGGATGGCAGGAGAATGGGGTTAGGAAGGAGAGATAGATCTGCCATGATTGAATGGTGGAGTAGACTTGATGGGCTGAATGGCCTAATTCTACTCCTATCACTTAAGATCCTAACCCCATTCTCACTGCCCCTCCTGCGCCTCTCCCCATAACTCCTGACACCTGTACTAATCAAGAATCTACCTATCTCTGCCTAACAAATGTCCAATAACAGCCTCCACAGCCTCCTGTGCCAAAGAATTCTACAGATTCATAAAGTCATAAGGAATGTAGAGATACATCACGGTAGGGTCCACTACAAACTGCTCTAAGAACCCATCTCGGAGGCACTCTTCAAATTTTCCTTTCATGGGGTCTAGTACCATCCTGATTTTCCCAGTCTATCTGCATATTGCAATCTCCCACTGTAACATTGCCTTTTTGACACGCCAATTTTATCTCCTGGTGTAACTTGTACCCAATATCCTGGCTACTGTTTGGGGGCCTGGTAATAACTCCAATTAAGGTCTTTTGACCCTTGATGCCTCTCAGACATCCAATCTCCTCTGATCCTATGTCACCCCTCACACAAGGGCTGAATTTCATTCCTAACCACGAGCTACCACTCACCCCATAGGGCCCACCCTCCCGTCATTCCGATATTACATGTAACCCTGAATATTCAGCTCCCAGCTCCGATCCTCTTGCAGCCACGTCACTGTAATTCCCACAACGTCATACCTACCAATCACTAACTGTGCTACAATCTTAATCCACTTTATTTAGTATACTATGCGCATTCAAATACAACACCTTTAATTCAGCATTCACCTCCCTTCTCACACCAGTCCTGATTTTACCCGACCTTACCTTCACCAGACTGATTCCTGGGATGGCAGGACTTTCATGTGAGGAAAGACTGGATAGACTCGGCTTGTACTCGCTGGAATTTAGAAGATTGAGGGGGGATCTTATAGAGACTTACAAAATTCTTAAGGGGTTGGACAGGCTAGATGCAGGAAGATTGTTCCCGATGTTGGGGAAGTCCAGAACAAGGGGTCACCAGTTTATAGGCGAATAAGGGGGGACGTCTTTTAGTACCGAGTGATGAGAAAAACATTTTTCACACAGAGAGTGGTGAATCTGTGGATTTCCTCTGCCACAGAAGTAGTTGAGGCCAGTTTCATTGGCTTATATTTAAGAGGGAGTTTAGATGCTGCAACTTGTGGCTAAATGGAACAGGGGGTATAGAGAGAAGGCAGGTACAGGATACTGGAGTTGGATGATCAGCCATGATCATATTGAATGGCCTAGTTTCTCTGGCTCACAAAGGGCCGAATGGCCTTACTCCTGCACCTATGTCTATGTTTCCCAACGTTTCGATATTACCCCTTCTTGAACTTCCCGTCCCATTAACAATTTGGGGAAAGAGTTCTGTAACATTTCTGCACTATCTTTCCTTTAACTCCACCCTTACACTTCACACCTCACTCATAAGGACCACCTTACACACCCTTCACCTTAGACTTGCGAGCCCACCGTAACAAGTTAAACACATTAGGCTAGAGCAATTAGTCGGAATTATATCCATTTCTTTTGCTCGTGGTGAAATTACCTCAAGAAATACCAACTCAACAGGAATAATTTAATCTGATGATAACTCGTCACTCACATTTTCAGTCGCCTAAAGCAAATGAATCCTTATTGAACAAACCATGCCTTAGATACATGCAAAGTGCTGGAGTAACTCAGCGGGTCAGGCAGCCAGCATCTGTGGAGAACATGGATAGGTGACGTTTCACAGAGTGCTGGAGTAAACTCAAAGCGGGTCACTGGCAGCACTCTGTGGTGACATGGATACCGGTGACATTTCACAGAGTGCTGGAGTAACTCAGCGGGTCAGGCAGCATCTGTGGAGAACATGGATAGGTGACGTTTCACAGAGTGCTGGAGTAACTCAGCGGGTCAGGCAGCATCTGTGGAGAACATGGATAGGTGATGTTTCAGGTCGGGACCCTTCTTCAGACATCCTATGGGATCTCCCGGTTGCTCACTATTTTAACTCCACCTCACATTCCCACACTGACCTTTCTGTCCTGGTCCTCCTCCATCGACAGAGTGAGGCCACAAACATATTGGAGGAACAGGACCTCATATTTCACTTGGGCAGCTTACACCCCAGCGGTAAGAATGTTGAATTCTCTCATTTTAAGTAACTTCTAACCCCTCCCCTCCCCTCCCCCCCTCCGTACCTTCCCCCCCTCTCCTTTCCCTTCCCCCTCCCCCCCCCCTCCCCCCTCTCCCCCCTCCCCCCCTCTCAGCCCCCGCTTCCCCCCTCTCCCCCTCCCCCCCTCCCACCCCTCTCCCCCCTCCCCCCATTCCCCACCCTGGCCATCTAACCAGTTCCACAGTTTGCAACACTTGGCCTATCAGGGAACCACCATGCCTGCGTAGTCACGAAAAGCTGGAGTAACTCACGGGACAGGCAGCATCTCTGGAGAGAAGGATAGTCGACGTTTCGGGTCGAGACCCTTCTTCAGACTGGTCAGGGATCTCATGTGGAAACGAAGAGATATAGACGGTTGCAGATGTGGAGTGATAAAGAACAATGTATGAAAGATTTGCAAAAAGTACATCAATGATAAAGGAAACAGGTCTTGTACAGCTGTTTGTAGGGTGAAAATGAGAAGCTGGTTGTGACTTGGTGGGGAGGATCGTGAGAGAGGGGAATGCCGGGCTTCATCTGAAGTGAGAGAATTCTTCAATAATCATACCACTGGGCTGTAAGCTGCCCAACGCGAAAATATGAGATGCTGGTCCTCCAATTTGTGTTTAGCCTCACTCTGACCTCTCGGAGAGGAGACTGAGGACAGAAAGGTCATGTGGGAATGAAGGAAGGGGAATTAAAGAGGTAGGCGGGGTGTCCGGCAACCGGGAGGTCAGGTTGGTTCAGGCGGGCTGAGCGATAGGTGTTCAGCGAAACGATCGGCCAGTCTGCGTTTGGTCTGGCCGATTGTATGAGAGTCCGCATCTTGAACAAACGGATACGGTAGAAATGCGGTCATGGGGAAGGTGCAAGTGAACCTCCGCCTCACCCGAAAGGACTGTCGGGGTCCCTGGACAGAGTCGAGGGAGGAGGTATTGGGGGCAGGTGTTGCATCTCTGCGGTTGCAGGGGAAGTTTACCTGGGGGGAGGTGGAGTTGGTGTGGGAAGGGATGAGTTAACCCAGGGAGTTGCTGGGGATACGGACTTCCTGCGTGGCGCAAGGCGAAAGCTGGTCACCCAATCCTTCTCTCCGAGAGATGCTGCTTACCCTCTGGGGTACTCCAGCTTCTGTTCTATCTTCGGTTTTAAACCAGCTATCTGCAGTTCTTTCATATTTACATTAAGCACGCCTTAGGCCAGCCCTGCCATGTTTCAGAATCTTCTAGCAACAACCATTGCCCATCAACAAAGGGTAGTGGTATAAACACAATCCTCTCTAACTCCATGGACTCTTGGAAATTATGCCACACCAAATCCTGCCTTCTGTACCTTCCGATCCCTGAGCGTAAAATCACATCTCTGAAGTCATTTATACCTCCATTGCCATTTTACATTGAATTGAGGTCCAAGGTTTTGCCGAAATTGCCCTATAATTTGTGATGATCCATGCAGTCTCCACATTTACAATACAGCTTCAATCATACTTCCCTTCTTGGGATGATCAAATGTAGAGGCGGCCATGTTTCATAAAACCATTGTGTTGTGACGTAGCTGCTCATAGAGTCATACAAGCATGGATCAACAGCCCTTCGGCCCGACACCTCGTCATGCGTGACCAAGGGCACAACAGCATCTCATAGTCTGCTTGGGCCAGCGTACAACCCAGAGGTATGAAATATTGATTTTTCCTCTTAACAAGTAATCCCCTGACATTCACTCTCTCCCACTCCATCCCCCCTCCCAAGTCGCACCACCTATAGCTTCATCTTTTCACCACAAACATCTACCAAACGTGACCTGCTTCCTGTATCATCGTTACTTTTGCTATCTCTTCATTCATTTAGCAAACCATAGAAACATAGAAAATAGGTGCAGGAGTAGGCCATTCGGCCCTTCGAGCCTGCACGGCCATTCAATATGATCATGGCTGATCGTCCAACTCAGTATCCTGTTCTATTTGTTCCATATCTCTCTACATCATTGTCTATATCTCTCATTACCCTTTCTCGTGACTTTCAGTCTGAGGAAGGTCTCGACCCGAAACGTTACCCATTCCTTCTCTCCAGCGATGCTGCCCGTCCCGCTGAGTTGCTCCAGCTTTGTGTGCCGCGCCTAAGCTAGTCCCATTTGATGAGAGTTCATACTGAAGGACAGAGCTCTGGAACAACTCAGCGGGTCAGGCAGCCTCTCTGGAGAACATGGAAAGGCGACGTTTCAGGTCGGGGTGCTCCCTCGGACTGATGTTCACACCATTGGGTTTTAAGCTATCCAAACGGAATATGAAGAGCACTTCCTCCAGTTTTGCGTATGTGGCCTCACAGCAGTGGAGGAGGCCCCAGGACTATGTTCTAAGTTTCCTATGTTTCCTATGTTTTCTATGTTTCTATGTAGGACTATGAGTTCAGTATGGAAATGCAAAACGATATGAGAATGCAGGGTGACTTGGACAGGTTGGGGGAGTGGGCAGATGCATGGCAGATGAAGTTTAATGCGGATAAATGTGAGGTTATCCACTTTGGTAGCAAAAACAGGAAGGCAGATTACTATCTAACATGGCGTCAAGTTTGGGATAACAGAGGGAAGTACAACGGAAAATCTGGGGGTACCTTGTACAACAGTTCAATGAAAGTAACGTACATGCAGTACAGCACATTGAAGAAAGCAGAATGGCATGTTGGCCTTATAACAAGAGGAATCAATATAGGGAGCAAAAGAGGTCCTTCCTGCAGTTGTACACAAGCCCTAGTGAGACCAACGACTGGAGTATTGTGGTGCAGTTTTGGTCCCCTAATTTGAGGAAGGACATTCTTGCTATTCTGAGGAAGTAGCAGCTAGTTTTACAAGGTTACATTTCCCGGATGGCGGAGACGTCTCCATAGCTGACACAATGTTGCATGCTGGGCTTGACCATCTGGTCTGTTTAGAAGGATGAGAGGGATTCTCATTGAAACATATAAGTTTGTTTACGCTTTGGACAAAGCTATGAGCAGGAAACCATGTTCCAGAATGCATGCGGATTCAGAACTAGGAGCCACAAGTTATAGAATAAGGACGTAATCATTTAAGAACGGAGAACGAGAACACTATTTTTCTCACAGAGAGGGTGAGTCGTGGAATTCTCTGTCGTCAGGAGGACCGGTGGAGGCAGGCTCTCTGATGCCTTCCAAGTCGAGAGCTAAGCAAGTGGCATCTAAAAAAAGTGGAGTCCAGGCGGAATATGGGGTATAGAAGGCAGGAACGGGGTCACTGCTTTGTGGATTGTCACCATGATCACATTGAATGGGCGGTGCTGCTTTCGAAGGGCCGAATGGCCTACTCCTGCCACCTTTGTCTATTGTCTAGTGAAAGGGATCCATCACAGTACTGACACTCCCCTTACCCATCAAAGGAATCTATGGGAGGCACTACCTCAAAAAAGCAGGCACATTCATCAAGACCCACACATAACCCTGCCACGCTCCCATTTCACTCCTGCCAGAGCGGAAGGCGGGTATAAGAGTTCTGAAACTGTGACCTCACCAGGGTCAGACTCTTGCTAGAAACGGCAACCAAACAACAAGCGACAAACTGTCCTTGGATTACATTATGGGACGTCGGCGTTATTGTTCTGTACTAATAATTGTTTTTCTTTTTATTGATTTGAGAAGTGTCCTTTGCTTGCTTATTATGTTATCTATTGAGGCGCAGTGTGAAGACCTATATGCTGCAATAAGGACTTCATTGTTTCATTTTGTACCCTTGACAATTAAAAACTCCTTGACTCGATCATGGGTTCACGTACAACTGAGAGATCCAGATCAGGCTCACTCCCCAGCAACGATAGAAAGAGTGTTCTCACCATTAGACACAACTCCACAAAATATTGAACCTACTTATCTCATTCACACAGTAATGACGTTGTTGGAACTGAGTATTAATGACCCAATCCTTTATTGTCTTGAAAAGCAGAGCAGATTGGAGTCCATTCCCCAAGGCACATCCATTGCAATAGAGGTTCACAAAAAGCTGGAGAAAACTCAGCGTTGGCAGCGCATCTAAGGAGCGAAGGAGATAGGCGACGCTTTCGGGTCGAGACCCTTCTTCAGACTGGTGACGTGGATATAGACGGGTGAAGTGGAGAAGCCTAACGACTCACTGAAAGAAAAGATATGCAAACAAAAATTCTTCGATGATGAAGGAGAACACGCCATGTGTAAGCTGTCTGTGGTGTGATAGTGCACATTAGATGGATTTATTTTCAAATAAATCACACTTGTTTAATTACTTAAAAAAAAAAAAAGAAATAGAAGGGAAACGAGAGATAAACGAGAATTATAGAAATTATAGATTTTTATTGAATTACTCGGATTTTCTTGATGCCGCGGTGAGGTTTTAACTCGTGTCTCTGAATCAATGGTGTGGAACACTGGCTCCCAATCCTGTGATCGAACCACCATGCTACCAGACCCCCGGAGTTGTGTGGTTTATCACAACAGTTGCTTCATGGCTCCTTCTGCCGTTAGTAATGAGTGAAGATAAACACAGTGAAACAAACGGTCATTCGTTTTCCAAAATATGTGGTTTCAATATAAAATTGGGTGTAACTGCATTGAGTTCGACAAATGATTTATAGATTGTGAAATACATGATTCATATGGAACACGGTGTGGGAGACTTTCTCGGGTAAAACGTGCAGTGCTGGAGGCAGATATGATAGTGGTATTTAAGTGGCACACGCATATGAAGAGATACAGTGGAGCAATATGGAGCAAGCACAGGTAGATGAGAATAGTTTCACTTGACGCCATGTTCGGCACAGATATTCTGGGCCAAAGCCCCTGCTCTTATGGTGTATGTTCTCTGCCGCGGGTACAGGAGAGGTTTACCCGAATGCTGTCTGGATTAGGGGGTGTCGACTATAAGGAGAGGTTTTTCTCCGGAGCGTCGGAGATGAAGGGGAAATCTGACATCACATTATTCGTGGCGCAGATAGGGTAGACAGTCAGAACCTTATTCCCAGGGGGGAAATGTCAGAGATTGCGGGCATAGCTTTATACCCCTGTCCCACTTCGGAAACCTGAACGGAAACCTCTGGAGACTTTGCGCCGCACCCAAGGTTTCCGTGCGGTTCCCGGAGGTTCCGGAGGTTTTTGTCAGTCTCCCTAATGGTCGAAAGTGGTTTCCGCTTCTTCTATAGAACATTAGGGAGACTGACAAAAACCTCCGGGAACCGCACGGAAACCTTGGGTGGGGCGCAAAGTCTCCAGAGGTTTCCGTTCAGGTTTCCTAAGTGGGACAGGAGCATTAGTAGGACAGGGGCATAAGTGTCAGATTAAAAGCGATGCACGGGGCATATCTTTCACACAGACAGTGACGAGGGGTGGCGGTGGAAACAGGTACAATAACGGTGTTTAAGAGGCTTCAAGTGGGCGGCACAGTGGCACAGCTGCTGCCTCACCGTGCCACACACCTGGGTATGAACCTGACCTCAGGTGCTGTCTGTGTGGAGTTTGCATGTTCTCCCTGTGAGCATGTGGGTTTCCTCCTTTTTCATCCCACTTCCTAAAGACGTGCGGGTTTGTAGGTTAATTGGCCCTAGTGTGCAGTGAAATAACTAGTGTGAATGGCTTCTCAATGGTCATTGTGGACGGTGGGTGGAAGGGCACGTTTCGAGCTAAATCAAAGAGAGGCACATGGATATGCAAGGAATGGAGGGATATGATTCATGTTCAGGTAGAGATGAACTTGAAAAAGTCACTTTTATAACAACCAAGCAGGCTCGCTTCTTAATAAACAGACAAATCACAAACGTTTGGTAGACCAGTTCAAAACTTTACTTATTATCGGCCGATGGAAGGGACGGAGAACTCTAGTCAAGTGAGCAATACAGACACTTCACTTGTCCTTAGCCCACTTCTCCGAACAACAGAATTACATCGTATTATATAGTATTATATATCTGAAGAAGGGTCTCGACCCGAAACGTCACCTATCTCCTTCGCTCCTTAGATGCTGCTGCACCCGCTGAGTTTCTCCAGCTTTTTGTGTAACCCTCGATTCTCCAGCATCTGCAGTTTCTTCTTTAACACTTTGTCATTACCCCTTACTGGGATCAATCTAACTTCCTCTCTCGTCATATGGTAGACAAATGTTAGTCATTCATTATCTCAATACACAGCAACCCGAGGCAAGCCTAATTTGAGACTGAGTTTCTCCAGCATTTTGTGTAACCCTAATTTGAGACTGATTAGGTGTAAGCTAGCCCAGGAACCAATTTAATATCTTCTTATATTTTTTAACTTAATTCAGCCTTATCAAACTTGGCACCATGTTTAGCACAGACATAGAGGGAAGAAGGGCCTGTTCCTGTGCCATATTGTTCTGTGTTCTATGTAATCACTGAGCTTCTCTGGACAACTACAAACTTTGCGAGCTGCGCCCGCGTTAATCACAGGAATGAATGAAATAGAAAGATCTTTACCTTTGGTTGCCGATCCCTTCCTGTGTAGGCAGCGCGGGAGTGACTCTTAAATGACTCATGCAAGGCAGAGTGTGTGTTGGGAGCAGTGAGTCCCGATGATAACAGCTCTATCCTTTGACTGATGTTGCTTCTTTTGTTTGCTTCTGGCTGCATGACTGCTTGTCTGCATTGTCCCTATGGGCATGTGGCCTGCGTCCAGCCAGGGGTCAGTTCTGTGTCATGGTTCCACACTATAAGTGCCGCAGGTGCACAAGGTGCCATCGGGACAGGAACGCAGATGACCGAAGAGGTGGAGGGGGTCGTCGAAGACGACTTCCGAGTTTTTGTGATCGGGCTTTTTTTGGGTTGGGAGGATTGGGAGCGACCAACGCGAAGAAAGCCAAAGAACCGGGCAGAAGAGAACAGAAGCGCCATTGTAACTCAAGCCTCTCAAAGGGACAGTGGTGGTGGTGGTGGTGGCAGAACCAGGCAGGAGAAGAGAAGGCATGGATGCATCACGATGGAAACTCAGCTCGTCGGGCAGCCTCTGCGAGGAGAGGAAGACAACGATAGCATTTCAGCTGGAGACGCAAGAAATTGCAAATGTTGGAATCCTTGAGCAAGGCACAAAGTGCGGGCAGAACTCAGCCGGTCAGACAACATGTACAGAGGGAATGGACAGGTGAGGTTTGAGGTCGGGGCCCTTCTTCAGACTGATTGTATGTAGTAGGTTGGAGAATTGTGCAAAAGAGAGGTGGGGGTAGGACATAGCCTGGCAAGGGATAGGTGGAAACTGCAGATGCTGGTTAATACACAAAGGGCAGCACGGTGGCGCAGCGGTAGAGTTGCTGCCTTACAGCGAATGCAGCGCCGGAGACCCGGGTTCAATCCCCACTACGGGCGCTGTCTGTACGCAGTTTGTACGTTCTCCCCGTGACCTGCGTGGGTTTTCGCAGAGATCTTCGATTTCCTCCCACACCCCAAAGACGTACAGCTTTGCAGGTTAATTGGCTTGGTAAGTGTTAAAAAAATTTGTCCCTATCTGTAGGTTAATCTGTAGGTTAATTGACTTGGTAAAATGTAAGATTTGTCCCTATTGGGTGTAGGATAGTTTTTAACGTGCGGGGATTGCTGGTTGGCACGGATCCGGTGGGCCACAGGGCCTGTTTCCGCGCTGTGTCTCCAAACTAAACTAAACACAAAGGGCAGGAGCAGGTCAGGCAGCATCTCTGGAGAACATGGATAGGTGACGTTTCCGATTTAGAAAGAAGGGTCTCAACCCAAAACGTCGCCTCTGTTTTTTTCTCCAGAGATGCTGCCCGACCTGCTGAGTTACCCGAGCACTTTGTGTTTGTGATAGATGAGTACGGGTGAGGATGGGATGACTGGCAAATGGGTAGAGTGTAAGTGACACTCGGCGGGCGAGTCGGCGGTTTGAAGAGGGGACAAAGGGGGAAGAGATAATGAGAGACGCGGATAAAAATGCAAAGCAGAGGGTAAGGTTATACGTGGGAAGGGGACCAAGGGAAGGGGAGAGAGGGACAATGAAAGGAAAATGTGGGAGTCATGGATGGGAGATGAGTGGTCCAAGGCAGAGAAAGGAGCAGGGTGACTGGGAGTGTGGAGCTAGGGGAAGAGATGGGTGTGCACTGGGGTTGAGGAGGTACATAGGGGAGGGAGGGGACAGGTGGGTATTACTTGAAATTGGATCTAAAGGATAAATCAAGAAGAGATGTTACAAATTATAACAGTTAACTTTTCCAGAGTGTGTGAATGCACACGTAACATTTTTAATTTTACAATAGTTATTATGCTACTTGACAATTTACGATACTTAATACTAGAGGGCCTGTCGCACTTTCACGACCTAATTCACGACCTCTGCCGAGTTTGCCCTTGACTCGTACTCGCAGCATGGTCGTCAAGAGGGGGTCGTAGGTAGGTCGTGATGCTAGTCGTACGTACTCGCGGCATCAAGTAGCTCGGGGCGTTTTTTTTTCAACATGATGAAAAATGTCCACGAGTAAAAAATGTTGTGAATTATGTTGTGAAAGTGGGACAGGCCCTTAGAAATAATCGATTAGCATGTTCAGGAAAATAGAGGTTTTCATCGCAGGTTGGTTTCAGCAGGATTTGGTTTCACATACAGTAAAAGACTCTTGAGCACATGAAATTGGAATTGGCTGGGTGCAACCGCGCTAATGTGCAGGATGAAAGCAGGCCCTTCAGCCCACTGTGAACATCTGGAGATTCTACCTGACCCGCTGAGTACTCCAGCACCTAGTCTCCTTGTGGGTAAACGAGTATCTACAGTTTGTTTAAGAAGGAACTGCAGATGCTGGAAAATCGAAGGTAGACAAAAGTGCTGGAGAAACTCAGCGGGTGCAGCAGCATCTAAGGAGCGAAGGAAATAGGCAACGTTTCGGGCCGAAACGTTGCCTATTTCCTTCGCTCCCTTAGATGCTGCTGCACCCGCTGAGTTTCTCCAGCACTTTTGTCCACCACCGAGTATCTACAGTTCCTTGTTTCTACAAAACGATCAGATTGTTTTGAAGGCCATGATGTCCTCCACTATCTTTAGGGACAGAAATCTCTTGTCTGTGGAGGAAAGAACTGCAGACGCTGGTTTAAATCGAAGGCAGACACAAAATGCTGGAGTAACCCTTCACTGTTGCTGCCTGAGCCAGTGAGGTACTCCAGCACTTGGTGTCCAAAAGTGTGGATTTTTGCTTTCTACAGGTATGTCGGGCTTGGTTGCATTTCAAAACTCCACCAAACCAGTGGCAAACTGCTTGAGAGACGGTGTCTACCTCTCCCGCGAACACAAGGCTGAGACCAAAATCAAAGCCACCTCTCCTACGGTCTTGGTAAAGGGATCTACAACTGCAAGTAAGTGACAAGGAGTATCTTGTTCACCATTCAGGCAGCATCTCTGGAGAGAAGGAATGCGTGACGTTTCGGGTCGAGACCCTTCTTCAGACTGATGTCAGGGGAGTGAACTAATTAACATGTAACTTCAGAACTGCACCCGTGTTTGACTCTTAACTGCAATGTATTTTATGATGCAACTGATTTGCACCCCATTCAATGATATCCAAACAACACTGATGTGGTTGAAGGTAGGTAGCCCAGGCAACGGAACAATTAATATTGTCATCATCAACTTCCCCTTCATACGCAAGGCAAATTTCCAATAATTCTTCAAATGCATTCCGTTGTTCAAATTCTTGACATTCCTCAGCAGCAGGACCGGAAAGGACAAACTCAGAGAGATACGAGGAAGTAGCAAAACTGACACCTCGATGAAAATCACCAAAACTATGTACGCGGGAAATAAGACCAGAAAATGTTGGGAACATTCAACGCCTCAGGCAGAGCCAGTGGAGAATGAAATAGTTATTGTTTAATAGTTCTGAGAGGAATAGATCGGGTAGATGCACGGAGTCTCTTGCCCAGGCTAGGGAAATTGAGGACCAGAGGACACAGGTTCAAGGTGTAGGGAAAAATATTTAATAGGAATCCGAGGGGTAGCTTTTTCACACAAAGGGTGGTGGGTGTATGGAACAGGCTGCCAGAGGAGGTAGTTGAGGCTGGGACTATCCCAATGTATAAGAAACAGTTAGACAGGTACATGGATAGGAAAGGTTTGGAGGGATATGGACCAAGCGCAGGCAGGTGGGACTAGTGTAGCTGGGACATGTTGGCCACTGTGGGCAAGTTGGGCCGAAGGGCCTGTTTCCACGCTGTATCATTCTATGACTGCTTGACTATTGTGGACCTTTTATTGCAGTTTCAGGTCTGAAATGTTAACTGTTCCTCTCACCACAGCTGAGGTTCGTCGTTCCCTATCCAAAACACGAGTAGTGGTGAGCGTGAAGAATGGGATCTACACACAGTACTGGGTTGTGGAAGATAGAGTCAAGAGTCAAGAGTGTTTTATTGTCATTGTCCCAAGACAGAACAATGACATTCTTACTTATGTAACAACCCACAATATGTAAACATAGTACACTGTAAACAATATGATAAACGAGAAAACAAAGTTCAGTGTGTATTATATATCTATATACACTTACCCACAAGTACACAAAATTCAACCAGTCTGAAGATAGGGTTACGGGCCCCAAACGGTCGCCTATCTCTTCGCTCCTTAGATGCTGCATTCCCGCTGAGTTTCTCAGCTTTTTGTGCTACCATTCACTACACGCAATATTTATACATTTACACATATCCACCACACATGTTTATTAACAAATCTACACATGTGTATAGCAAACACACACAACATGTTTATAACACACACACACATGTAGTATAACACACACACACATGTATATAACACACACACGTGTATATTACAACTCACACTCATGTATGATAACACACACTGTGTGTATATAACACACACACACATGTATATAACACTCCAACTAGTAGATAACACACGTTATCACATGTATAAGTAAATAAACACACTGCTCGTTTAATAACACACTCATGTATCCACATGTATATAACATGGATATAACACACTCCACATGTATATAACACACACACACATGTAATAAACACCACACACACGTGTTTTATATAACACACACACACATGTAATATAAAACACACACACATAATAACACCCACACTGTATTTACACAATCACACACATGTATATAACCACACACCACATGTATATAACAAACACACACACGTTGTATATACCGTACACACACATCACACACGTGTATATAAAACACACACACACATGTATATAAACACCACAACAACATGTATATAACACACAACATCAATGTCATAACACACACCACGTGTATAAATAACACACACACATGTATATACACACACACATGTATATAACACACACACACAGTGTATTAAATAACACCACAACACATTGTATATAACACTCACACCATGGGTATATAGACTACACACCATGTATATAACACACACACACATGTATATAACACTACACACACACTGTATATAACACTACACAAGGCGTTAATTATTAATCACACCACCACACATGTATATAACACACACACACGTGTCACCACACACCATGTTATAGAATCACACACACATTTTATAACACACACACAATGTAACCACACACCACATTGTATATAACTCACCACACACTATAACACCACACAACATATACACACAGACACACACGTGTATATAACACACACACTCACACACACACACATGTTGTATATTAACACACACCCACACATGTATATAACACACACACACAGTATAAACAAACACACCACACACACACACAATGTATATAACACACACACATGTATTAAACACACACACACGTTAAAACACACACACGTGTATATACCACACACACACATGTATATAACACACACACACATGTATATAACACACACACATGTATATAAAACACACACACATGTATATAACACACACACGTGTATATAAAACACACACTGTTATAACACAAACATAACACCACACACATTGTATATAACACAAACTCATGTATATAACACACCACATGTATATAAACACAACACACACACACACATGTATATAACACACACACACACACATGTATATAACACACACACATGTATATCTCACAGTATATAAAACTCACACAACAATGTAAATATAAACACACACACATGTATATAACACACACAACACACACACATTGTATATAACACACACACACATGTATTATACACACATACTCACATGTATATAACACACACACACATGGTATTATAACACACACACACATGTATCTAACACACACAACACATGTATATAACACACACACACATATAACCCACACACACACATGTATATAACACACACACACACACACACATATAACACATTAACACACACACACATGTATATAACACACACACACATGTATATAACACACACACACATGTATCTAACACACACACACATGTATATAACACACACACACACTGTATCTAACACACACACACACATATAACACACACACACACATGTATATAACACACACTCACACAATTTTGGGTATATAAACACACACACACACACACCACCACCCTGTATATAACACACACACACGTGTATATAAACACACACACACACACACATATGTTAACACACACACACACATGGTATATAACACACACCCACATGTATATAACACACACACACATGTATATAACACACACACAACACCACATGTATATAACACTACACACACACACACATGTATATAACACACACACCAACACACATGTATATAACACACACACACATGTATATAACACACACACACACATGTATATAACACACACACACATGTATATAACACACACACACACATGTATATAAACACACACACACATGTATATTAACACACACAAACACATGTATATAACACACACACCACATGTATATAAACACTCACACACATGTATATAACACACACATGTATATACACACACACACACATGTTATAACCACACACACACACATGTATATAACACACACAAACATGTATATAACACACACACACATGTATATAACACACACACACATGTATATAACACACACAACACATGTATATAACACACACTCTCACACATGTATATAACACACACACACATGTATATTAACACACACACACATGTATATATAACACACACACACATGTATATAACACACACACATGTATATCAACACACACACACATGTATATAACACACACACACGTGTATATAACACACACACACATGTATATAAACACACACACACATGTATATAAACACACACACATGTATATAACACACACACACATGTATATAACACACACACACATGTATATAACACACACACATGTATATACACACACACACACTGTATATAACACTCACACACACATGTATATAACACACACACACATGTTAAAACACACACACACGCATTGTATATAACACACAACACATGTATATAACACACACTCACACACACACACCTCACACACACATGTATATAATCACACACACCATGTATTAACACACACCCACTGTATTACACACACACACATGTATATAACACACACACATGTATATAAACACACACCACATGTATATAACACACACACACATGTATATAACACACACACATGTATATAACACACACACACTGTATATAACACAACACACACATTGTATATAACAGCACACACACATGTATATAACACACACACATGTATATAACACACACACATGTATATACACACACATATAACACACCATGTATATAACACACACACACACATGTATATAACACACACGCACACACACATGTATATAACACACACACACATGTATATAATAACACACACACACATGTATATAACCACACACATATAACACACACATGTATATAACACACACATTGTATATAACACACACACATGTATATAACACACACACACACATGTATATAACACCACACATGTTATAACACCACACACATGCACACACACATGTATATAACACACACACACACATCCACTCACAACACATGTATATAACACCACACACCAATGTATTATCACACACACACACACACACACACACACACAAAATGTATTCAGGCCCCTTCACTTTTTCCACATTTTGTTACGTTGCAGCCTTATTCTAAAATGGATTTAATTTTTTTTTAAATCATCAGTCTACACACAATCCCACATAGTAAAAAAGGGAAAACAAGGGTTTAGAAATTTTTGCACAGTAATTAAAAAGAAATAACTTTTCTTTTTAATTACATAATTACATTTACATAAGCATTCAGACCCTTTGCTATGACACTCAAAATTGAGCTTAGGTTCATCCTGTTTCATCGATTACCCTTGAGATATTTCTACAACTTGATTGGAGTCCACCAGTGGTAATTTAAATTGATTGGACATGATTTGGAAAGACACACACCTGTCTATATAAGGTCCCACAGTTGACAGTGCATGTCAGAGCAGAAACCAGGCCATGAAGACAAAGGAATTGGCCGTAGACCTCTGAGACAGGATTGTGTCGAGACACAGATCTGGGGAAGGGTATAAAACAATTTCTGCAGCATTGCAGGTCCCAAAGAGCACAGTGGCCTCCGTCATTCTTAAATGGAAGAACTTTGGAACCACCAGGACTCTTCATAGAGCTGGCCGCTGGCCACACTGAGCAGTATTACGGGGGAGAAGGGCCTTGGTCCGGGAGGTGACCAAAACCCCGGATGGTCACTCTGACAGAGCTCCAGAGTTCCTCTTTGTGGAGATGAGAGAACCTTCCGGAAGGACAAACTATATCTGCGGCACTCCACCAATCAGGCCTTTATGGTAGAGTGGCCGGACGGAAGCCTTCCTAGTAAAAGGCACATGACAGCCGCTTGGAGTTTGCCAAAAGGGTTGTTTTCTCTGGTGCTATGGTCTGATGAAACCAAGATTGAACTCTTTGGCCTGAATGGCAAGCATCACATCTGGAGGAAACCAGCACCGCCTCATCACCTGGCCAATACCATACCTACGGTGAAGCATGGTGGTGGCAGCATCGTGCTGTGGGGATGCTTTTCAGTGGCAGGAACTGGGAGGACTGGTCAGGATTGAGGGAAGAAGAACGGAGCAAAGTACAGAGAGATCCTTGAAGAAAACCTGCTCCAGAGCGTTCTGGACCTCAGAGTGGGGCGGAGGTTCACCTTCCAACAAGACAACGACCCTAAACACACAGCGAAGACAAAGCAGGAGTGGCTTTGTGACAAGTCTGTGAATGTCCTTGAGTGGCCCAGCCAGAGCCCAGACTTGAACCTGATCGAACATCTCTGGAGGGATCTGAATATAGCTGTGCATTCACGCTCCCCACCCAACCTGACAGAGTATGAGAGGATCTGCAGAGAAGAATGGGAGACATTACCCAAATACAGGTGTGCCAAGCTTGTAGCGTCATACCCAAGAAGACTTGAGGCTGTAATCGCTGCCAAAGGTGCCTCAACAAAGTACTGAGTAAAGGGTCTGAATACTTATGTAAATGTGATATTTCAGTGATTTATTTTTAATTACTTTGCAAAAATTTCTAAACACCTGTTTTCATTATTTTTATTATGGGGTATTGTGTGTAGAATGATGATTTAAAAAAAAAAAAGATTTAATCCGTTTTAGAATAAGGCTGTAACGTAACAAAATGTGGAAAAAGTGAAGGGGTCTGAATACTTTCTGAATGCACTGTGTGTGTGTGTGTGTCTAGTTCACCTTACTCTGACCTACAGGCAGAAACTAAAAGCTGCTAAGCCTGTGGTCAGAACAATGAAAAGGTGGCCAAGAGAAGGCATTGAGAACCTACAATCCTGCTTTGACTGCACGGATTGGAATGTGTTCAGGGAAGCAACCACAAGCCCCGATGAGTATACAGACTCTGTATCGTCATATGTCAACTACTGTGAGGACAGTTGCATTCCAACTAGAACCCAGACCTGGTACAACAATGACAAGCCCTGGTTTACAGCAGAACTCGGACAGCTCCGACAGTCTAAAGATGAGGCCTACAGGACAATAGACAATAGACAATTGGTGCAAGAGTAGGCCATTCAGCCCTTCGAACCAGCACCGCCATTCAATGTGATCGTGGCTGATCATCCCCGTTCCTGCCTTCTTCCCATATCTGCTGACTCCGCTATCTTTAAGAGCCCTATCTAGCTCTCTCTTGAAAGCATACAGAGAACCTGCCCCCACCGCCCTCTGAGGCAGAGAATTCCACAGACTCACAACTCTCTGTGAGAAAAAGTGTTTCCTCATCTCCGTTCTAAATGGATTACTCCTTATTCTTAAACTGTGGCCCCTGGTTCTGGACTCGGGAACATGTTTCCCGCCTCTAGCGTGTCTAAACCCTTAATAATAATGTTTCAATAAGATTCCCTCTCATCCTTCTGAACTCCAGAGTGTACAAGCCCAGCTGCTTCATTCTCTCAGCACATGACAGTCCCGCCATCCCGGGAATTAACCTTGTAAACCTACGTTGCACTCCCTCAATAGCACGAATGTCCTTCCACAAATTTGGGGATCAAAACTGCACACAATACTCCAGGTGTGGTCTCACTAGGGCCCTAAACAATTGCAGAAGGACCTCTTTGCTCCTATACTCAACTCCTCTTGTTATAAAGGCCAATATGCCATCCACTTTCTTCACTGCCTGCTATACCTGCATGCTTACTTTCATTGACTGATGTACAAGGATCTCCAGATCCCGTTGTACTTCCCCTTTTCCAAACTTGACGCCATTTAGATAGTAATCTGCCTTCCAAAGTGCTACCAAAGTGGATAACCTCACATTTATCCACATTAAACTTCATCTGCCATGCATCTGCCCACTCACCCAAACTGTCCAAGTCACCCTGCATCCTCACAGCATCCTCCTCACAGTTCATACTGCCACCCAGCTTTGTGTCATCTGCAAATTTGCTAATGTTACTTTGAATCCCTTCATCCAAATCATTGAAATATATTGTAAATAGCTGCGGTCCCAGCACCAGCCTTGCGGTACCCTACTAGTCACTGCCTGCCATTCTGAAAGGGACCCGTTAATCCCTACTCTTTATTTCCTGTCTGCCAACCAATTTTCTATCCATGTCAGCACTCTACCCCCAATACCATGTACTCTAATTTTGCCCACTAATCACCTATGTGAGACCTTATCAAATGCTTTCTGAAAGTCCAGGTACACTACATCCACTGGCTCTCCCTTGTCCATTTTCCTAGTTACATCCTCAAAAAATTCCAGAAAATTAGTCAAGCATGATTTCCCCTTTGTAAATCCATGCTGACTCGGACCGATCCTGTTACTACTACCAAATGTGCCGCTATTTCATCTTTTATAGTTGACTCCAGCATCTTCCCCACCACCGATGTCAGGCTAACTGGTCTATAATTCCCTGTTTTCTCTCTCCCGCCTTTCTTAAAAAGTGGGATAACATTAGCAACCCTCCAATCCACAGGAACTGACCCTGCATCTATAGAATATTGGAAAATGATCACCAATGCATCCACGATTTCTAGAGCCACTTCCTTAAGTACCCTGGGATGAGACCATCAGGCCCTGGGAATTTATCAGCCTTCAGTCCCATCAGTCTATCCAACACCATTTCCTGACTAATGTGGATTTCCTGCAGTTCCTCCGTCACCCCAGATCCTCTGGCCACTAGTACATCAGGAAGATTGTTTGTGTCCTCCTTAGTGAAGACGGATCCAAAGTACCTGTTCAACTCATCTGCCATTTCCTTGTTCCCCATAATAAATTCACGTTTTTCAGTCTTCAAGGGTCCAACTTTGATCTTAACTATTTTTTTCCTCTTCACATACCTAAAGAAGCTTTTACTATCCTCCTTTATATTCTTGGCTAGCTTACCTTCGTACCTCATCTTTTCTCCCCGTATTGTCTTTTTAGTTATCTTCTGTTCTTTAAACATAACCCAATCTTGCTTCCCGCTCATATTTGCTACGTTGTACTTCTCTTTTATTTTTTTGTCCCTGACATCCCTTGTCAGCCATGGTTGCCCCTTACTCACCTTGGAATCTTTCTTCCTCTTTGGAATGAACTGGTCCTGCTCCTTCTGTATTATTCCCAGAAATACCTGCCATTGTTGTTCCACTGTCATCCCTGCTAGTGCATCTTTCCAGTCAACATTGGCCAGCTCCTCCCTCATGGCCCTACAGTCCCCTTTATTCTACTGTAACACTGACACCTCCAATTTACCCTTCTCCCTCTCCAATTGTAGATTAAACTTGACCATGGAGCGGGGATGCAGACCTCTACAGGCAGGCCAAGTACAAGCTGAGAAGAGGAATCAGAGCTGCCAAGGAAAGGTACTCTGAGAAGTTGAGGAGCAAGTTCTCAGCTGGTGACTCTTCCTCAGTTTGGAAGGGCTTGCAAGAGGAAAATCCCCCGCTCCTTGGACAACCGTCAGCTGACCAACGACCTGAACGAGTTCTACTGCAGGTTCGATAAACAGAAACTTAATCCTGGTATCCCCTGCCCCCCTCCCCAACCAACACTTCACACCTACTCACAGCCTGACTCCAGTCTTCAAAGACTGGACCCTTTCCCACCCATCCCTCTCCAATCACCACTTAACACCCACTTACAGCCTGACTCCAGTTTGCAAAGACTGGGCCCTCGTCCACTACCCATCTCCTCCTTGCTGCCCAACATCAGTCTGCCCACTTCTCCATCACTAACAATAGGTATTGAGAAGGTGGAGAGGCTGTTCAGAAGAAAGAAAAGCTGGAAATCTCCAGGACCGGACAATGTTTCCCCCTCTGCTCTTAAGCTCTGTGCCAAACAACTGGCACTGGTCTACACAGACATGTTTAACCAGTCCCTGCAAACCTGCACTGGCCTTGCCTGCTTCAAAGTCTCCACTATTGTCCCTGTACCCAAAAAGGCAAGGATTACTTGTCTTAATGACTACGGGCCTGTCGCACTTACCTCTGTAATTATGAAGACACTCGAAAGGCTTGTGCTGGCCAAGTTGAAAAATATCACAAACCCCCTGCTGGACCCTCTGCAGTTTGCATATCGGGCCAATAGATCTGTGGATGCTGCAGTCAACCCCCTGCACTTCATCCTACAGCACCTAGACCGCCGGGGACCTATGCTACGATTTTGTTTGCGGATTTTAGCTCTGCATTCAACACCATTGTGCCAGAGCTACTACACTCCAAACTTTCCGAGTTGACTGTGCCTGAACCCCTCTGTCAGTGGATCACCAGCTTCCTGACAGACAGGAAGCAGCATGTGAGGCTGGGAAAGCACATCTCGGACCCGCAAACCCTCAGCATAGGAGCACCGCAAGGCTGCGTACTCTCCCCTCTCCTCTACTCTCTCTACACCAATGACTGTACCTCCACAGACACCTCTGTCAAGCTTCTCAAGTTTGCAGACGACACAACCCTGATTGGACTGATCCAGGATGGGGAGGAATCTGCCTACAGACAGGAAGTGCCACAGCTGGCGTCCTGATTCCATCGCAACAACCTGGAGCTCACTGCTCTTAAGACAGTGGAATTGATAGCAGACTTTAGGAGAGCTCCCCCTCCCCTCACCCCACTCACCATCAACACCACAGTCACATCTGTGGAGTCTTTTAAGTTCCTGGGAACCATCATCCCCAAGGACCTTAAGTGGGGGGCTACCATCGACTCCTCAGTCAAAAAGGCACAACAGAGGACGTACTTCCTGCGGCAGCTGAGGAAGCACAATCTGCCACAGGCAATGATGGTCCAATTCTACACGGCCATCGTAGAGTCTGTCCTCACCTTCTCCATCATGGTCTGGTTTGGCTCAGCCACCAAGCACGACACCCGGAGGCTGCAGCGAATCGTCCGATCAGCTGAGAAGGTTATTGGCTGCAACCTTCCCTCCATTGATGAACTGTACACTGCAAGGGCCAGGAAGCGAGCGGGCAAGATCATCTCTGACCCCTCTCACCCTGGCCACAAACTCTTTGAATCACTTCAGTCTGGAAGGCGACTCCGGACTGTCAAAGCTGCCACAGGCAGACATAAACCTTGTTCTGCATCGGAGCCATGATGCATGTCTGTGAGCGGATGGCGGGCCACATCTATCACGTGTACACATGGATCCTGCCCCCATCCCGCCACAGATGGCAGACATCAAATCACATGCTCACATAGATCCCGCCCCTTCGAGGACGCCACCCGGACCACTGGCCCCTAGTCACGGGCACTCACAGACATGACGCAACTACGGACCACTGCTTTGGCTGTGCCCTGATGGCGGTGGCCAAATACTCACACTCACTCGCCCCCAGCCGATTGACAACCCCGATCATGACAGTGAAGCCCAGCCACAGAAGGTGCGTGGCCGTGCCGGCGGCCTTGCGCAGGGTATGGTACAGCCAGAGCTCGCCGCCCGGCCCCGCTCGGCCGCTCGGCGACTCCACAATTGCGGCCGCCAGCCTCCCTCCTTGTGTCCTTGTGTCACGGTGCCTCGGGCCCGGGAGGTGCCGGAGATGAAGGAAGTCTGCGGGCCGGATGATTTTGGGTTACAGGCCGCACCGGCCCGGGAGACGTAGGTTGCTGACTCCTGCTCTATTCTATAATCAAATGTCTGTAGCCTCCTTTTGCTCTGGTATTTTATTTCATTCACATGTTTAAACTGTAATGTTTTATTATTAATGTTTAATGTTTTATGTTCTTAATTGTTACTGTATGTCGTGTTGTTGCTTGTGAGCGGAGCACCAAGGCAAATTCATTGTATGTGTACATACTTGGCCAATAAACTTACTCATTCATTCATTCCTGATGGCAGGGATGTTATTAGAGTGGCCAGGATGGTGTGGATCTTTGATGATGCTGGCTGCCTTTTTGAGGCAGCGACTCCGATAAATGTCTTCGATGGTGGGGACTGGGCAGTGGTCACACCTTTTTGCAGTCTTTTCCGCTCCTGGGCATTCAAGTTGCTGAACCAGGCCACGATGCAGCCGGTCAATATACGTAGAAACATAGAAAATAGGTGCAGGAGTCGGCCCTTCGAGCCTGCACCGCCATTCAATATGATCATGGCTGATCATTCAACTCAGTATCCCGTACCTGCCTTCTCTCCATACCCCCTGATCCCTTTAGCCACAAGGGCCACATCTAACTCCCTCTTAAATATAGCCAATGAACTGGCCTCAACTACCTTCTGTGGCAGATAATTCCAGAGACTCACCACTCTTTGTGTGAAAAATATTTTCCTCATCTCGGTCCTAAAGGACTTCCCCCTTATCCTTAAACTGTGACCCCTTGTTCTGGACTTCCCCAACATCGGGAACAATCTTCCTGCATCTAGCCTGTCCAGACCCTTAAGAATTTTGTAAGTTTCTATAAGATCTACAGGAAGTGTGTCCAGCTGCAGCTCCTGGCAGATCGCATTGAACGATTGGAACTGCGGCTGGATTCATACTGGAGCATCCACGATGCGGAGAAAGTCGTGGATAGCACGTACAGTGAGTTGGTCACACCGCAGGCAAAAAGGTAGGAGGACAAGAAGGGAACGGGTGGCCAATAGCCAGCAAAGCAGTAGGCAGGTAGTGCAGGAGTCTCCTGCGGTCATCTCCCTCCTAAACAGGTATACCATTTTGGATACTGTTGAGGGAGATGGCTCATCAGGGGAATGCAGCAGCAGCCAGGTTCATGGCACCATGGGTGGCTCTGCAGCACATGAGGGGGGAAAAAAGAGGGGAAGGGCAATAGTAATAGGGGATTCAATTGTCAGGGGAATAGATAGGCGTTTCTGCGGCCGCAAACGAGACTCCAGGATGGTATGTTGCCTCCCTGGTGCAAAGGTCAGGGATGTCACTGAACGGCTGCAGAACATTCTGGAGGGGGAGGGTGAACAGCCAGTTGTCGTGGTGCATGTTGGCACCAACGATATAGGTAAAAAAAGGGATGAGGTCCTACAAGGTGAATTTAGGGAGCTAGGAGATAAACTTAAAAGTAGGACCTCAAAGGTAGTAATCTCCGGATTACTACCAGTACCACGGGCCAGTCAGAGTAGAAATAGGAGGATAATGCAAATGAATACGTGGCTTGAAAAGTGGTGCAAGGGGGAGGGATTCAAATTTTTAGGGCACTGGGACCAGTTCTGGGGGAGGTGGGACCGGTACAAACAGGACGGTTTGCACTTGGAATGGAATGGAACCAATGTTCTTGGGGGAGTGTTTGCTAGTGCTGTCGGGGAGGATTTAAACTAATGTGGCAGGGGGATGGGTACAAGAGCAGAGAGGCAGGAGGGTGTAAAATGAGGGTAGAAGCATTAGGTAGCAAGGTGAAAGGTAAAAGTGGCAGGCAGACAAACCAGGGCAAAAATCAAAAAGGGCCACTTTTCAGCAAAATTGTATAAGGGGTAAATGTGTTGTAAAGACAAGCCTGAAGGCTTTGTGTCTCAATGCAAGGAGTATTCGTAATAAGGTGGACGAGTTGAACGTGCAGATAGATTTTAATGATTATGATATAGTTGGGATCACGGAGACATGGCTCCAGGGTGACGTAGGCTGGGAGCTGAACATCCAGGGATATTCAATATTCAGAAGGGATAGAGAGAAAGGAAAAGGAGGTGGGGTAGCGTTGCTGGTTAGAGAGGAGATTAAAGCAATGGAAAGGAAGGACATTAGCTTGGAGGATGTGGAATCGGTATGGGTAGAGCTACAAAACACTAAGGGGCAGAAAACGCTGGTGGGTGTTGTGTACAGGCCACCTAACAGTAGCAGAGAAGTTGGGGATGGTATCAAACAGGAAATTAGAAATGCGTGCGACAAAGGCAAAACAGTTATAATGGGTGACTTCAATCTACATATAGATTGGGTTAATCAAATTGGCAGGGGTGCTGAGGAAGAGGATTTTTTGAATGTATGCGGGATAGTTATCTAAATCAACATGTACAGGAACCAACGAGAGAGCAGGCTATTTTAGACTGGGTTTTGAGTAATGAGGAAGGGGTAATTAGCCGTCTTGTTGTACGTGCCCCCTTGGGCAAGAGTGACCATAATATGGTTGAGTTCTTCATTAGGATGGAGAGTGACATTGTTAATTCAGAAACAATGGTTCTGAACTTAAAGAAAGGTAACTTTGAGGGTATGAGACGTGAATTGGCCAAGATTGACTGGCAATTAATTCTAAAAGGGTTGACGGTGGATATACAATGGAAGACATTTAAAGACTGCATGGATGAACTACAAAAATTGTTCATCCCAGTTTGGCAAAAGAATAAATCGGGGAAGGTAGTGCATCCGTGGATAACAAGGGAAATCAGGGATAGTATCAAAGCAAAGGATGATGCGTACAAAGTAGCCAGAAAAAGCAGCATACCAGAGGACTGGGAGAAATTCAGAGACCAGCAGAGGAGGACAAAGGGCTTAATTAGGAAAGGAAAAATAGATTATGAAAGAAAACTGGCAGGGAACATAAAAACTGACTGCAAAAGTTTTTATAGATATGTGAAGAGAAAGAGGTTAGTTAAAACAAATGTAGGTCCCTTGCAGTCAGAAACAGGTGAGTTGATCATGGGGAACAAGGATATGGCGGACCAATTGAATAACTACTTTGGTTCCGTCTTCACTAAGGAAGACATAAATAATCTGCCTGAAATAGCAGGGGACTGTGGGTCAAAGGAGGAATTGAGTGAAATCCAGGTCAGTCGGGAAGTGGTGTTGGGTAAATTGAATAGATTAAAGGCCGATAAATCCCCAGGGCCAGATAGGCTGCATCCCAGAGTACTTAAGGAAGTAGCTCAGGAAATAGTGGATGCATTAGTGATAATCTTTCAAAACTCTTTAGATTCTGGAGTAGTTCCTGAGGATTGGCGGGTAGCAAATGTAACCCCTCTTTTTAAGAAGGGAGGGAGAGAGAAAACGGGTAATTACAGACCAGTTAGTCTAACATCGGTAGTGGGGAAACTGCTAGAGTCAGTTATTAAAGATGGGATAGCAGCACATTTTGGAAAGTGGTGAAATCATTGGACAAAGTCAGCATGGATTTACAAAAGGTAAATCATGTCTGACGAATCTTGTGGAATTTTTCGAGGATGTAACTAGTAGCGTGGATAAGGGAGAACCAGTGGATGTGGTATATCTGGACTTCCAGAAGGCTTTCGACAAGGTCCCACATAAGAGATTAGTATACAAACTTAAAGCATACGGTATTAGGGGTTCAGTATTGATGTGGATAGAGAACTGGCTGGCAAACAGGAAGCAAAGAGTAGGAGTAAACGGGTCCTTTTCACAATGGCAGGCAGTAACTAGTGGGGTACCGCAGGGCTCAGTGCTGGGACCCCAGCTATTTACAATATATATTAATGATCTGGATGAGGGAATTGAAGGCAATATCTCCAAGTTTGCGGATGACACTAAGCTGGGGGGCAGTGTTCGCTGTGAGGAGGATGCTAGGAGACTGCAAGGTGACTTGGATAGGCTGGGTGAGTGGGCAAATGTTTGGCAGATGCAGTATAATGTGGATAAATGTGAGGTTATCCACTTTGGTGGCAAAAACAGGAAAGCAGACTATTATTTAAATGGTGGCCGATTAGGAAAAGGGGAGATGCAGCGAGACCTGGGTGTCATGGTACACCAGTCATTGAAAGTAGGCATGCAGGTGCAGCAGGCAGTGAAAAAAGCGAATGGTATGTTAGCTTTCATAGCAAAAAGGATTTGAGTACAGGAGCAGGGAGGTTCTACTTCAGTTGTACAGGGTCTTGGTGAGACCACACCTGGAGTATTGCGTGCAGTTTTGGTCTCCAAATCTGAGGAAGGACATTATTGCCATAGAGGGAGTGCAGAGAAGGTTCACCAGACTGATTCCTGGGATGTCAAGACTGTCTTATGAAGAAAGACTGGATAGACTCGGTTTATACTCTCTGGAATTTAGGAGATTAAGAGGGGATCTTATAGAAACTTACAAAATTCTTAAGGGGTTGGACAGGCTAGATGCAGGAAGATTGTTCCCGATGTTGGGGAAGTCCAGGACAAGGGGTCACAGCTTAAGGATAAGGGGGAAATCCTTTAAGACCGAGATGAGAAAGACTTTCTTCACACAGAGAGTGGTGAGTCTCTGGAACTCTCTGCCACAGAGGGTAGTTGAGGCCAGTTCATTGGCTATATTTAAGAGTGAGTTGGATGTGGCCCTTGTGGCTAAGGGGATCAGAGGGTATGGAGAGAAGGCAGGTACGGGATACTGAGTTGGATGATCAGCCATGATCATATTGAATGGCGGTGCAGGCTCGAAGGGCTGAATGGCCTACTCCTGCACCTAATTTCTATGTTTCTATGTTTCTATCCCCCCTCAATCTTCTAAATTCTAGCGAGTACAAGCCGAGTCTATCCAGTCTTTCCTCATATGAAAGTCCTGACATCCCAGGAATCAGTCTGGTGAACCTTCTCTGTACCCCCTCTATGGCAAGAATGTCTCCACAGATTTGGAGACTAAAACTGTACGCAATACTCCAGGTGTGGCCTCACCAAAACCCTGTACAACTGCAGTAGAACCTCCCTGCTCCTATAATTCAAATCCTTTTGCTATGAATGCTAACATACCATTCGCTTTCTTCACTGCCTGTTGCACCTGCATGCCTACTTTCAATGACTGGTCTCATTGCATCTCCCCTTTTCCTAATCGGCCACCATTCAGATAAGTCTACTCTCCTGTTTTTGCCACCTAAGTAGATAACCTC
This sequence comes from Okamejei kenojei, assembly GCA_035221665.1. Classification (NCBI taxonomy): domain Eukaryota; kingdom Metazoa; phylum Chordata; class Chondrichthyes; order Rajiformes; family Rajidae; genus Okamejei; species Okamejei kenojei. The sequence goes on along the minus strand of CM069132.1, from coordinate 1,457,645 downwards.
ACATTTATCCACATTCTACTGCATCTGCCATGCATTTGCCCACTCACCCAGCCTATCCGTCACCTTGCAGCCTCTTAGCATCCTCCTCACATCTAACACTGCCCCCAGCATCCGCAAACTTGGAGATGTTGCATTCAATGCCCTCGACCAAATCCTTAATATATATTGTAAATAGCTGGGGCCCAGCACTGAGCCTTGCGGTACCCCACTAGTCACTGCCTGCCATTCTGAAAAGGACACGTTTACCCCTACCCTTTGCTTCCTGTCTGCCAGCCAGTTCTCTATCCACATCAATACTGAGCCCCCTATACCATGTGCTTTAAGTTTGTTTACTAATCTCTTATGTGGGATCTTGTCGAAAGCCTTCTGAAAGTCCAGATATAACACATCCAATGGTTCTCCCTTATCCACTCTATTAGTTACATCCTCGAATAATTCTATAAGATTCGTCAGACATGATTTACCTTTCATAAATCCATGCTGACTTTTTCCAATGATTTCACCACTTTCTAAATATGCTGCTATCCCATCTTTAATAACTGACTCTACCGATGTTAGACTAACTGGTCTGTAATTCCCCGTTTTCTCTCTCCCCTTTTTTTTAAAAAGTGAGGTTACATTAGCTACCCTTCAATCCTCAGGAACTACTCCAGAATCTCAAGAGTTTTGAAAAGTTATCACTCATGCATCCACTGTTTCTGTGGCTACTTCCTTGAGTAGTCTGGGATGCAGCACTATCTGTCCCTGGGGATTTATCGGCCTTTAATAAATTCAATTTACTCATCACCACTTCCCGGCTAACCTGGATTTCACTTAGTTCCTCCATCTTATTTGACCCCTGGTCCCCTGCTATTTCCGGCAGATTATTTATGTCTTCCTTAGTGAAGACAGAACCAAAGTAGTTATTCAATTGGTCCGCCATATCCTTGTTCCCCATGATCAATTCACCTGTTTCTGACTGCAAGGGACCTATATTTGTTTTAACTAATCTTTTTTCCTTCACATATCTATAAAAACTCCGCCAGTCAGTTTTCATGTTCCCTGCCAGTTTTCTTTCATAATCTATTTTCCCTTTCCTAATTAAGCCCTTTGTCCTCCTCTGCTGGACTCTGAATTTCTCCCAATCCTCTGGTAGGTTGCTTTTTCTGGCTAATTTGTATGCTTCATCTTTTGTTTTGTTACTATCCCTGATTTCCCTTGTTATCCATGGATGCACTACCTTCCCTGATTTATTCTTTTCCCAAATTAGGATGAACAATTTTTGTAGTTCATCCATGCAGTCTTTAAATGCCTTCCATTGCACATCCACTGTCAACCCTCTAAGAATCAATTTGCAGTCTATCTTGGCCAATTCACATCTCATACCTTCAAAGTTACCTTTCTTTAAGTTCAGAACCCTTGTTTCTGAATTAATTATGTCACTCTCCATCCTAATTAAGAAATCTTGCCCAAGGGGCCACGCACAACAAGACTGCTAACTAACCCTTCCTCATTACTCAATACCCAGTCTAGAATAGCCTGCTCTCTCGTTGGTTCCTCTACATGTTGGTTTAGAAAACTATCCCGCATACATTCCAAGAAATCCTCTTCCTCAGCACCCCTGCCAATTTGATTCACCCAATTTATATGTAGATTGAAGTCACCCATTATAACTGTTTTACTTTTGTTGCACGCATTTCTAATTTCCTGTTTGATGCCATCCCCAACTCCACTACTACTGTTAGGCGGCCTGTACACAACTCCCACTAGCGTTTTCTGCCCCTTAGTGTTTCGCAGCTCTACCCATATCGATTCCACATCCTCCAAGCTAATGTCCTTCCTTTCTATTGCGCTAATCTCCTCTCTAACCAGCAACGCTACCCCACCTCCTTTACCTTTCTGTCTATCCCTCCTGAATATTGAATATCCCTGGATGTTCAGCTCCCAGCCTTGGTCACCCTGGAGCCATGTCTCCGTGATCCCAACTAAATCATAATCATTAATAGCTATCTGCACATTCAACTCATCCACCTTATTACGAATGCTCCTCGCATTGAGACACAAAGCCTTCAGGCTTGTTTTTACAACACTCTTACTCCTTATACAATTATGTTGAAAAGTGGCCCTTTTTGATTTTTTCCCTGGATTTGTCTGCCTGCCACTTTTACTTTTCACCTTGCTACCAATGGCTTCTACTCTCATTTTATACCCCTCTTTCTCTCTGCTCACACATTTAAGAAACCCACCACCTCTTATTCTCTGTTTATTATTTTTTCTTCTTTCCCCAACTACATGTTGGGTCTGAGTGCTACCCTTCTCTGCCCCACACACTGTCTACTAGCTTTCTCTATTTGAGTCCCTCCCCCCATACTTTCTACTGTGCACCTGTCGAAGTTCAAGAGTGACTCCAACTTGAACATGTGGAGACGCAAGGGATTGCAGAATGCTGGAATCCTCAGCAAAACACCAAGTGCCGGAACAACTCAGCGGGTCAGGAGAGGGAATGGATGGGCAACGTTTCAGGTCGGGCCCCTTCCTCAGTCTGACAAGGGGACCCAACATGTAACATTGCCTATCCATGTGCTCCACATACTATTTGTAGGAAGGAACTGATTTACACTGAAGGTAGACACAAAGCTGGAGTAACTCAGCCGGTCGGGCAGCATCTCCGGAGAGAAGGAATAGGTGACATTTCAGGTCTGAAGAAGGGTCTCGACCTGACATGTCCCCCATTCTTTATCTCCAGAGATGCTACCAGACCAGCTGAGTTATTCCAGCTTTTTGTGCCTCTTCTCCGGATATGTCCTCTACCTGACCCTGTGAGATACTCCAGCACGTTGTGTTTTCACGCAGGATTCCAGCGCCTGCAGTTCCGTGTGTGCAACACAAAACCATTCCCCTCACTGGTGCTGCCTGACCCACTGAGGCACTCCAGCACATTTGTAGATGTGTGCTTTTCCAAGTCTGGCTTGACTGCATTTCAAAACCCCACCTAACCAGTGGCAAACGGGTTGAGAGGAGGTTTCTACCTCTCCCGCGAACACAAGGCGGAGACATCAAAATCAAAGCAGCCTCTCCTATGCTCTTGGGAAAGGGATCTTCAACTGCAAGTAGGTGACGAGGTCTACAAGGAGTATCTTGTTCACTGTTGCTTGATCACTTAGTTACAGTATATCGGACAAAAAATCTCTAATCCTCCAATCCATTCATTGCAGAAAGACACGATTGTTTTATTCCGATGTATCTTTGATATTTTGACAAGGAGAGCAGCACAAAAGAATGTAGATAATGCAAGCCACATTGAATGGGTGCCAATGGAATGTGGAAAGTCCGGTTCATGTGAAAGCATGCAGAGTCCCTCAACATCTCCAGGCGGGTGGAGATTAGATTTAACACTCATAACAAATGGACCACATGTTTCTTTCAAATAGTAATTGCCCTGGGTCCTCTGGGCAAGGTGCTGTGTTAACTCTATTCTGGTTTATTTACATTAGCCGATTGTCCGATTCACTGCTGCCCCATCGATAGACACAGAGTGCTGGAGGAACTCAGCGGGTCAGGCAGCATCTCTGGAGAAAAAGGATCGGGACTGCTCTTCAGGCTGATGCTGCCTGACCTGCTGAGTTAAGTGTGTAATGGGCCTGTCCCACTTTGGCCGTCAGTTACGCGACAGGCCGGTGGCGCGTGAAGATTTCGTTCAGGACGAAATCCGCACTCCTCCACACCACTCCATGCGCCCATCCCCATGCTACTCACACGCTACCCACATGCTACCCACACGCTAGAAGGTCGCGTAAATGGCGCGCGAATGACGGCCAAGTGGGACAGGCCCTTAAGAAAGAACTGCAGATGCCGGTTTAAATCGAAGGTAGACACAAAATGCTGGGAAGATCCTTCTTCTGAAGAAGGGTCTCGACCCAAAACGTCGCCCATTCCTTCTCACCAGGAATACTGCCTCGCCCGCTGAGTTACTCCAGCATTTTGTGTCTACCACTGAGAAATCCCGCACTCTGTGTCTATCTTTGGTACACACCAGCATCTGCAGTTCCTTCCTACACATTTCTTCACCGCTGCCCAATTGTGACGTTGGACCTTGTAGCGCATTGTTAACACGTCAGTTCCAAAGACAAAAGTGCAAAGGAGGATCTGCAGACGCTGGCTTACAAAAAAAAGGATGCAGTGCTGGAGTAATTCACCGGGTCAGGCAGCATCTTTGGAGAACGTGGATAGGTGATAGGGACCTTTTTCCTTCCATAGACAATGCTGGGAACTATATTTTTAATTCCAATTATTTAATGATACTTTAATATCATATGTACATAGGTACACAGTGAGATGCGTTGTTTTGCGGACAACCCGGTAAAATCAAACAGCAGACCTCACCTGGGGAGTACACAAGAGTCGTCATGTTTCTGGCTCTTTGCTCTATCGAGTCATGGCTCGAAGGGTCAAATGGTCTAATCCTGCACCTATTTTTCTATGTTTCTATAGAATGGTACCGTGTGGAAACTGGCCTTTCGGCCCAACTTGCCCACACCGGCCAATATGTCCAAGATACACTAGTCCCACCTGCCTGCGTTTGGTCCATATCCCTCCAAACATGTCCTATCCATGTACCTGTCTAACTGCTTCTTATACATTGGGATATTCCTAACCTCAACTACCTCCTGTGGCAACTTGTTCCATATACCCATCACCCTTTGTGTGATAAAGTTACCCCTCAGATTTCTCTTAAATCTTTTCCCCTTCACCTTAACTGTACACTGCAAGGGCCAGGAAGCGAGCGGGCAAGATCATCTCTGACCCCTCTCACCCTGGCCACAAACTCTTTGAATCACTTCCCTCTGGAAGGCGACTCCGGACTGCCAAAGCTGCCACTGCCAGACATAAAAACAGTTTTTATCCACAAGTAGTTGCTCTACTCAACAGCCAAAAATCTGTAGCCTCCCTTTGATCTGGTATTTTGTAGGTTCACATGCTTGATCAATGGTGTTTTATCATTAATGTTTTATTATTATTAATGCTTAGTGTTTTCTGAGTCCTTCGTAACTGTCACTATATGTCATGTTGTTACTTGTGGGTGGAGCACCAAGGCAAATTCCTTGCATGTGAATACTTGGCCAATAAACGTACTTACTTACTTATTTACTTAAAACTATGTCCTCTGATCCTCAATTCGCCTATATTGGGCAAGAGACTCTGTGCATCTACCCGATCTATTCCTCTCATGATTTTAAACACCTCTATAAGATCACCCCTTATCCTCCTGCCCTCCAGGGAATAGAGTCCTAGCTTACTCAACCTCTCCCTATTGCTCAGACCATGTAGTCCCGGCAACATCCTTGTAAATCTTCTCTCTGCACTTTCCAGCTTGACAACATCGTTCCTATAACACGGTGCCCAGAACTGAACACAATATTCTGAATGCGGCCTCACCAACGTCTTATACAACTGCAACATGACCTCCCAACGTCTATACTCAAAATCCACTCACTTCTATTGTAATTGAGATAATGCACAAAATACTGGAATAATTCAGCATCTCGGGCGGCAACGGTGGCACAGCGGTAGAGTTGCTGCCTTACAGCGAATGCAGCGCCGGAGACCCGGGTTCAATCCTGACTACGGGTGCTGTCTGTACGCAGTTTGTACGTTCTCCCTGTGACCTGCGTGGGTTTTCTCCGAGATTTTCGGTTTCCTCCCACACCCCAAAGACGTACAGCTTTGCAGGTTAATTGGCTTGGTAAATGTTTTTAAAAATTGTCCCTAGTGGGTGTGGGATAGTGTAAAGGTGCTGGGATCGCTGGTCGGCGCGGACCCGATGGGCTGAAGGGCCTGTTTCCACTCTGTATCTCTGAACTCTGGAGAACATGGATAGGTAACGTTTCAGGTCGTGACCCTTGTCCCTACACTGACTTGAGTTGACATTGCACGAGTGTGACTTGCCTATCTGATCTGTTTGGACAATATACAAAACAAAGCCTTTCACTGTACCTTGGTACATGTGACATCAATAAGCAGAACCCAACCTAATTATGTTCAATGTACTGTCAAACAAAGCTCCTCTCCTTCCCTCCCCCGCTTCCCTTCTCTTGCTGATGTTTCTCATTGCCAGCTCCGATCGCGTGGCCTCTTGCTACCGTCCACATCACATCGTAAGGACTGGGAGCAGGGCGAGGTCAGATAGCTCGCGGCAGCCCTGCAATTCACTAGGATCGTCCTTGAGCAGATCAATAACATAGAACCAGTGTGAAAAAGTCACAAAACGGTGAAGTAACTCAGTGGATCATGTGGTATTTCCAGTGTGAGCGGGTGGTCGATGGTCGGCATTGACTCAGTGGGCCAGAGGGGCTGTTTCCATGCTGCATCTTCAATCAATCAATCAATCACTTTCCTGCCAAGCTCCCAAAATTCCTGATGCCTTGCATTTCTAAAGTCTGCCTGGGGCTTGAATGCATATATTCTCTCTTCACGGCACTCCCATGCTAGACATTTCTCCTCAGCACTGTCTTAAATGGTTAGGCTCTTCTTATGAACTTTGCCCTTAATTGTAGGGTCTCCATCAGCATCTAGTATATCAACTCCCTCAGAATCTTAAAGCACAGTGGCATAGCGGTAGTGTTGCTGCCTTGCAATGCCAGAGACCCGGGTTCGATCCTGACCTTGGGTGTGTGTGGAGTTTGCACGTTCTCCCTGTGTTTTTTCCGGGTGCTCCGTTTCCCTTCCACATTCCAAGGACAAGCAGATTTGTGGGTCAATTGGCTTCTGTAAGTGGTCCTAATAGCCCTGTCCCATGGTACGAGTTCATTCCAAGAGCTCTCCCGAGTTTAAAAAAAAAATCAAACTCGTGGTAAGCACGGAGAATGAACGTAGCGGGTACGTCGGAGCTCGGGGACGTCTCTTAGCGGCTCGTAACGTTAACGGCAGGTACTCGGGAAGACTCGTGAAGATTTTTCAACATGTTGAAGAATGTCCACGAGAGCCCCGAGTACCAACGAGTGGCCATTACCGTAAATCTCCGAGTTCGAATCAGGGCAAACTCAGGAGAGCTCTTGGAATGAACTCGTACCCGTGGGACAGGGCTTTAATGTGTAGGGTGCGTAAGTGGGATAATGTAGAACTAGTGTAAGGGTGAAGGCTGGTCGGCGCAGACGTGGTGGCCTGTTTCCACGCTGTATCTCTAAACCACGTGGAGTTTCTCAACATGCTGCGATTTCTCCCCATACCCCAAAGATGTACGTAGGTAAATTGCTCCTGGTGTACAAGGGAAAGGCAGAATCTAGTGGGAAATTATGAGAATGCGGAGGCAATGTAATAGGATTAGTGTCAATGGGTGCTTAAAAGTCAGCATGGATTCACTATTTCCGAGCTGTATCTCTCTATGACACAGCAGTATGACACAGGCCTATTTGCACTTTAGACTGTTTTACTGTTTGACTGTCCTTTTTTATAAATCATGTTTCTCGGGGTATCTCCATTTTTTTAGTTGTTTAAGTTATGACATCGGATGGAAGCTGCATACCAAATCTCGTTGCACCTATGTGCAATGACAATAAAATATATTATTACCTATATAAGGTAGTTTTACCGGGCAATATTAGTTCGTATTTTGATTGGTCAAAAAACGCGCAGTTTCCTGCGGGCAATATTACTTGGTATTTTTCTTCTTCCGGGTTTCGCCATTGACTTTACGTAGAAAAACTGCGGTCAATCACAAAGCTCCAAGTGTGAATCTTAGGAATTATTACCTATATAAGGTAGTTTTACTGGGCAATTTTAGTTCGTATTTTGATTGTTCAAAAAACGCGCAGTTTCCAGCGGGCAATATTACTTGGTATTTTTCTTCTTCCGGTTTTCGCCATTGACTTTACGTAGAAAAACTGCGGTCAATCACAAAGCTCCAAGTGTGAATCTTAGGAATTATTTTAATTTACGTGGGGATAGGTAATAATTATAATATTGACTGGCTTCTTTCGGGAGACACCAGGAAATATTGCCCGCACTGAAATCATATTGCCCTCGTCTTCGACTCGGGCAATATGATTTCAGTTTGGGCAATATTCCTGGTGTCTCCCTCAAGGCCAGTCAATATTATATTATTATTATGACAGCCACCCGCACCCGCAGTCAGGATCGAACCTGATTCTCTGGAGTCGTAAAGCAGCAACATGACCACTGTGCCACCAAGTTGATAAGAATGCGGGGAGAATTTAAAAAATTGACGTGGCAAATGTGCAAAGAATAGTTGATGATTGGCATGGATTGAGAGGGCTGAAGGGTCTGTTTCTGTGTTGTGTTATTCTATGATATGTGCGGATGACCAACTAATTTGTTTTATATAGCGTGAGTATTGGTACAATAAAACATATTGCCGGAGGTCGGAGGAACTCTGTGGGCTCGGCAGCATCCGAGTTCCTCCAGCAGCGAGTGTTATAGAACATAGAACGATTCAGCACAGAATCAGGCACACCAGCCCACAATGTCTGTGCTGGACATGATGCCAAGACATACTAATCTCCTCTCCCTGCCCCTGCCCCATATCCCTCCATTCCCTGCATATCCAGGAGTCTATCCAAAAGCCTCAAATGTTACTCTCATACCACCCCTGGCAGAGTGTTCCAAGCACCCACCACACGTTGTGTAAAACACTTGCCCCTCACATCTCCATTAAACTTTCCCCTCTCTTCTTAAAGCTATGCTCTCAATCCTTTGGCATATTCACCCTGGGGAAAACGTTTGAACTGTCTACCCTATCTATGCCTCTCATAATTTTATATGCTTATATACTTTATATAAGCCAAGATTCTCCAACCTCGCCTTAGTGCTGTATGTAGCTCTGCAGTGCCCTGTTTCTCAAGTTTTGTCATTGGCTTTGGAGATCATTTAGTCATTTGACTGAAAACCCAAGGTAGATTTAAATAGAATTTGTGTATGGAAATAAAGGAGATGTTCTGGAGGAATGCTCATAATCTCTTCTAAGCGGTGTTTTCATGCACAATTAGATGATGCAACCCTACTGATTCAAATAACATGCCATCTCTGTTCTAAGCAGAGGGTGATGGTGGAAGGTTGCTTCTCAGACTGGAGGCCTGTGACTAGTGGTGTGCCTCAGGGCCCGTTACTGTTTGTCATCTACATCAATGATTGGGATGAGAACATACATGGCAAGATTACAAGGTTTGCTGAAAAAGTGGGTGGTTTTGCAGATATTGAAGATGGTTGTGAAAAATTGCAGCAGGATCTTGATCGATTGGCCAGGTGGGCTGAGGAATGGTTGATGGAATTTAATACAGAGAAATGTGAGGTGTTGCATTTTGGGAAATCTAACAAGGGCAGGACCTACGCAGTGAATGGTCGGCCTCTGGGGAGTGTTGTAGAGCAGAGGGATCTAGGAGAACAGGTGCATGGCTCCTTGAAGGTCGAATCACAGGTAGGTAAGGTGGTCAAAGAGGCTTTTGGCACTTTGGCTTTCATCAGTCAGAGTATTGAGTATAGAAGTTGGGAGGTCATGTTGCAGTTGTATAAGACGTTGGTCAGACCGCATTTAGAGTATTGTGTTCAGTTCTGGGCACCATGTTATAGGAAAGATGTTGTCAAGCTGGAAAGGGTTCAGGGAAGATTTACGAGGATGTTGCTAGGCCTAGAGGGTGTGAGCTAGAGGGAGAGGTTGAGTAGGTTGGGACTCTATTCCTTGTAGCACAGGGGTGATCTTATAGAGATGTATAAGATCATGTGAAGGGTAAATCCGGTAGATGCACAGAGTCTCTTGCCCAGAGTAGGGGAATCGAGGACCAGAGGATATAGGTTTAAGGTGAAGGGGAAAAGATTTAATAGGAATCTGAGAGGTAACTTTTTCACACAGAGGGTGGTGGGTGTGTGGAACAAGCTGCCAGAGGAGGTAGTTGAGGCTGGGACTATCCCAACGTTTAAGAAACAGTTAGACAGGAACATGGATAGGTCAGAATTTGAGAGATATGGACCAAATGCGGGCAGGTGGGACTAGTGTAGCTGGGACATTTTGGCCGGTGTGGGGCAAGTTGGGCCAAAGGGCCCGTTTCCACACTGTATCACTCTATGACTATGACTCGATTTAATAATTCTTTCAGTTTTTCCTTGTCTAATCAGAGTCAAGTGCTTTAGCTTTGAGAGAGCACGCCTTCACAAAACCCTGGGAGTAGGTGCTAAAGGTGCTTAACATAGACGGGATGACACAGTGTGTAGCGTTGCTTCCTTACAGCGCCAGAGACCCAGATTCGATCCAGACTATGGGTGCTGTCTGTACGGAGTTTGTAGCTTCTGCTTGTGACTGCGTGGGTTTTCTCCGGGTGCTCCGGTTTCCTCCCACACTCCAAAGAGGTGCAGGTTTGTAGGTTAATTGGCTTCTGTTAATGACAAATTGTCCCCACTGTGTAGGATAGTGCTAGTGTATGGAGTGGTTGCTGGTCGCTGTGGACTTGGTGGGACGAAGGGCCTGTATCCATGCTGCTTCTCTAAAGTAAAGTACTAAAGAATGGGACAGGCAACAGAGCAGAAAAATGGCAAAATAACTGGAGAGATTGATATGCTAGCTCGGGCCTCCTTGTGGTAGCTATATGTATTTCTTAGCCTATCTTGATCAAAGACAAAAGCGGGATTTTGGTAATGGGGTCTGCGACCAGTTTTCCGACAAGTCTGACCGTCTCACTGCTTCAATTTTATCTCTGTATGCTTCGCTGTCGCCTTCTCCTAACTGATCTATTCAACATTTTCATTGATCTGCATTTCTCGTTTTCACACCTTAACCTTCCTTATCTCTGCGTCTCCCTTTTCTCCTGACTCTCAGTCTGAAGAAGGGTCTCGACCTGAAACGTCACCCATTCCTTCTATCCAGAGATGCTGCCTGAGTTATTCCAGCATTTTGTATCTATCATCGGGGTCTGAAGAATGTTCCCGACCCGAAACGTTGTGCGTACATTTTCCTCCACGGATACCGCCTGACCTGCTGAGCTTCTCCAGCACGTTGCGTTTTGCTAAATTGATGGTCAGACTGACACAACTCGCGATTTAATGCCAATCCACATTACACAAACATAGAGTATCATGGAACGCAAGAACTGTGGATGTTGGAAACGTGAGCAAAACCCAAAGTTTCGTTGGAACTCAGCGAACCGGGCAGCATCGGTGGAGACAACGTTTCGAGTTGGGGCTCTTCTTCAGACTGACGTTAGAAGGTTGGGAAAGAATGGTGGGGCAGGACAAAGCCTGGCAAGTGATAGATGGATACAGGTGAGGGGTGTATCCACCTAAAACTTCTGAGAAGTCATTGCTAGCTACGTGATATATATCAATAACACATATTTCAATGAAATATGTTGGATCCTGCTATAAATCACCGAGTATTGTGAAGAACTGAGATAAAGTTTCTCATTTCATAGTATCCCATAGTTACTCACTCATGAGTTCTGCATGGGTACAGGAGGTAGCACTGATGTATTGTTACCCGTTACATTGACGACTGCATTGGTGCTACCTCCTGCACCCATGCAGAACTCATGGACTTCATTAACTTCACCACCAATTTCCATCCTGCACTCATATTCACTTGGACCATCTCCGACACCTCCATCCCCTTTCTAGATCTCACCGTCTCCATCACAGGAGATAGACTACCGACTGACGTCTATTACAAACCCACTGACTGCCGCAACTATCTTGACTACACTTCTTCCCAACCTGCTTCCTGCAAAGACTCTATCCCCCTACTCTCAATTCCTTTGACTACGCCACATCTGCGCCCAAGATGAGGTGTTCCATACGAGGACACCTGAGATGTCCTCATTCTTTAGGGAACAGGGTTTCCCTTCTCCCATCATAGATGAGGCCCTCACTCATGTCTCCTCAGTACCCCGCAGCTCCGCCCTTGCTCCCCCTCCCCCTAATCGCAACAGAGACTGAATCCCCCTAGACCTTACCTTTCACCTCATCAGCCTTCGCATACACACACATAATCCTCCGATATTTTCACCACCTCCTACGGGATCCCACCACTAGCCACATCTTCCCATCTCCACCCTTTTCCAACTTCCGCAGAGACCGTTCCCTCAGCAACTCCCTGGTTAACTCATCCCTTCCCACCCAAACCACCCCTTTCCCAGGTACTTTCTCCTGCAACCGCAGGAGATGCACCACCTGTCCCTATACCTCCTCCCTTGACTCTGTCTAGGGACCCCTACAGTCCTTTCAGGTGAGGCAGAGGTTCACTTGCACCTCCTCCAACCTCATCTACTGTATCCATTGTTGAAAGTGTGGAATCTTATACATCGGCCAGACCAAACGCAGACCGGGCGATCGTTTCGTTGAACATGTTCGCTCAGTCCTCCTCGACCTACCTGATCTCCTGGTTGCTAAACGGTTTAATTCCCCTTCCCATTCCCACACTGACCTTTCTGTCCTAGGCTTCCTCCATTGTCAGAGTGAGGCCAAACACAAATTGGAGCGATGGAATCTCATATTTCGCTTGGGCATAGAAACATAGAAAATAGGTGCAGGAGGAGGCCATTCGCCCTACGAGCCAGCACCGCCATTCATTGTGATCATGGCTGATCGTCCCCAATCAATAACCCGTGCCTGCCTTCTCCCCATATCCCTTGACACCACTAGCCCCTAGAGCTCTATCTAACTCTCTCTTAAACCCATCCAGTGACTTGGCCTCCACTGCCCTCTGTGGCAGGAAATTCCATAAATTCACAACTCTCTGGATGATAGGTTTTTTCTCACCTCAGTCCTAAATGACCTCCCCCTTATTCTAAGACTGTGGCCCCTGGTTCTGGACTCGCCCAACATTGGGAACATTTTTCCTGCATCTAGCTTGTCCAGGTCTTTTATAATTTTATGTTTCTATAAGATCTCCCCTCATCCTTCTAAACTCCAGTGAACTGGGGCAGCTTACACCCCAGTGGTATATATTATGATTTCTCTAACTTCTGCAGTATTCCTCCCTGTCTCTCCATCCGTTCCCCACCCAAGTCGTACCAACTTCCAAGTTGTCTTGTTGAGTCTCATTGTCCGTCCTCATTCTCACCTAACAAACAGCTAACAATGGCCTTTAATTTATCATCATTACTATTTTGCATATCCTTCATTCATTTGTTCTATATCTCTACATCATCTATATGTCTATATGTCTGAAGGAGGGTGTTAACCCGAAACAATAGACAATAGACAATAGGTGCAGGAGTAGGCCATTCGGCCCTACGAGTCAGCACCGCCATTCAATGTGATCATGGCTGATCATCTCCAATCAGTACCCCGTTCCTGCCTTCTCCCCGTATCCCCTGACTCCGCTATTTTTAAGAGCCCTATCTAGCTCTCTCTTGAAAGCATCCAGAGAACCTCCCTCCACCGCCCTCTGAGGCAGAGAATTCCACAGACTCGCCACTCTCTGTGAGAAAAAGTGTTTCCTCATCTCCGTTCTAAATGGCTTACCCCTTATTCTTAAACTGCGGCCCCTGGTTCTGGACTCCCCCAACAACGGGAACATGTTTCCTGCCTCTAGCGTATCCAAACCCTTAACAACGTCACCTATTCCTTTTTCTCCAGAGATTCTGCCTGACTCGCTGAGTTACTCCAGCTTGTTGTGTCTATCCGGACATCAGGGTCACCTATGGCAGACCCCTATTTATTGACTATACCTCCGCTATATTCCTGATCAAACTGATGAACCTTGGAGTCAGACCTCGCCCTCTGCCCTCGGATCCTTGACCATCTGACCCATAGAGCACAATCAGTGAGGATGGGTGACAAAAATGACTGATCCCACTTGGCTGGGTTCCCAGCTCTAATATAGGGCTGTACTGTGGCAGAGCTGCTGCCTCACAGCGCCAGAGAGGCCCGTGTTCGATCCTGACTACAGCCTGTGTGGAGTCTGTACGTTCTCTCCATGGCCGACAGGGTGGGTTTCCTCCTCCTGCTCTGGTTTCCTCCCACATTGCAAAGAGGCGCAGGTTTGTGCCCCTGTTGTGTAGGTTGTGAAAGTGGGACTTTTTGCCACGCAGTATCTCTAAACTCAATAGGCCCTTTCCACTCAGACTGTGTGGCCAATGTCTGTTCTAACTCAACATCGACAAGTTTCCACTTGCAACGTTTGAGGTTGATGTTTGTCAATGCGAATGCCGGAACTCTTTAGGTATTCGGAGATTGTAGCTGTCACTATTATTGCACCATCTTCATTGCATAGACAATGATCTGTATCTTGTGATATCTTTCCCACTGTGACCGGAAAGACTTTGATGATGATTTCACGTCACAGAGTAAGTTTGTGCATGGAAACATGTTCGTAAATTGACAATTATTGCTGGCTCCCCTTGTTGACACATTATGCATGGGAAAGATTGTGATTGATGAAAGCCATGGTTTCAGGCAATTCATCATATGGATCCCGTCATAGAAACATAGAAAATAGGTGCAGGAGGAGGCCATTTGGCCCTTTGAGCCAGCACCGCCAATTCATTGTGACCATCCACAATCACTAACCCGTGCCTGCCTTCTCCCATGTCCCTTGACTCCACTAGCCCCCAGAGCTCTGTCTAACTCTCTCTTAAATCCATCCAATGATTTGGCCTCTACTGCCTTCTGTGGCAGAGAATTCCACAAATTCACAACTCTCTGAGTGAAAAGGTTTCTTCTCAGCTCAGTTTCAAATGGTCTCCCCTTTATTCTTAGACTGTGGCCCCTGGTTCTGAACTCTCCCATCATTGGGAACATTTTTCCTGCATCTAGCTTGTCCAGTCCTTTTTATAATTTTATACATTTCTATAAGATTCCCTCTCATCCTTCTAAATTCCCGTGAATACAAGCCCCGTATTTCCAATCGTTCCTCATATGACAGTTCTGCCATCCCAGGGATTAACCTCGTCAGATACGCAATGGAGACGGTCATCAACTACCTGGTTCACTGTCACATTGTAATCATACAGAATACAGTAGAGGACAACACACGAACAGGCCCTTCGGCTCACAATGTCTATGCTAAGCATGATGCCATTAAATTAATCTCCTCTACCTGCAGGTGGATCCATATCCCTCCAACCCTTGCATATCCATGCATCTATCAAAAATCCTCTTAAACGCTACTACCGTATCTGCTTCCACCGCCATGCCTTAATTCCAGGCATCCTCGAGTATTCCAGGTGCTCACTGCTCTCTGTGCAAAAAAAACTTGCCCTGCACATCTCCTTTAAGGTTTCTCCCTCTTACTTTAAAGCTATGCTCTTGACAATTAAAATGGTTATAGAGTCATAGAGTGACACAGTGTGGAAACAGACCCTTTGGCCCAATTCGCCCACACTGGTCCACAACAATGTCCCAGCTACGTTAGCCCCACTTGCCTACGTTTGGTCCATATCCGTCCAAACCTGTCCTATCTATGTACCTGCCCAACAATGGCATAGTCCCAGCCTCAACTACCTCCTCTGGCAGCTTGTTCCATACACGCACCGCCCTCTGTGTGTAAAAGTTACCCCTCGGATTCCTATTAAATGTTTTCCCCTTCACCTTAAACCTATATCCTCTGGACCTTGATTCACCCACTCTGGGTAAAAGACTGTGCATCGACCCGATCTATCCTTCACATGATTTTATACACCTCTATAAGATCACCCCTCATCTTCCTGCGCTCCAAGGAATAGAGACCCAGCCTACTCAACCTCCCTCTAGCTCACACCCTCTAATCCTGGCAACATCCTCGTAAAACCTTTCTGTACCCGATCCAGCTTGACAACATCTTTCCTATAACACGGTGCCCAGAACTGAACACAATACTCTAAACGCGGCCTCACCAACGTCTTATACAACTACAACATGACCTCCCAACTTTTAAATTCAATACTCTGACTGATGGCCAAAGTGCCCAAAGCCTCTTTGACCACCTGATCTACTTGCGACTCGGCCTTCAAGGAACCATGCACCTGTACTCCTAGATCCCTCTGCTCTACAACACTCCCCAGAGGCCTACCATTCACTGTGTAGGTCCTGCCCCTGTTAGACGTCCCAAAATGCAACACCTCACATTTCTTTGTATTAAATTCCATCAACCATTCCTCAGCCCACCTGGCCAATCGATCCAGATCCTGCTGCAATCGTTCACAACCACCTTCACTATCTGCAAAATCACAAACTCTAGACCCTCTAGTCTTTGACATTTCCACACTGGAAAAAGGGTTCTGCCTACCCTATCTGTGCCTCTCATAATATTATACACTTCCAACAGATCTCCCCTCAACCTCCCACGCTCCAGAGAAAACGATCCAAGTTTGTCCAACCTCTCCTTGTCGTTTCTACTCTAATCCAGGATAAACCTGATGAGACAAAACAAAGACAAAGAGGAAGACAAATGAACTTTATTGCCTTCCCTCACAGTGGGAAACGCTGATTCCGCTGTGTGGGGATGTTCATGTTAAATTATATCGTGTGTTGTGTTCTTTATATTCGTATGGCTGTATGGCAACTCAAATTTCACTGTACCAATTGGTGCATGTGACAATAAATGCGAACTTGAACTTGAACCTCTTCTGCACTCTCTCCAAAGCCTCCACATTCTTCCTGTCTTGGGGAAGACCACAACTGCACACAAGAACAGTTTTATTACTACAATTGTTGTTGTCTTGCCATTCTGGTTTGTTTTCACTGGAATGTTATACTGATCCAATTACTTACTTCAATAGATAGACCAATAGACAATCAATAGACAATAGGTGCAGAAGTAGGCCATTCGGCCCTTCGAGCCAGCACCGCCATTCAATGTGATCATGGCTGATCATCCCCAATTAATACCCCGTTCCTGCCTTCTCCCTATATCCCCTGACTCCGCTATCTTTAAGAGCCCTATCTAACTCTCTCTTGAAAGTATCCAGAGAACCGGCCTCCACCGCCCTCTGAGGCAGAGAATTCCACAGACTCACAACTCTGTGTGAAAAAGTGTTTCCTCATCTCTGTTCTAAATGGCTTACCCCTTATTCTTAAAAATGGTTACTTACTGTAACAGAGAAAGAGACAAGTTTTTTCTTTCTAGTCAGGGCATTTCTCATTCCCCTACCCCTCTTTGCTCCATGTAGCTGTAACTTATTCCCTCGCAAGCCCATCAACTCTCTTTTCATTTGTTTGCCACCAAACTCTATTCAGAGGCAATTTATAACAATTAAACTACCAGCAAGTCTTTGCAATGTGGAGGGGATAATGGAAACCTATACAGTTGCAGGAAGAACCTGCAATCTTCATATAGGCAGGAGCAGAATTGCGGATTGAACTTGCTGCCCTGAAATCTAAGTAATGTGAAAGAATGTAGCTTTAGGCATAGATTACTTCTGTAAGTTATTGTAGAATTAATTTATCCGACTCTTCTTCTGCCTGGTCCTTCATACATTTGGGGCAGGTTGATTCAGTTGGCTTGATATGAATATGAGTATTATAACATGTAATAACCTTGCAGGCATTTTTGAACATTTCTGCATTCCTTCTCAAAAGTCATACCGAAGTATCATTTTCAAGAACTGATATTGAAAACTTCTTTCCATTCCAACTTCAGACAGTGGCACAACTGATAGAGACGCTACCTCACAGCACGAAGACCCGTCAGGTGTGATCCTGACCTCAGGTGCTGTCTGTGTAGGCTTTGCATGTTCTCCCTGCGGCCATGTGGGTTTCCTCCGGGTGCTCCGCTTTTCCCCCCTTATCCCACAGGCTTGCGGGTTTGCAGGTTAATCGGCCTGCCCTCAGTGCGAACGGAGTGGATGCGAAAGTAGGATAATATAGCGCGAGCGGGAACAGGTGGTCAGCTCTGGCCACACTCATATCTCGCTGGTATCATCGAGAAGAAGGTACAGGAGCCTGAGAACAATGACCTCCAGGTTCAAAGACTCCTTCTTTCCATCAACCATCCAGCTCGTGAACCACCCTGCATAACCTTAACCACAACTGTACGTCAGAAACATTCTACCTTGGGCTTTGCTTTGGTTGTAGAATGCACTTCAGTTTGCACTATAATAGTCATCCGTTACCTAGAATTACTGATAAATGGCCCCATAGCAGAAGCGTTCACATCGTGGGGGCTGGAAACTGGAAGTATCTTGAGCTAATTCTGCTACCACCATCATCTATTGCGACAAGATTCAAGAGAGTTTATTGTCATGTGTCCCAGATAGGACAATGAAATCCTTGCTTTGCTTCAGCACAACTCAATATAGTAGGCATAAATAAATACAGAACAGATCAGTGTGACCATATACCAATGAATATATGTATATATACACATAAATAAACAGATAAGGTGCAATGGGCTATTTAACAATCAGAGTTTTGTTTGAGTTGAGTTTAATAGCCCGATGGCTATTCCTGAACCTGGATGTTGCAGATTTCAGGCTCCTGTACCTTCTACCTGAAGGTAGCAGGGAGATGGGTGAGTGGCCAGGATGGTGTGAGTCTTTGATGATGCTGGCAGCCTTTTTGAGGCAGCGACTGCGATAGATCCCCTCGATGGTGGGGAGGTCAGCATCCCACTGGGATGGCTCCCACTGATTTTCGCCGGAAGCTCGCGTTATTTTCAGGATGGATGATGACAGCGAGGTCAACATTTGTAACAAGATGGACACGGAAAGAAGAAGATCACCAGTGCTTCCACACCTCAAAAAAAAAAAAAATCCTTAAATAGAATCCCAAATTTCCTGGAATTTGATGGTATTTCCTGAATTTTTTTTTTCCTTAAATAGAATCCCAAATTTCCTGGAATTTGATGGTATTTTCTGAAATTTGCAAAAATGCTTCCTGCGTGCTATTTGTTGCTGGGTTTTTTTTCCGCGTGCACACGTTAACAACACAAAGAAGAACAAGTAAAACAGATCTGTGTAACTACACCGTAGCTGCCTACTTCTGTTACTCACTTGTACATGCAAGTTGTGCAAGGCAGCTTTCATTGTCTTCATTGTTTCAACCTGCTCTCATGTGTCTCAGTCTCTGATCTCTCCCTCCCTCTCCTTCCCTCCCTCCATTCCCTCCCTCCCTCCTCCTTCCCCCTCTCCCCCTCTCCCCCTCCCTCCCCCTTCTTTCTTTCTTCATCCCTCCCTTCCTTTCCCACCCTCGCTCCCTCCCTCTCTGTCTCTCTCCCGCCTTCCCTCCCTCCCCCTCCCTCTCTCCCTCCCTCTTCCCCTCTCCCTATGCCCCTCTCCCTCCCCCTCCCCCTCCCTCTCTCCCTCCCTCTCTCTCTCCCCCCCTCCCTCCCTCTCTCCTCCCTCCTCCCTCCCTCCCTCCCTCTCTCTCTCCCCTCCCTCTCTGTCTCCCCTCCCCTCCCTCTCTCTCCTCATCGAGCCATTCTGTAAGATCAATACCAATCCCAATGTCACTGCAATCCCACCGCCCACTGTTAACTATTCACCACTAGGCTTATCCAGAATTCTACCACTCCCTGAAAAATAATTAAAGACTCAACTTCCACTCAGTAAAGAATTCCAAAGACTCATTGTTATACGAGAATTTTCCCGAACAGTCTGTGACCCACAGCGCTGTGGCCATAGCGCTATGTTTAAAGCCCATAGCGCTGCAGCCGGTAGCGCTATATTTAGAACCCATTGAGCTGCAGCCGACAACTCTTTGTTTAAATTCCCACGCGTTAAACTGGCAGCGCTCTGTTTAAACCTATGAGCGCCAAACCGGCAGTGCTGTGTGTATTACCTTTACATCCCTTCGCAGGCCGGATGCGGAAATTTCCCGAAATCTCCCGAAATTATTCAATTTCCTTAAAATTACGCAAAGGCAACCAGAATTGCACGAATTCCGGGTAATTTCCTTCAAAGTGGAAACTGAAGATTATTGATAAATTATTATATTATTGAGTAATGTATATTTATTTGCTCTGTTGTTGCATTAATGTGCCTATATCGTGCCAACCTCTACAGAGGCACTGTGGAAAGCATTTTATTGGGATGCATCACAGCAGTGTTTGGGAACAGCTCCATCCTAGACTGCAAGAAATTACAGAGAATCGTGGATACAGCCCAGACCATCATGCAAACCAACCTCCCTTCCATTGACTTCTCCCCTCTCCCATCGGGCAAGCGATACTGAGGTGTGGAAATCAAAGATCTTAGAGCACACCTCCACATTCAAGGACAGTTTCTTCCTAGCTGTTATCAGGCAAGCGAACCGTCCTGCCAACAACGAGAGGGCAATCCTGAGCGTCTATCTACCTCATCGGAGACCCTCGGACTATCTTTAATTGGACTTTACTGGACTTTACCTTGCACTAGACGTTACTCACGTTATCATGTATCGGTACACTGTGGATGGATCAATTGTAATCATTTTAATCTTTCTGCTGACTGGTTAGCATGCAGCAACAAAGCTTTTCACTGTACCTCGACATACGTGACAATAAACTAAACTAAATTAAACTAAACTAAACCAAACGAAAGCTGCAGCAAGTAAGAACTTCATTGTTTCATTCCCAATACATATCACGATTAAATACTCTTGAAGGTATTTGGAGAGGAAGAAGATTGGACTTTTTTGCCTTCCAAAACAGTGAGGAATGTGGGGAATCTGCTGTGGTGGATGTTTATGTTAACTTTTATGTAGTTGTGTGTCTTGTTGCTTTTTTTGTCCATATGGCTGTATGATAATTCACATATCACTGAACCTTAATTGGTACGTGTGACAATAAAAGACCTTTGAAACCTTTGATACTCTGCCACAGCTACAGCAGCTATTTCTACTAGTCTCACCCATGAGTGTCTGATTCTAAGATGCTGCCTCACCTGCTGAGTTAAGGGCCTGTCCTACCAGCATCCGACTCCATGCGGTGAGCGCGACCAAACCGGCAGCGGGGGCCGTGCGGAGGTCGGGTGATCCCTGTACAGGGCCGTTCCCAACAGCATGCGAAGAGCGCGACCAAACCGGCAGCGGGGGCCGCGCGGAGGTGGGTGAGTGGCGCAACGCGGCACAAAGTGAGGCGAACTTGGAGCGAAGTCTTAAAGGTAAGTTCGCCAAGACAAAAAGGGGCACACAGAGAGGGGCACAGAGGCACACACAGAGAGGGGCACAGAGGCACACACAGAGAGGGTCACGGAGGCAACTACAGAGAGGGTCACGGAGGCACGACGTTGAGGCTGTGTAATGTGTCGAGGCGACTGCGAGCCGACAAGCCGTTGCCGCGCGGAATTTTTGAACATGGTCAGTTTTTCGGAGCCCCGCGCGATGTCGGGACGAACTCCGCACAATTCCGCACGGCTCCGGAGATCGAAGTGGGACCGGCCCCGCGACGCCGGACGGCTCAAGCGACCACGTTAGGTCGCGCTCATCGCATGGAGTTGCATGCTGCTGGGACAGGCCCTTTACTCCAGCACATTGTGTCCTTTTGTGTATTCACCAGCAACTGCAGCGTAGTTTAGTTTAGCTTAGAGATACAATGCGGAAACAGGTCCTTTGGCCCACTGAGGCCGCGCTGACAAGCGATCTCCGCTCACTAACACCATCCAATACACACTGGGACTATTTATAATTTTACCAAAGCCAATCAACCTACAAACCTGTACGTCTTTGGAGCATGGGAGGAATCATAGAATCATAGAAAATAGGTGCAGGAGTAGGCCATTCGCCCCATCGAGCCTGCACCGCTATTCAATATGATCATGGCTGATCATCCAACTCGGTATCCTGTACCTGCCTTCTCTCCATGCCCCCTGATCCCTTTAGCCACAAGGGCCACATCAAACTCCCTTTTAAATATAGCCAATGAACTGGCCTCAACTACCTTCTGTGGCAGAGTTCCCCACTCACCACTCTCTGTGTGAAAAAAGATCTTCTCATCTCGGTCCAAAAAGATTTCCCCCTTATCCTTAAACTGTGACCCCTTGTTCTGGACTTCCCCAACATCGGAAACAATCTTCCTGCATCTAGCCTGTCCAACCCCTTAAGAATTTTGTAAGCCTCTATAAGATCCCCCCTCAATCTTCTAAATTCCAGCGAGTACAAGCCGAGTCTATCCAGTCTTTCTTCATATGGAAGTCCTGCCATCCCAGGAATCAGTCTGGTGAGCCCGGAGAAAGCCCACGCAGGTCATGGGGAGACCGTATACAATCTGTACAGACAAGCAACCGTGGTCAGGATTGAACCCGGGTTTCTGGCGCTGTAAGGCAGTAATGCCCCTGTCCCACTTAGGAAACCTGAACTGAAACTTCTGGAGACTTTGCGCCCCACCCAAGGTTTCCGTGCGGTTCCCGGAGGTTTTTTGTCCTCCGGCAACCACCTTCAACTAGCATCGCAACCGGCTTCGACTAAAAAATTACCGATTTTTAAAACGGAAACCACTTTCGACCATTAGGGAGACTGACAACAACCTCCGGGAACCGCACGGAAACCTTGGGTGGGGCGCAAAGTCCCCAGAGGTTTCCGTTCAGGTTTCCTAAGTGGGACAGGGGCATTACTCTACCACTGTGCGACCATCCGCACAGTTCCTTGTTTCTACATTCTGGCTGCTGATTCTGCTTTGGGGCTCCAGCAAATGCCGTTGCACTCAGAAACGGCCTGATTTGCTGAGTACTTTTCTGTTTCCATTTAAGATTTCCAGCATATGCAGAGGGTGGTGGGATTATGGAATGAGCTGCAGGTGGAAGCTGTAGACCTGGTGCAATGACGGTGTTCAAAAGACAAAAATGGACACAAAGTGCTGGAGTAACTCAGCGGGTTCGTCAGCATCTCGGGAGTAAAAGGATGGGTGACGTTTCGGGTTGGAGCTATTGTGCCTAATATTTAAAAGGTATTTGGAGAGGTATATGGATTGGAAAAGTTCAGTAGGAAATGGGCAATAAGCGGGCAAATGGGACTTGAAGGCAGTGGGGGGCATCATAGATGAGTTGGGCCGAAGGGCTTGTTTCTGTGCTGCATAACTCTGCTGCACTACAGGATGCGTGAACTGTTCATTTAGTTGTCCACCTTCTTTTCCTTCCAGGTCCGACAGAGGTTGCACCTCCTCCAACCTGCAAGATGCCATGATATATCGGTGAGACCAAGCGGAGGCTTGGCGAAACACCTCCGTCACTAACTCCCCGCTTTCACAGCCCCCTACAATACACAACATGAAACAGCACCTCATATTCCGCTTGGGGAATCCTTTGGGCTTGAGTTTTCTCAATTCTGTTAACCCTTGTACCTCTCCCTCAATTCCCTCTAAACCCAGACCAGGTGGAAAATATGTCTGCTTCACGTGAACTGTATAGGGGGCAGGGGATGTCTGCTTCAATAAAGGTGGGAGTTTTCAGCTAGTGTGAGAGCAAGTTTTATTTTATTTGCCAGTAATGCTCGTCCTACTTAAACCGATGTGTTTTTTTTTTCCTGCAGACATGTTTACAGTGCGGGGTATGGTCTTCCCCTCCCTCTCCCTGACCCCACATATCTTAGTTTAGATTCATTATTGTCATGTGTGTAGTGAGGTACAGTGAATAGCTTTTGTTTGCCTACTGGCCAATTAAATCAGACCCTGCTGTACATGAATACAATCAAGCCAACACAAGTACAGAAGGTGGGGTGAAGAGAACGATACAGAGTGCAGAATATGGTTTCTCCTGATGGTAACACAACAGTTCCTAAGGGAAAAAAACTCCTTTGTCCACATGAGATACTGGATGTTGAAAAATCGGTATCCTAGCATACGGAAGGTTAATTCAGAAGTATGATACCAGACGGGAAGAAGCTAAAGAAGTTCCAGAAACTGGTGGTGTGCCCTTTCAAACTTCCGTATCTTGAATCAAAGGTGTTTCATTGTCAGATGCACCAAATGGAAGAATGAAATTGGTTCTGCAGCTGTACAGGTGCAGGTACCTTAATGCAACAACACGTATACGATAATCAATGATACAGTAAATTACCAGTAATACTGGGTAATCAGACCTCTTCAGGGCAGGCTGTCTTCAGAGCCACTTGCCAAGTTGTAACACCTGAGTTCCGTGTATGATATTGGGTGTGGTGTTTAACGCTAAAATAGAACAGAAATACAAATGCACAAATGTCTTTTGTTCTCAACATTTGTTTGCTATAATATTAGGAGATGGTGGTATTTATGAGAGGTGAAGCAGGTATTTAAAATATTCTGTGCACAGATGGGAAATGGACAGTAGCATGAAACGCTCGTGGTACTCCCATAATTGTACCTAAAGGAGGTTGAATGGAGACCTGATAGAAGTACATCAAATCATGAGAGGTGTCGATAGGGGAGTTAGTCAGAACCTTTTTTTACCAGGTTGGAAATGTCAAATACTAGAACGCATAGCTTTAAGGTCAGAGGGAGGAAGTTTAAAGCAAGTTTTTTTTTACACAGAGAGTGATGGGTGTCAGGGGTGGAGGCAGATGTAATAGCCATGCTTAAAAGGCAGTTAGATAGGCAAAACACAAAGTGCTGGAGGAACTCCGCATGTCAGGCAGCACCTGTGGAGGGAATGGACAGAGGGAATGGACAGATGCTGCTTTACACTGAAGATAGGCACAAAATGCTGGAGTAACTCAGTGGGACAGGCAGCATCTCTGGAGAGAAGGAATGGGTGACGTTTTGGGTCGAGACCCTTCTTCAGACTGAGCGCAGGGGAGGGGGTTACCGAGATAAAGAAATGTAAGAGATCAAAAGAGATGCAGATTAAGGAAAATGTAGAACAGACCATTGTTAGTTGGGTGAAGGTGTTAACACAACAAACAGAGATAAAATGTAATCAGAGGGACAGTCAGACTGGTCGAAGCACAGGGAAGGGGAAGGGGAGCAGGATAGCAAGGGTTACCAAGTTAGAGAAGTCAATGATCATGTAGGTTTAGGTGAAATTGAGTGGAGTTGTTCAGCGAAACGATCGCCGAGCCTGCTCTTGGTCTCGCCGATATATATAGTGCATTCAGAAAGTATTCAGACCCCTTCACTTTTTCCACATTTTGTTACGTTACAGCCTTATTCTAAAATTGATAAAATTATTTTTTTTAAATCATCATACTACACACAATACCACATAATAATTACTTTTGCAAAGTAATTAAAAAGAAATAACTGAAATATCACATTTGCATAAGTATTCAGATATGCTATGACACTCAAAATTGAGCTTAGGTGCATCTTGTTTCCACTGATAATCCTTGAGATGTTTTGAATTATCAGAACTTGATTGCAGACCACCAGTGGTAAATTAAATTATTTGGACATGATTTGGAAAGACACACACCTGTCTATATAAGGTCCCACCAGTTGACAGTGCATGTCAGAGCAAAAACCAAGCCATGAAGATGAAAGAATTGTCCGTAGACCTCCGAGACAGGATTGTGTCGAGACACAGATCTGGGGAAGGGTATAAAACAATTTCTGCAGCATTGCAGGTCCCGAAGAGCATAGTGGCCTCCGTCATTCTTAAATGGAAGAACTTTGGAACCACCAGGACTCTTCATAGCAATTGGCGAAGAAGGGCTTGGTCAGGGGCATGACCAAAAATCCGATGGTCACTCTGACAGAGCTCCAGAGTTCCTCTGTGGAGATGGGAGAAACCTGCAGAAGGACAATTATATCTGCAGCACTCCACCAATCAGGCCTTTATGGTAGAGTGGCCGGACGGAAGCCACTCCTCAGTAAAGGCACATGACAGCCCGCTTGGAGTTTGCCAAAAGGCACCTAAACAAGATTCTCTGGTCTGATGAAACCAAGATTGAGCTCTTTGGTCTGAATGCCAAGTGTCACGTCTGGAGGAAACCAGGCACCGCTCATCACCTGGCCAATACCATACCTACGGTGAAGCATGGTGGTGGCAGCATCATACTCTGGGGATGTTTTTTCAGCGGCAGGAACTGGGAGACTAGTCAGGATTGAGGGAAAGATGAATGGATCAAAGTACAGAGAAATCCTTGATGAAAACCTGCTCCAGAGCATTCTGGACCTCAGAAGGTTCACCTTCCAACAGGACAACCACCCTAAGCACACAGCCAAGACAACGCGGGAGTGGCTTTGTGACAAGTCTGTGAATGTCCTTGAGCGGCCCAGCCAGAGCCCGGACTTGAACCCGATCGAACATCTCTGGAGGGATCTGAAAATAGCTGTGCATCGACGCTCCCCACCCAACCTGACAGAGCTTGAGTGGATCTGCAGAGAAGAATGGGAGAATTTACCCAAATACAGGTGTGCCAAGCTTGTAGCGTCATACCCAAGAAGACTTGAGGCTGTAATCGCTGCCAAAGGTACCTCAACAAAGAACTGTAAAGGGTCTGAATACTTATGTAAATGTGATATTTCAGTTATTTATTTTCAATTACTTTGCAAACATTTCTAAACACCTGTTTTCCCTTTTCTGTTCAAAGAATTCCACAGATTCACCACCTTCTCAGATGTCCTGGTATGGAACACCTCATCTTGGGCACAGAGTTGAGAGTATTGAGAGTTGGGAATAGAGTCCTTGCAGGAGGCAGGGTGGGAAGAAGTGTAGTCTAGATATCTGAGAGTCAGTGGGTTTATAATAGATGGCAGTCAATAGTCTATTTCCTGTGATGGATACGGTGAGATCAAGAAACTATAGGGAGATGTTGGAGATGGTCCAAACGAATTTGAGCGCAGGATGAAAATGAGTAGTGTAGTTAATTAAGTCAGTGAGTTCCGCATGGGTGCAGGAGGTAGCCCCTGTGTAGTCATTAATGTAGCAGAGGTAGAATTTGGGGATAGGGTCAGTGTACGCCTGGAACAGGGATTGTTCGATGTACCCTAGAATGAGGCAGGCATAGCTGGGGCCCATGGATCTGCAGGAAGTGG
>CM069132.1:1130884-1425884 GCA_035221665.1 Okamejei kenojei | reverse complement strand
GTTTGGTGATCAAGCTAGCGGGTATGACAGTGTTAAAGGCGGAACTGAAGTCGATGAACAGCAGCCTGATGTAGGTGTTATTGCTGTCCAGGTGGGTCAGGGCAGAGTGTAGGGCCGCAGATATGGCGTCTTCTGTTGACCTATTGGTCCGGTAGGCAAACTGATAGGCACACTCAGCTTTGTGTGATCTGCAAATTTGCTAATGTTACTTTTAATCCCATCACCTAAATCATGAATGTATATTGTAAATAACTGCAGATCCCAGGAGAAATAGCTTCCATAATGGTGTTAAATCAAGAACATCCAGGGCTTTAAATTAGCAACCATGAAGGTATGGTGATAGGCTTCCTAGTCAGAATGGTGTATGACTTGCGAAGGAACTTGTCGATGGAGTTGGACCCATAAGGAACTGCAGATGCTAGTAACAAAGAAAAAAAGACACAAATGCTGGAGCAAATCAGCGTTTCTGAAGAATGTGATGCTCGCAAACATCTCTTGAGATAAAGGAGCAGTGACGTTTCAGGCCGGGACCCTTCTTCAGGCTGAAGCGTCATCTATGCATTTTCTCCAAAGATGCTGCCTGACCAGTAGCTGAGTTACTCCAGCACTTTATGTCTATCTTCTTATATTCAACGGCTTGGCTGATGATGACAAACATGCCATAGCCCTGTGTCGGGAACAGTGTATGGGAACAGTTTGGGTAGAGGTGCGGCTGGTTCTGGAGAGCAGGTCCTCAGTAATACAGCTGGGAATGCTATCCACTCTCACAGCCTTTGCTGAATCCAGACCTCTCAATTGTTTCTTGACATCATGTGGCGCGTATGAATTGGCTGAAGACTAGCTTTGAATATCTCTTCACAAAGGAAAGAATGCGTCATCCACTCGGGCACTTGGTGGTGAATATTTCAGCATTATCTTTAGTACTCATCTGCCGGGCCCCACCACCCACGGAGAGCTCCTCCCGTTAGCTGTGTAACTATGCACTATCTTTTTTTTCCTTTACATCAAGTCCTTTATTCGTTTTTATTCGGGATTTATCGCAGTCGCTGCCTCAAAAAGGTTGGCAGCATCATCAAGGACCCACACCGTCCTGGCCACACACTCATCTCCCTGCTACCTTCAGGTAGAAGGTACAGGAGCCTGAGAACTGCAACGACCAGGTTCAGGAATAGCTACTTCCCCACAGCCATCAGGCTATTAAACTTGGCTCGGACAAAACTCTGATCATTAATAACCCATTATCTGTTATTTGCACTTTATCAATTTATTTATTCATGTGTGTATATATTTATATAATGGTATATGGACACATTAATCTGTTTTGTAGTAAATGCCTACTATGTTCTGTGTGCTGAAGCAAAGCAAGAATTTCATTGTCCTATCAGGGACACATGACAATAAACTCACTTGAACTTGAACTTATTCACAATGTTCTCAGCAGTATATTAGCTTCTATCCAAACATGCACGTTCCTTTAATTGTATACAAGACTTCCAAAATAGGCCAGTACCAGTCAGAATAAGACATCACGTTTGACACATACATCACAGCCATTATCTGGTAAACCAAACGAAGATATGGATTAAAACATTCTTTATCGAGATACCACCAGTTACATAGTGTAGAAAACTACATTTTCAAAAGAGTTAAAGAAAAGTTTTGTTACGTTAAAAAATTTATGCCTTTCAAATCAAAAATCAATATTCAGTCTACAACATCATCTAAAATCGTATCTTCTGTGTACTGATGCACAACACATTGTTGCCTCGAATAAATGCATCTCCATATTTGTTCTTAAGCTGACCATTTACCTATTCTTCTGTCTGTTCCAGTGCTATGTTCATATATGCATCCAAAACAAGCAAAAACACCTCAGTAATCCACGCCCAAGTTCAGTTTAACCACCACTGGCCTCCCTATCACTTGTTTTAGAAAATCGCTGGGCGTTTGCTTTTGCAGGCTCATTTTGCGTCCTTCAGCTTCAGCCTACGCACGGTCCACCGATGGCTTGATTGGAACGGTTGCGCACTAACATTCACGATTAGACGTGATACAACTGAATGGCTTGCTAGGCAGTGTAAAAGGACATTGAACAGCTTGCTATGGGTCAGGAGTGGCACACATTCCAGGCTGGGCAATGGTCTAGTTTACCTGATGTAATGCTAATTTAAACAGGTAGACAGGCACATGGCCAGGATAGGTTAAGAGGGATATGGGCCAAAAGCAGACAGCTGGGACTAGTGTAGATGGCGCCAGTTGATCAGCATTTGCAAGTTGGGCCATTGGGCCTGTTTCCTCACTGTATGACCCAAAGGCTTCAATAGGTAATGGACAGTCACTTTAAAAGTCATTTGCACAGGTACATGATTAAGGGGCTGTCCTACTTGGGCAACCTAATTGGCGAGTTTAGAAGAGTTTAAAAAAATGACATGTTGAAGACCTCCTTCGGGTATGTAGAAGACCTCCTTCAACCTCCTTCGACTATGTTGAAGACCAGCTTCGACTGGCTACGACTAGCTACGACTAACTTCTGGAAAATTGGACACTTAATAGTGGAGAGTGAAGACGACCCCCTTCGATCTCCTTCGACCTCCCTTCGACTATGATGAAGACTATCTACGACTACCTTTGACTACCCTTGATTACCTACGACTAACATGCCGACCTACTACGATTAACCTACGAGTAAAAAAAGTATCGATTTTTTCCATGGTGACCTTTTTTTACTCGCGGGCATATTGAAAAAAATGCCGCGACCTAGCTGAGGCCTCGAGTACGCAGGGACTACTCTCAAGCATGAAGGAGAGTTACGAAGACCTCCTACGACCTCGTGTTGACCATGCTGCGAGTATGAGTCGAGGGCAAACTCGCCAGAAATGGCGGATTAGGTCGCCCAAGTAGAACAGGCCCTTTTGGAAAGGTTTCGAGGGATAAGGGCCAAACGTGAGCAAATGGGACCTTGTTTAGAGGACATCTTGGACAGCATGGATGAATTCGGCCTGTTTCCATGCTGTAGGAATTTAATTGTTCTGGTCCACATCTAGTGCATGTGACAAATAATATCTTGATTGCAGATATCCTTCCCTAAAGGACATTAATGAATCAATATTTAAATAAGATGTAAAGCATTTTGGAATGTCATTATCAAGTCATACTCAAAGTAATAAACCCTTTAGCTGACCACATTCATGCTATCCATCAATTACTTGTCTACACTATTTCCATTTATCAGCATTTGTTTAGTAGTTTTCCAGGCCTTGGCAATTCGAGTAGCTAGAGACATGTCTTAGGCAAAACAAAGTGCTGGAGGAACGTAGGAGGTAAGGCAACATCTGGGGAGGGAATGGGCAGGTGACGTTTTGGGTCGGGACCCCTCTTCAAAAAGATTAGGGTAACTCAGTGGATCAGGCAGCATTTCAGGAGAACATAGATACAGTAGATGACGTTTCAAGTTGAGACCCTTCTTCAGACTGTCCCAACATGAATTGTCAGTGGGCGGTGGAGGCCGGCTCTCTGGATGCTTTCAAGAGAGGGCTAGATAGTGCTCTTAAAAATAGCGGAGTCAGGGGATATGGGGAGAAGGCAGGAACGGGGTACTGATTGGGGATGATCAGCCATGATCACATTGAATGGTGGTGCTGGCTCGAAGGGCCAAATGGCCTACTCCTGCATCTATTGTCTATTGTCACCTATTGATGTTCTCCTGAGATGCTGCCTGACCCGCTGAGTTATTTCAGCACTGTCTTCTTTTGTAAACCAGCATCTGCAGTTCTTGTTTCTACATTGCTTGTCCAATATCTCCTCTTACGGAACATGTTTCATAAAAATGTCTTTCCTTTCCTTAAGTATTGTTTGAGAAAGCTTGAATTTACACAGCATGGCTAGATTTCATGTTATCACTTGTTTGGAGAAATTGTTTGTTTTGTTTCAGTTCTGTAAGGAACAACCCCATCAAATCAAAAACTGTGTGGGTACAGTATTTGTGTGAAAATTGCTGAAAGACTTCTTCATACCATTCACTGGTTTTGGAAACTCTCCATGACATTCCAATGCAGTTAGCAATTGCTGAAATACACAAATAATCTTGACTTTAAAGGATGGGCCCTGTGATTAGAACATCAGTAGGTTTTCCCTGCAGCTTTCTCATTGGTCTTCCTTACCTCTTCCACCATTTTGTGAATCCTTCACACTTGTCATGCAGTCTCCGTGATCTCACAAAGTCACGCGGGATATAGAGCTCTGCACAGATTTTTAGCAGGAGCACTGTGTCTTGTCTTTTGGGTAACAGTCGATGGGTAGCAACTGCTTGTTTGATAAAATAATCGCAAGTAGAAGTGTAACTTTGTAGATCCATGACCACATACATGACTGAGTTACATTGAAAGTGTTTTTACATGTGTTTACAGAGTGGAGATCCTCTTGTCCTGGTCGAGTTTCATTTGGTATATCTAACATCACCAGCAAGAAGAACAGGTTAGCTAATATCTGCCTCAGGCAAGGATTTTTACTATTTGCAAAGGTTTGCCACGTTGTCAATGGAAGATAGACACAGCAACTGTGGCTGAACTGAAAAGATTATGTAGGTAGTCAGAACATATTTGGTTATCAGTGACGGGGTAAAACTCACAACTGACTCATGGAAGACCTTAGCCATAGAGAGAAACATTTATTGTGCTGAGCACAGCAGTGAGTTCACAGGTGTATTTTAATAGCTTGATTATCACACCTGTATTGAAAGAAATATGAAATAAATTGCCAATGCCACTATGAAGCTATAATGTTTTGTTAAAGCAAAACACAAAGTGCTGTAGAAATTCAGCAGATGGGGCAGCATCCGTGCAGGAATTGGTCATCAGTCCATTCTACCCTGTGTTCTGTCAACCCGAAAAGTCCTCTGTCAATTCCCTTCACAGATGCTGCCCATCATCGATGCCACAGCAGAGTTCCTCCATCACTTTTTGTTTTGCTCAAGAATCCAGTATCTGCAGTTTATTTGTGTCTTCCCAAAACTCTGAAAATCAAATTCCCCAAAATCAAAGAAATCGTGGAAAATTTGCTCATCTACGTGACCTGAAATCAACGTGATTGGCTAACTGAACCACAGCATGTAGTCACATCCTCGCCCCTTTCGCCTTCTGCAGAGACCATTTTCTGCGCAACTCCTTGCGTCACTCGTCCCTTTACACCCAAAATACCCATCCCTGCTATCGCAAGAGATGTAATGCCTGTCCCTGTACTTCCTCCCTCACCTACATCCAGGGACACCAGCAGTCTTTCCAGGTGAGACAGAGATTCACGTGCTTCTAACCTCAACTACTGCATCCGGTGTTCCTGATATGGACCAGGCATACACCCGGTGACTGTTTTGCCGAATATTAGCGCTAGGTTCTCCAAAGCCTATGGGATCTCCTGGTTACTAACCATTTAAACTCCTCTTCCCATTGCCAAACAGACCTTGTTTTAAAGAAGGAACTGCAGATGCTGGAGAATCGAGGGTACACAAAAAGCTGGAGAAACTCAGCGGGTGCAGCAGCATCTAAGGAGCGAAGGAGATAGGCGACGTTTCGGCCCGAAGGGTCTCGACCCGAAACGTCGCCTATCTCCTTCGCTCCTTAGATGCTGCTGCACCCGCTGAGTTTCTCCAGCTTTTTGTGTACCTGCCAAACAGACCTTTCTGTCCTGGGCTTCCTCCATTGTCAGAGTGAGGCCACACACAAACTGGAGGAACAGCACCTCAAATTTCGCTTGGGTAGCCAACAACCCAATGGTATAAACATTGAATTCTCCAATTCTCCAGTTTTCTTTTCAAAGTTATCTGCTTTTTTTCCATTTTAATCCTAATTAGAAAGGTGTAGGAAAGAATCAAATACACAGGACTAGATGTTAAGAAGTCCCTTGTGCCAGTAGGTGGGGAGCATTTCACGACATTCATTGATTGCTGAGAGTGGTGGACGCTCAACATCAGGGGGGGGGGTGCGGGGGGGGGGGGGGTACGTATACGTATATCTTGGCCTGGGTAACCTTCAGGACAGCTGGGCACAGGACACATCATCAGTAGTGTACCCTTGCATCACTGGGTGTTTCGGCCTTTTATCACTATACACCCTCCACAAGGGCGGCCCGCTGCAGGATGATCAGCCCTCAGCGTGTGTCCCGTGTCAAACTGCCTCAAAGATTCACCATGACGCATTTGGGGCCCAGCATGGGTCTTTCCGCTTGAGCCAAATCCAACAGCTGCTTCTTTCAGCCGCGTCTGAGAGTGATCTTATGGTCTTCTGCAGAGCCTGACCGTGGATTCCAAGCTCCTTCAGCAGTCTGATGGTAGATGACGCAACAAATCCTCTGCATCCCACTTCAACTGGATAAACGTTGATGTTCCAGCCACGCTGCCTTGCCTCTGCTGCAAGCTCTGTGTAGCGCAGCTTCTTACGCTCATAGGCCTCCACAACAGAGTTCTCCCATGGAACTGTGAGCTCTATGATGTAAGCAGTCTTCTGTGAAAGGGACCAGAACACCAAATCTGGCCTGAGGTTGGTTGAAGCAATTTCAGGTGGAAAGATTAGTTGTCGGCCGATGTCCGCCAGCATCCTCCAGTCACGGGCCCTGCATAGGTTTCCTTCTTCTGATCTAGTGGAAGGATGTTTCGGTGTTTTCTGTCCTTCTCGGACAAAGGTTGTCGCCCTTAAGTGGGAGGGGTTGCTTGCTCTCGGAGGCAAGGAGTTGGTCGCACACAGCCTGTTCTCAAGGGCTGTTGCCAGGCTTTTTAATACCTGATTATGCCTCCACGTGTATCTCCCTTGCGTGAGGCTGGTCTTGCAGCCTACCATGATGTGTTTGAGGGTCGCTGGAGTTGGGCAGAGGGCACAGGTTGGATCCTCGCCGTACCACTGATTGAGGTTCTTTGGTGATGGAAGGACGTCGTATGTCGCTCTGATGATGAAGCTGATCTTGCTTGATTCCATTTCCCATAGTTCTTTCCAGCTGATCTTCCTCCGCTCCACACCTTCCCACTGCATCCATTGCCCCTGTTTGGCAAGCGAGACCGCCTTTGCACTTCTTGCGGCCTCCTCCTGTCGCCGCACCTCCTCAACCACCAATGTCCTCCGCTCTGATGTTGTGGCCTTTCGCCAAGTTGGTTTACTTGTCGTAAGGCCAAAGCCTCCTCTTCCCTGCTGCACTTGCCCCACGACGTCTTTGTGCGTCAGGGCTGATGAAGCTTGCTGTACTGCGTCAGATGGTGTCCACTTCCGGCCCGTTACTAGGGGCGGCGCAACAGCACTGATGGTCTTGTCTCTAGAGTCCCTCAGTGTCATCTGGAGTCTTACTTTGGAACACTTGTATTCCTCTGTTAGACTAGTGAGAGGTAGTTCCAGGACCCCTTTGCCATAGAGGCCGATGTTAGTTAGACATCGTGGGACACCGAGCCATTTCTTCGCGTATGAAGTTATGGTTCGCTCCATCTTCTCCACAGTTGTTATTGGAACTTCATAAACGGTCAGTGGCCACATTGTCCGAGGAAGGAGTCCAAACTGTAGGCACCAGAGCTTCAGTTTCCCAGGAAGTAGGGTCTGATTGATGATCTCCAGGCCGTTGACAATTTCTTGCCTTAGCTATTGCACCTGCTCTTTGTCCTTGAGACTTGCGTTGTACCATCTGCCCAGGCTTTTTACTGGCTGCTCAGACACTGTTGGTATTAGGTCGTCACCGATGCAGAACCTTGTGTCTCTAAGCACCCCCTTAACTATGGAGATGCTTCGAGACTTACTTGGTTTGATTTTCATTCGGGCCCACTTGATGTTCTCCTGCAGCTTTCCAAGTAGCCGCTTGGTGCATGCTGCAGTAGTGGTTATTGTTGTCATATCGTCCATGTATGCCCTGATGGGTGCCAGACGGAGCCCAGCTCTGGTTCGTTCACCGCCCACCACCCATTTTGAGGCCCTGATGATGACTTCCATGGCCATTGTAAAGGCCAAGGGTGAGACTGTGCAGCCTGCCATGATGCCTACTTCCAAGCGCTGCCATGTTGTACTGAATTCAGCTGTTGTGAAGCACAGCTGCAGGTCTTGGAAATAGTTCTTGACCAGTGTGGTGATGAGCTCTGGTACATGGAAAAAGGCAAAATATTCCCAAAGGAGTATGTGGAACTGAACCAAATGCATTGGCCAGATCGAGGAAGATCACATGTAGGTCTCTCTTGTCCTTAGCTGCTTGGATCTGGTGCCAGATCATGCTTGTATGCTCCAAGCAGCCCGAAAAACCTGGAATTCCTGCTTTCTGTACAGATGTATCAATGTACTTGTTTGTTACCAGATAGGTGGATAGCCTTTGTGATACAATGCTGAAAAAGATTTTTCCCTCGACGTTGAGGAGACATATTGGCCGGAATTGGCTGATGTCTGATGCATCCTTTTCTTTAGGTATTAGTATGCCGCCGGCCCTTCGCCACACCTTAGGTATTGTTTGCTTCTTCCACACCCACCCTCATGAGCTTCCATAGAAAGCGTAACACATCCGGTGCATTCTTGTAGAGCTTGTATGGTACTCCGTTTGGCCCCGGAGCTGATGCTGCTCTTGCTCGCCGGACAGTGTTCTCTACCTCTTTCCATTTCGGAGGGCTGGTGTCCAGGTTGAATTCAGGTGGTTGAATAGGTGGGATGTCATGTGGGATGACTAACTGCTCATGCCTTTTCGTGTCTTGGTGGGCCTTTTCCAGGTGTTCCTCCAATTCTTGTTTTGATGTTTTCAAAGTTCCACTTTTTTCCTTTGCGAAGAGGTCTTTGATGAACTTGAAAGGGTCTTTGTAGAACCGTGTTCTTGTGTGTTCTTTATTCTTGCGAAGTTTCCTCATGTTCTCTGCTTTTCGCAAGGTTGCCAATCGGCTCTTGATGTCCTCTTGGAGTAGCATGAGACCTTCTCTCTCTGCGTCAGTTGCTTTTTTCCATTGCTTTTTCAACTGTCTCCTCTCTCTGATTAGCCTCTCGATCTCCTGCTGCCTCCTGGACTTGATTGGTGTTGGTAACTTCTTTCCACCTCTCCCTTTACTCACCCCAAACTGTTCTTCTCCATAGCTGTAGATTATGTTGCCCATCCTTTCAAGCTTTTCCACTACTGTGCCCACTTGTTGCTCCAAGA
The DNA here is from genome assembly GCA_035221665.1 of Okamejei kenojei. Classification (NCBI taxonomy): domain Eukaryota; kingdom Metazoa; phylum Chordata; class Chondrichthyes; order Rajiformes; family Rajidae; genus Okamejei; species Okamejei kenojei. The sequence continues at coordinate 1,416,752 of CM069132.1, read as the reverse complement.
TATGTATAAGGTCACTGTTGACCGTCTCCCACTCTTTCTTTTCAACAGCTTTGGGCCACTTCACTCCAGGTTTATGCCCTTTGATCTTTCCCTCCAATGGAGGTCTTTGCAGTTGTTGCGTGGGCTCCTCCACCGGCATTTCTGTGCTTATATCACCCTCTTCAGTGACATGGGTGCTGATGCTCTGCGAACTTTGGTTTGTGTCCCGTCGCTGTGCTTCATTCGACTGATTTGACTGGTTGCTTCGTAAGAAGTACTGGTCAATGCGAGGCCCATGTCTCTGCTCTCTCAAGCACTTTTTCCTCCCTTGGTGGATCTTCAAGCCCATCATTGATGTTCTTTTCTCCCAACCACAGATGCACACCTGAAGTTTGTGTCCCGCAGCTGTTGTGGATGTCTCATGTGCCATGCTCTCCTTGTCCGTGGTCGTTTCCGTTCCTGGGTCTGTAACCGTGTTATCAATCGGTGAGCCATCTTGCGCCCCCGCTCTCGCAGGCTCTAGGGGTATTTCTTTTAATTTACTTTTTGTAGCATTTAGCGGGTGTCTCCAACTAGCTGAAACAGCTTTGGAGACTGCTGTCATGGGGAGCTAGCCCATGACGGCCCCATTGGGGTCTGTTCCCTCCTGTCAGCTGTCTCTCCAAGCTGTCACATGGACTTTCCCATGTTGTCAGCTGTCCTTTCACAGCAGTCACTGGATAAGTCCAGATTTTCAGAATCAAATACACAGGACTAGATGTTAAGAAGTCCCTTGTGCCAGTAGGTGGGGAGCATTTCACGACATTCATTGATTGCTGAGAGTGGTGGAAACTGGTTTACACTGAAGATAGACTCAAAAAGCTGGAGTAACTCAGCGGGTTAGCCAGCATCACTGGAGGAAAGGAAAAGGTGACGTTTTGGGTCAAGTGTAAAGAAGGGTCTGGACTTGTTTCTTTTTTCTAGAGAGGCTGCCTGACCCTTGAGTTACTCCAGCTTTTTATGTCTATCTCCAATTAGAAAGTTTCAAGAGTTCAAGAGAGTTTTATTGTCATGTGTCCCTGATAGGACAATGACATTCTTGCTTTGCTTCAGCACAACAGAACAAAGTAGGCATTGACTACAGAACAGATCAGTGTGTCCATATACCATTGCATAAATATAGACATACTTGAATAATCAAACTGATAAAGTGCAAATAAACAAATTATTGGGTATTAATGTTCAGGGTTTTGACAGAGCCGAGTTTAATAGCCTGGTGGCTGTGGGGAAGTAGCTGTTCCTGAACCTGGTCGTTACAGTCTTCAGACTCCTGTACCTTCTACCTGAGGGTAGTGGGGAGATGAGTGTATGGCCCGGATGGTGTGAGTCCTTGATGATGATGCCAGCCTTTTTGAGGCAGCGACTGTGATAGATCTCCTTGATGGACGGGAGGTCAGAGCCGATGATGGACTGGGCAGTGTTTACTACTTTTTGTAGTCTTTTCCGCTCCAGGGCGCTTAAGTTTCCAAACCAAGCCACGATGCAACCGGTCAGCATGCTCTCTGCTGTGCACGTGTAGAAGTTAGAGAAAGTCCTCTTTGACAAACCAACTCTCCGTAATCTTCTCAGGAAGTAGAGGCACTGATGAGCTTTCTTTATGATTGCATCAGTGTTCTCGGACCAGGAAAGATCTTCACAGATGTGCACTCCCAGGAATTTGAAGCTCTTGACCCTTTCCACCATCGACCCATTGATATAAACGAGACTGTGGGTCCGCATCCTCCCCCTTCCAAAGTCCACAATCAGTTCCTTGGTTTTGCTGGTGTTGATGGGCCAGGTTATTGTGCTGGCACCATTTGGTCAGTCGCTCGATCTCACTTCTGTACTCTGTGTTTTGTTCTGTAGAATGTTTTCAACTTGACAAATGGACTCTCATCTTAAAAAGCCAAAGGTTGGTATGCATGATCAGATAGGATATGTTCATGTAATTAATATCGGCTGATCATATATTTGCACCCAGAACCGAAGAAAAACATTGGGCCAACTGACGGCACCACCCAGCTCCTGAGGCAATATATGTAATTAGGAGCAAAGATATTTGTTTAGGAGTAAAAAACTAATGCTTGCTCAAGATGAAGTGAGCCTGAGTGATTTGTTTTTCTCACAAGCAGTAATGTGAAAATACTGATAATCAGCTTTTTTATTTAATTAAGGAAAAGGTGTGTAGTATCCCGTAATGCAATAAGTGTTTGGTTGGCTTAGGCAAGGCCAGCTAACCTCATCTGCTGCGCATATTTGAAGTTTGAGTCATGTCGCAACTAACAATGCAGCTTGAGTTTGAAAGCTCTTTTGTAAGTGGGTTTTACCTTTACTCATTAAGTCTCACATTCTTTCCCGTACCGTTCCCATCTTGTCTCTGCCCACAATCTGTTCAGTTATTCTCTTCTTCAGATACAGCTTCAGATACAGAGGAGGCATAGAGTTGCTGCGTTACAGCACTAGAGTTTGATCCTGACCACAGTCTCTGTGCTGTCTGTACGGAGTTTGTACATTCTCCCTGTGACCACGTGGGTTTTCTCCCACACTCCAAAGACATGCAGGTTAGTAGGTTAATTGGCTTCTGTTAATTGTCCCTAGTGTGTAGGATAGAAATAGTGTACGAGTGATCGTTGATTTGCGCTGACTTGGAGGGCCAAAGGGCCTGTTTCCACATTGTATCTCCGAACTCAACTAAAGCCAGAAACATTCAAACTGTCGACATAATTCTGCCATTTTATTATCCATGGCAACGTTACACCTTATCTATTTTTCTGGATTCTTCATACATAGAACAGGCCAACACAGAAACAGGCACTTCGGCCCACAACGTCCGGGCTGAACATAACGCCAAGTTAAATTAACCCTCTTTGCCTGCACGTAATGCATGTCCCTCCATTCCTTACATTTCCATGGGCCTATCTAAAAGCCTCTTAAACATCACAATAGTTTCTGCCTCCGCCATCACCCTTGGCAGCACAATCTAGCACCACCCTCCGAATATAACATTTACCCTGAGCATCTATACCCTTCAAACTTTGCCCTTGTCACCATAAAGCTATGCTTTCCAGTCTTTTACATTTTTTCCTGGGATACAAGTTCTGACTGTCTACGCTATCTGGGCCTCTCATAATTTTATAAACGTCTATAGTCTCCCCTCAGCCTCCAGTACCCCAGAGAAAACAATCCAAGTTTGTCCAACCTCTTCCTGTAGCTGTTGCCTGCTAATCCTGTTTATTATACCTTAATAAACCTGTCGAAAGAAACGGTTATTAACTCTCAATATAATTCTCAAGTTTTTATTTGACTCCTGGCCTCAGCAAATTTGAGGAGAACAGTTCCATATTTTGTGCAAAGCATTAACTCCTAACATCCACCTTGGATGATCTTGCAAGGATTTTAGAGGCCTTCCAATATGCTTTGTGTTTGCTCTTCAGAGGAAGTCGCCTCTAGCTGCCTTATTAAATCCTTTAATTATCATATTATCCCAATTAAATCACCCTTTAATTTTCCATGGTCATGAGAACAGAGACGTATTCTACACAATCTGTCATCATTGACGAACCCTTTCAACCCAGGTATCATTTTAATGAAGCTGCACTCCACCCGTGGCAAGGGTAATGTATCTGAGATGTCGTGCCTAGAACTGAACCTGGTGCTCCATAGAAAATAGGTGCAGGAGGAGGCCATTCGGCCCTTCGAGCCAGCACCGCCATTCATTGTGATCATGGCTGATCATCCCCAATCAATAACCCGTGTCTGCCTTCTCCCCATATCCCTTGATTCCACTAGCCCCTAGAGCTCTATCTATCTCTCTCTTAAATCCATCCAGTGACTTGGCCTCCACTGCCCTCTGTGGCACGGAATTCCACAAATTCACAATTCTCTGGGTTAAAATGTTTTTTCTCACCTCAGTCTTAAATGGCTTCCCCTTTATTCTAAGACTGTGGCCCCTGGTTCTGGACTCGCCCAACATTGAGAACATTTTTCCTGCATCAAGTTTGTCCAGTCCTTTTATAATTTTATATGTTTCTATAAGATCCCCCGCATCCTTCTAAACTCCAGTGAATACAAGCCTAGTCTTTTCAATCTTTCCTCATATGAATAGTCCCGCCATCCCAGGGATCAATCTCGTGAACCTACGCTGCACTGCCTCAATCACAAGGATGTCCTTCCTCAATTTAGGAGACCATAACTGGACACAATACTCCAGATGTGGTCTCACCAGAGCCCTATACAACTGGGACTTTACAACTGAGGCTCCACATGCGACTTTATGCACAACTTGTTAACTGCAACTATTTCCTCCATTTCTGTGGCTATATACCATCTAATAAGATCAGTATAGCCTACTCAATCAGCTCGATTGGTGAACCCTCGAAAAGCACCTGGACCTGAAGTATACCAGGTCGTGTTCTAAAAACCTGTGCGGACATTTTCAACCTCTCACTTCTGAGGTCTGAGCTTCCCAACTGCTGTACCCTGTTGTACTCTGACGTGCGTATGACTGGCTTTATTACATGGTGTCAGAAGTGGGATCTGCCTAAATGAGCTTTTGGCATCCAGAACGGAGAACACGGATGCGTTGCCTTTCTCAGCAGCAACTTCCTCTTGGAATGGTCAACTACCTTGGAAAATTAATTCCCAACCTCAGCGATATATCTGCCCCCCTGCAGGAACTGACACATAAAGACACTGAATGGTCCTGGTATTCACAGCACCAAAGAGCTTTTGAGATCCTCAAGTTACAGCTGGCCAGCGCTCCCACCCTCGCTTATTTCGCTTTAGAGTTGCCAGTGACGCTCACATGCGATGCGTCCCAGTACGGACTTGGCGCTGCCTGCCTACAAACCTCCACTGATGGCGACCACAAGCCTGTTGCATACACCTCCCACACCCTGACTAATAATGAACAATGTTACGAATTTACAAAGATTCCAGCGGATGGTCTCCCAGGGTGTCATAGCGACAGTTACTGACCCATCTGACTGGGTTTCCACCATGGTGGTAGCAACAAAGAAAAACAAGGAAGAAATCCGAATCTGCATCAACCCCAGAGACCTAAACACAGCGATCAAATGCCCACACTACCCGATGCGAACAGTAGAGGAAGTTGCTACTCAGATAAGCAACGCATCCATGTTCTCCGTTATGGATGCCAAAAGCTCGCTTTGGCAGCTCCCACTTCTGACACCCTGAAATAAAGCCTGATACCAAAACATGGTACCAAGACCGCCTCTTATCTACCTGTGCTTAATACATACCCCTGCATATCCATATGCCCATCCAAAAGTCTCTTAAATGCCATCATCGTTTCTGCCTCAACCACCACCCCTGGCAACCCGCTCCAGGTACTCACCACCCTCACTATAAAAGCAACTCTCCTATAAATTTTGTGCCTCTCACCTTACAGCTATGCCATCTAGTATTTGGATTTTTCCATCCTGGGAAAAAGTTTCTGACCGTCTACCCTATCTATGTCTCTCATAATTTAATATACTTCTATCAGGTCTCCTTTCTACTTCTGGCATTCCAGAGAAAACAACCCAAATATGTCCAACTTCTTCCTGTAGCTGCAATATTCTAGTAAACTTCCTCTGCATCCTTTCCACAGCCTCAACGTCTTTCCTGTACTGGGGTGACCAGAAATGCATGCAATATTCCACATGTGAGCAAACCAAAGCCCTATAAAACTGCATCATGACATCTTGACTTTTATACCCAATGCAGAGAAGACTTATGAGCATTTTGCTAGGACTTGATGGCCTGAGCTACACGGAGAGGTTAAGCAGGCTAGGGCTGTATTTCTGGAGCGCAGGAGGATGAGGGGTAATCTTATTGAGGTGAATAAGATCATGAGAGGAATAAATAGGGTAAATGCACAGTCTTTTACCCTAGAGAAGGGGAATCAAGAACCAGAGGACAAAGGTTTGAGGTGAGGGGGAAAGATTTAATCCTGAGGGACAATTTTATTTTTACACAAAGGATGGTAGATATATGGAACAAGCTGCCAGAGAAGGTATTTGAGGTAGGTACAGTCACAACGTTTATGAAGCATTTGGACAGGTGGAATAGGGGCCAAATGCAGGCAAAGGGGACTGGCGTAAACGTGGGCAAATTGGGCTGCAGGGCATGTTTCCCTGCTGTACGACTCGAAGAAGGGCCTGTTTCCACACTGTATGACGTACAACACCACATCTGGGGCCACAAGGAATCGCAGATGCTGGGATCTTGAGTGAAACACAAAGTGCTGGAGGAAGTCAGCATGTCAGGCAGCATCTGTGGAAGGAAGTGAAGACACTTGTTCAGATGTAGGGCAGTGGTGGCTCTGCAGATGGCGTGGTCCAACTGCCCTGAACATTGCCAGTTGTAGGAAGGAACTGCAGATGCTGGCTTCAACCGAAGATAGACACAAAATGCCGGGCTAACTGTCCAGTTGCGGTTGTCCCGGTTGAGTTACTCCAGCATTTGGTGCCTGAACATTCCCAAGTCAAGTTCAAGTTCAGGGTTCAGCACTAACAGGTCGCCCATGAACATTAACCGCGCAGTCACCACTGCACTGGGCCTCGTGAGTAACCTCAGACATAATAAGTGGGGGGGGGTTAGACGGGCGAAGGGCGAGAGCGAGAGCTCACCGTGGATGCAAGGCCGGGCCGGGCCGGGCCGGGCCGGGATGGTTTCTGGTTGCCATGGGGACGGTTGCCCCCGGCAACGGCCGCCGGCCGGGGCAAGCTGGCGGCGGGGCTCCGTGATTGGCCGGCGGTTGCCATGGGGACGGTTGCCCCCGGCAACGGCCGCCGGCCGGGGCAAGCTGGCGGCGGGGCTCCGTGATTGGCCGGCGGTTGCCATGGGGACGGTTGCCCCCGGCAACGGACGCCGGCCGGGGCAAGGTGGCGGCGGGACTCCGTGATTGGCCGGCGGTTACCGTGGGGACGGTTGCCCCCGGCGACCGCGGTCAAACACAGCCGCTGGCGGCGCCGAGTGGGCCTGGGCCTGGGCCTCGGGCCTCGGGCTGAGAGCGACCCAGCCCCGACATACCCCACACTCGGCCTAAAGGGGCAAACATCTCGCCCTCAGTCAGGTGAGCGGGAGGGTACACAAAAGGCTGGAGAGACAAACTCAGCGGGTGCAGCAGCATCTAAGGAGCGAAGGAGATAGGCGACGTTTCGGGTCGACACCCTTCTTCAGACTCTTCTTCAGACAAAAAAAGTTATCCATCGTTGGAGATATATCCAACGTAATTTTTCATCCATTCCATTCACTTCTTTATCTTTGATTTCTTATTTCTATATTACTTTTCACTATCTTTTCTTACTTATTAAAAAAAAACGTATAGAAATATAAATGTCTTAAATGTTAATATTAATAATATTACGAATGTATGTAAGAAGTATTTTCTATTAATATGTATTTACAACTAATAAAAATAATTATCAAAAAAAGAAATGCTGGAGTAGCTCAGCAGGATCTCTGCACCTCTGGAGAGAAGGGTCTCGACTAGAAACCTCACCCATTCCTCTCCTGAGATGCAGAGATCCTGCCGAGTTACTCCAGCATTTTGTGTCTATATTTGGTTTAAACCAGCATCTGCAGCTTCTTCCGACACTGCAATACACATACTGTATCTGAGATGCAAGTCGAATCGGTAGTAAAGAAAGCAAACTCAATTCTTGCATTTATTTCATGAGGGCTTATATACAAAATCAGGGAGGTAATGCTGAGGCTCTATAAGGTGCAGGTAATGTTCCATATGGAATATTGTGAGCAATTTTGGACACCTTATCTGAGGAAGGATGTGCTGGCTATGGAGAGGGTCCAGAGGTGGTTTATAAGAATGATCCCAGGAATGAGTGGGTTAACCTATGATGATGTGCATTTGTCGGCACTGGGCTTCTACTCGCTGGAGTTTAGAAGAATGAGGGGGGACCTCATTGAAACATACAGAATAGTGAAAGGCCTGGATAGAGTGGATGTGGAGAGGATGTTTCCACTAGTGGGAGAGTCTAGGACTAGAGGTCAGAGCCTCAGAATTAAAGTACGTTCTTTTAGGAAGGAGATGAGGAGAAATAGCTTTAGTCAGAGGGTGGTGAATCTGTGGAATTCTTTGCCACAGAAGGCTGTGGAGGCAAAGTCAGTGGATATTTTTAAAGCAGAGTTAGATATATTTTTGATTAGTACAGGTGTGAGAGGTTATGGGGAGAAGGCAGGAGAATGGGGTTTGGAGGGAGAGATAGATCAGCCATGATTGAATAACAGAATAGACTTGATGGGCCGAATGGACTAATTCTACTCCTATCACTTATGACCTTATGAAGCCAGGAGACTCTGTTCACTGGTCCCAGAAGTGAATCTGCTATCATATATTACAATCACTCCATTCTTTATTTCAACAGCATAATTTCTCTACACATGATACAATTTATCCTGTATCTGTACACTGTGGATGGCTTGGTTGTAATCAACTACAGTCTTTTTGCACTGGATAGCACACAACAAAGAGCTTTTCACTGCACCTTACTACACCTGATAATAATAAACTAATAAACTAAACTAAAGTAAAATTACTATATAAATAAATACATTAATATTATAAACAACATTATAATATTATTCCCTCAAAAAGAAAACAAAACTGTAGATGTTAGTCACTAACATGAAGTGTTAATTCTGTTTTTCTCGCTATAGATGCCCGAGTTGCCAAGTACTTACAACATTTTTTATTATTGTATAACATTGTTTCAAAGATCTAAAAACATAATAATTGAAGTCCAATTGAATTCAAATCCATTGAAGTAATGTACTGGTCAAGCAACAAATAGTAAAATGTTTCAGGTCTGAATCGTTGATCAGAACTCGATGAAGTCCGAAAGGTTGAAGGTTCTCAGGCATGAAAAGTGAACTGTTTCTCTTTCCACAGTGGCTGCTGAGAGTTTCCAGCACTTTTTGTTTTATTACAGATCTCATGGATCTGCTGATTTTGATTTTAATGATATTGCTCTAATAATCTGATGGCTCTTCACAAAATTGGAATAATATTTTACCAACTGTCTCATTCCTCATAATATTTAAATAATATATTCACGGTCTTCATTTTTGATATTGTAAGTTATCTTGATTAAGAATAGAAAGAAAGGTGACAATGATAACACAGTAGCCTTGCAGTTAAGTTACTAAAGGCCTGATCGATGGTGCAGCGGTAGAGTTGCTGCCGTACAGCGCTTGCAGCGCCGGAGACCCGGGTTCCATCCCGACCAACGGGTGCTGTCTGTATGTTCTCCCCGTGACCGCGTGGGTTTTCTCCGAGATCTTCGGTTTCTTACCACGCTCCAAAGACATACAGGTATGTAGGTTAATTGGCTTGGTGTATGTGTAAAATTGTCCCTAGTGTGTAGGATGGTGTTAATGTGTGCGGTGATCGCTGGTCGGTGCGAACTTGGTGGGCCGAAAGGCCTGTTTCCGAGCTATATCTCTAAACTAAAAAACGAAACTAAATATAATATTTGTGGTTCAGTAGCGTTAGAGTACTTTTTAATAAATTTGTTCATAGGATGAGGGCATCGCTGACAGTTCAAATATTTATCTTCCATCCACTCCCCCAAGCTGGAACATGGTTACTCCAGCATTTTGTGTCTACCTTCGATTAAAAAAAAAAAAAATTAAACATTTTTTTAATTAGAAGTACATAATAAAAAAACATTTTGTTTGTGGTATTCATACATTATTAATATTGTCAATATTATCAATTATTTAATAGTTCTACTTCAATATATTTTTTTTTAATATAGAAAATAATAAAGAGAGAGCGAGAAAAAAACCCCCTAAAAAAACCAGAAGGTATAATAAAAGAGAATGGAATAATTAACTAATAATACATCATTGGAGATTTGTCTGTAAATTATAAAATGTAACTCTCCATCTAATCCTTAATTCGGGTTTCAGTCAGGTTCTCGTGCCAAACTGGTTTGCCCCTTCAAATAGTCAATAAATGGAGACCATATTCTGATAAAAAGTGCATTAAGACAAATCTTATTCTTTCCAAATGTAGGGTCTCCGACATATCCATAATCCACATTTTGAGTGTGGGGGTTATAGGACCTTTCCAAAATTTTAATATTAATTTTTCCCCAATTATTATACTGTAGTCGATAAAGTTTCTTTAGCTTGTTGTAAATATTTGATTTTGTTGTAATATTCCTAATATTATTAGTTTTGAGTCGGGGTCCAATCGGGTGTTGACAACTTCTGAAATTATCTTAAAATTTTCCGTTCAAAAATTATTAATTTTCATACAATTTACAAATGTATGCGTTAGGTTAGCCTCTAAGTGCTGACATTTTTCACAGATAGGAGATCTATTTGGAAACATTATATTTAATTTAGTTTTTGAATAATGTAATATATTCAATATGTTTTTGAATATGTGATACTTTAAATTGTATTAAGGAATGTCTAGCATTTAACGAACAATGATGTATATGTTGTAAGCTATCGTCCCAAATATCTTGCATTATTGGTTGGCCTAGTTCATTTTCTCATGATTGCCTATATATTTCCGTCGTGGGTGCATCACTGTCTAATAGGATATTATAAGATATTAATTTTTCTGTATTAGGGTGTTTGTTCAAACATTCATCAAGAATTTCTGGCTCTCTATTTCTATAGTCCTGTGTATTTGATTTAGCATAATCTCTAAGTTGTAGATATCTAAAATAGTCATTTAAGTGAAGTCCATAAATTTGTTGTAACTCCTGGAATGAAAGGAATATGCCTTTCCTATAGAGATGACCCATCTTTTTAATTCCGTGATTTTTCCATTGTAGAAAACCTTTATCCAACATTGAGGGTTTAAATGCAGGGTTGTTTACAATGGGAAGAAGTAGTGATAGATTATCCAATTTTAAAGTTTTTTTAAATTGTTTCCAAATGCGTATACCACTGTATATTATGGGGTTTTCACTATAGTTTTTTTTGTTTAATTTAGTAGTAGCAAACAAAATCGAACCAATTTCAAAGGGCAAACAGTCTTTTCCATTTTTAACCAATCTGGTTGCTGTTCCAATTCTTCCAACCAGAAGTTCATATTTTTAATGTTAACTGACCAGAAATAGAGCATAACATTCGGTAAAGCTAAACCTCCATTTATTTTTGATTTACATAAATGCTTTTTATTTATTCTATGATTCTTATAATCCAGATAAAATTAGTGACTATAGAATCTACCTTTTTAAAAAATGTTTATGTTGATATATCGGGATTGATTGAAAAAGGTACTGTACTTGCGGGAGAAAAATCATTTTTATTGCATTAATTCTACCAAACATTGAGATAGGTAGTTTTTTCCAATATTGAATATTCGTATGCAATTTGTTCAATAAAGGTGGAAAGTTTTGTTTAAATAAAGAAGCATATGCCTTTGTTACATAAATTCCAGGATATTTAAATTTTTCATTAACTATTTTGAAGGGAAATTGTTGTAATATATGTGGATTGCTTTCCATTATTGGCATGATTTCACTTTTATTCCAGTTAATTCTGTATCCCGAGAACGAGCCAAATTGAATTATTAATTTTAATAGGTTTGGGATACTAAATTCAGGTTTTGTAATGTAGATGAATACATCGTCTGCATGTGAAGAAATTTTATTCTCAGTGTCTTTAGTATTATACCCGTATATTTCAGGATGGGACCTAACACTTTCTGCTAGTGGCTCTATTGCGAGTGCGAATAATAACGGGGATAACAGGCATCCTTGTCTACAGCCTCTAGATAAATTAAATTTAGCTGATAACATTTGGTTTGTTGATATTCTAGCTGTTGGGTTAGTATATAAAAGTTTTACCCATGTACTAAACTTCTCGCCCAATTGAAAAATTTCCATGACCGAGAATAAATAGGGCCATTCCACCTGGTCAAATGCTTTCTCAGCATCTAACAAAATAATTGCTAGATCTTCGTTAGTACTTCTCTTTGAGTATATAATATTGAATAAACGTCTCAGGTTATAGGAAGAGCAGTGTTTTGGTATAAATCCTGTTTGGTCAGGGTGTATTAATTTATTAATCACTGTGCTTAACCTTTGTGCTAGGATTTTAGTTAATATTTTTTGATCAGTATTTAAGAGAGCTATAGCTCTATATGAACCTGGATCTTCCAGGTCCTTGTCTGTTTTTGGTATAAGTGTTATAATAGATTCATTTAGCGTTTCTGGTAGTTTCTATTGGATATAGATGTGTTCATACAGTGTCTTTAAATGTGGGGAGATCAAATCATAATTTTTTCAATAGAATTCAGAGCTTATACTGTCAGGACCCGGGGCCTTGCTGTTTTTTAGAGATCTGATAGACTCTTCAATTTATTTTACTGTTATTTCAGCGTCTAGTAATTCTCTATCTTTCAAATCTAACCCTTTAAGGTTACATTTTTGTAAGAATGCTTCTATTCCTGTCGAGTGATCTATCGTTTAAATCTACCTTCGATCTCAGTTCTTTCCTACACACATAGTTAAGGGTAAATGATATTGGTAGATTTGAAGTCACAATTAGACTAACCATTTAAAGATGGCATCTTTTCATCCCCAAAGGGCCACCAGTGAACTGGGTGCATTGATATGACAATTCAGTGGTTTCATGTTTGGCGATATAGATAAAACTCCAGATTTATTTAATCATTTATATGTAGATTCGCCAGCTGCCAAGGTGGGGTGGTGCGGTGGTAGTCATTAACTATGGATCAGGTCTTTAAGTCTTAGTCTAGTAACAAAACTGCAAGGCTACTGTGTTCTCATTGTCACCTTTCATTCTATTCTTAATCAAGATAACTTCCAATAACAAAAATGATGACTGGAATTATGTGAGCTCTTGGTATTTGGTTTGGAGGAAGTTCTGATTCATAGGTTTAAAGTGAAGGGGAAAAGATTTACTAGGAATCTGAGGGGTAACCTTTCACACAAAGGGTGATCAGTGTATGGAACGAGCATCCAGATAAGGTAATTGAGGCAGGGACTAACGCCACGTTTAAAAAACAATTAAACAGGTACATGGATAGGACAGGTCTAGAGGGATATGGGCCAAACGCGGGTAGGTGGGACTAGTGTAGCTGGGGCATGTTGGGCAGAAGGGCCTTGCTCTATGACTCTATAAGGTAGAGAGGGTACAGAAAGCCCTTTGGGCTAACGTAATCAATGGATATGGGGAGCAGGGTAATGATTTTGGATGATCAACCATGATCATATTGAATGGCAGTGCTGGCTCGAAGGGCCGAATGGACTACTCCTGCACCTATTTTCCATGTTTCTAAGACATAGAATGCTGGAGTAGCTTAGCATGTCAGGCTGGATGGGAGATGTTTTCAGGAAGAATCCTTCTTCAGACTGATTGCAGAGGGAGGGGGGCGAGGGAGGGAAGCTGGAAGATAGGCCAAGCCAAAGCCTTGCAGGTAATAGGCTGACACAGGTGAGTGTTATTTGATAGGTTGGACAATGTCCAGAGATGAAAAGGCAGAAGGTGTGACAAAAGGATTGATGAGTTGCGAATGGTGAAGCTGGAAGAAGGAATATTGGCGGTAAGGGATGTGGGAGGGTGAAATAGGTGTGAGTCCAGATGGGGCACCGGGGGTGAGGGGGGAAAGAAAGTGGGGGGGGGGGGGGGTTATATGGGGGGGGGGGGGAGAGAGAGTGGGGGTTATGTCTTTACCTAAAATTGGAGAATTTAATGTTCATAATGTTGTGTTGTAAGCAACCCAAGCAAACTATGAGGTGTTGTTCCTCCAGTTTGCCCATGGTCTTATTCTGGCAGTCGAGGAGCCCTGGGACAGAAAGGTTAATTTGGGAATGGGAAGGGGAGTTAAAATGGTTAGCAACCTGGAGGTCCTGCAGGAAAGATTCACAAGAATGTTTTCTGTACTGGAGACATTGAGTTGTGAGGAAAAATGTGATCGACTGGAGCAAAGAGGCTGAGGGGTGACCATAAAGCTTTATGAAATTATAAGGACCTTCGATAGGTCAGATAGTCACAATCTTAGGTTTAAGATGTGAGGGAATTGATTTGAAAGGAATCTGAGGGGCAAGTTTTTATTCCATTGAGAAGATAATAGCTCTATGGAAAGAACTGCCAGAGGAAGTGGTGGAGATGGGTACACTTACAATGACATTTGGGCAACTATATAGGCAGGAAAGGTTTAGGGAGATATGGACCAAATGCATGCAAATGGGATTGGTTTATATAGGCATCTTGGTCGGGCATGTACAAGTTGGGCTGAAGGGCCTTGCTTCCATTCTGTATAGCTATAAGTCTAGTTCAATACATCTTCTGTTTGAATAGGGTCCTGAAATAATCTTTATGAAATGAACGAAGAAGAGGTAGTGGAGGAGAACAAATCCCTTTCTTTGGAAAATATTAGTCCGGTAACATCGAACAGCAATCCTGAAGAGGCAGCAGCAAATATAACAAAGGTAAAAAGCCCACATGCATCCAATGAAGTTCACAGCAGAACAAAATCTTTATTCTGGGTGGCACAGTGGTGCAAGTGGTAGAGCTGCTACATCAGCAGCCTGGCTGCGTGGAGTTTACATGTTCTCTCTGCCTGCGACCTCTCCGTGAACTTGTCCAACATGGCATGGACGTGTAGGGCTGAAGGGCCCATTCCATGCCCTGGTATTCTATGACCGTGACTCCTTGCTTTCCCTTGGGTGTTCTGATCTGCTCCCACATCCCAAAGATGTATGGGTTGGTAGGTTAACTATCCACTGTGAATCATCCCTGGTATGTTGGTGAGTGGTAGAATATGGGAGGAGGGATGGGGGAGGGGTGGGGGGCGGAAGAGAGTGTGTGGGGAATAAAACAGGATTGGCATAGGAGTAGTGTGAATGGGTTCTTGATGGGGCAAAGATGACTCCCCTTCTGAACTAACGGATTAGCCTGTGTTTCAGTAACATTTTTCAGTACTTCCCACAACGATTTCTAATCACTGTTTGGAAGCACTTCAACTTGGTGAATAGTTTAGCTTGTTGACTTCATTATTGTAAAACAGCTATCAGTTCATTCTGAGGAAGACAGAGTGTTGGAGTACCTCAGCAAGTCAGGCAGCATCTCAGCAGAATGCTTGAATCCATCTGAAGATGGGTCTGACCCAAAAGGGCACCTATTCATGTTCTGCTGAAATATAGAGTCAAGGAATTGCAGATGCTGTTTTACACAAAGGACACAATGTGCTGGTGTAACTCATCGAGTTAGGCAGCATCTTTGGAGACCCTGGACAGATGACGTTTCGGGTTGGGACCTTCTATCGGACCGATTCAAGTATTCGCCTCACATGCTGCCTAACCCGTGGAGCTACTCCAGAGCACTGTGTCTTTTGTAAACCAGCATCTTCAGTTTCTTATTTCTACAGTTCATTCTCAAGGTTGCTTTCAAGACATTACTTAATGATCAAAAACGTTTCTTTTCATGCCAGTTAGTTTATTTTGTTTTCTGTCAGGATGTCTGCCTGCAATACAAAGATGACGCCGACTGGATTAGCTCTTCCGAGCCATTTATGTACAGACACCGACCAACATCAGAAAGAACACAGGTAAAGGATATCAACTCAATCCAGTCAGCCAAGCTCTTTATCATTTGTTAAGTATGTAAAATTTGGCTGATCATCAACCATAAAGATGAAGTGCTAAGGGTAATATTTGCTCAAACAGTTGTTTCGCCTCAAGAAGCAGACCAGCACCAACTCATTATTGTCCTATTCCCATTTGTGCACAGCTACTCACGAAAGCTGTCATTATTGACATCATAAATAGTCAATGCTACACCATTTTGCCAACTCTCACCAACTTCTGCAAGAGCACCATAGAGAGCATTTTATCAGGATGCATCACAGCTTGGTTTGGGAACAGCTCCATCCAAGACCGCAAGAAATTGCAGCGTATTGTGGACGCAGCCCAGACCGTCACACAAACCGACCACACTTCCATTGACTCCTCACGCTGCCTCGGCAAGGCCAGCAGCATTATCAAGGACCAGTCGAACCCTAGCCAATCCCTCTTCTCCCCTCTCCCATTGGGCAAAAGTTATAGAAGTGTGAAAACGCACACCTCCAGATTCAGGGACAGTTTCATCCCAGCTGTTATCAGGCAACTGAATCGTCCTCCCACATCTACAGAGCAGTGCTGAACAACTATCTACCTTATTGGTGACCCTCAGACTATCTTTGTTCGGACTTTACTGGCTTTATCTTGCATGAAACGTTATTAGCTTATCATGTATCTGTACACTGTGAATAGCTCGATTGTAATGATGTATTGTCTTTCTGCTGCCTGGTTAGTGCACAACAAAAGCTTTTCACTGTACCTCGGTAACGTGGCAGTACAGTAAACTAAACTGAAACTGAACTGAACTGAATTTTATTTTATTGTTAGTCATTGGAGCTATTGATTGAGTAAAATTTGTGGATGACCCAATAATTGGCTCTGGTATCATTTTCCTTATTGTCCTGAGAACCTCCAACCATTCCTTGTTGCAAACTGTCCTGTCCTCATTCTTTTCATTTTCGAATGTTTTCCTGCCACATACTCCTTCATTGTTAATGGATAATCTGGAATACGTCAGATAAAAGATTGTATGAATTGGATTCAAGAAGGAAATCTAATCTTCAAAAAAAAAAATTAGATTAAGGCTGCACAGTGGTGCAGTGGTAAAGTTGTTGCCTTGCAGCGCCAGAGACCTGGGTTCGACCCTGACTACGGGTGCTGTCTGGACATAGTTTGTACATTCTCTCTGTGACCGTGTGGGTTTTCGCCGGGTGCTCCGGTTTCCTCCCACACTCCAAAAGACGTGCAGGTTTGTAGGTTAATTGGCTTTGATAACATTGTAAATTGTCGCTAGTGTGTAGGAAAGCGCGAGTGTGTGGTCGGCGCGGACATGGTGGGCCGAAAGGCCTGTTTCCACGCTGTATCTCTAAAGTCTAAAGTTATATGCATGAAAAATAACTAATTTCAAGGGCTGTGGGGTCTGCCAATGTATATCATTAAACATTATTCCCGTTTAGGATATATCTCACTTATTGGCAAAGATTTTCAAGGAAGTTTATACCGGAGAGGTGATTGGAGAGGATATAATAAATAATCTTATGAAATCACAAGGTGGAGACAATGAATACCATGAGAAATTTGTGCAACAGCTCCAAGAGGTATGGGCTCCCTTTTCTACTCTTTCCTTTCATTGATTTGTAGTCAACAGATCTCAAAGACATAGATTGTACTATTCCCTGTTCGAGGTGTCAATTGCTGTACATCGATGAGACCAAGCGCAGGCTTGGCGAACGCTTCGCCCAACACCTCCGCTCAGTTCGCATTAACCTACCTGATCTCCCGGTGGCTCAGCACTTCAACTCCCCCTCCCATTCCGAATCCGACCTTTCTGTCCTGAGCCTCCTCCATGGCCAGAGTGAGTCCCACTGCAAATTGGAGGAGCAGCACCTCATATTTCGCTTGGGTAATTTACACCCCAGCGGTATGAACATTGACTTCTCCAATTTCAGGTAGTCCTTGCTTTCTCCCTCCTTCCCCTCCCCTTCGCCTCCCCCTCCCAGCTCTCCCACAGCCTACTGTTTACGCCTCTTCCTTTCTTCTTCCTGCTCCCCCCACCCCCACATCAGTCTGAAGAAGGGTTTCAACCCGAAATGTCTCCTATTCCTTCGCTCCATAGATGCTGCCGCTTAGTTTCTCCGGCATTTTTGTCTACCTTCGAGTGTTAATTAATGCCCATCAGCTTTGACTCCCTTTTGCCTCTCCAAAGGGTGAGGGTATGAGACTTGCAAGTCATGTTTTCCTCAGCGCCAGCCAATGTGTGACATGTATATCATAGGATTTGTCCAAATGGTCCTCCCTGGAACGAAACTATGAGTTTCAGTAGGAGGAACAGCTTTTGTTCCAACCATCTGCCTACCAAAAACTTCCTTGCCTGTGTCCGTCCATGACATATTCCTGCCACGTTTTGTCCGGCCTCTCCTCGCTCCCAGCTTTCTTCCTCGCCCCCCCCTCCCTCCCACAATCAGTCTGAAGGAGGGTCCTGACTGAAACGTCACCTATTATTTGAGATGCTGCCTGAACCACGGAGTTACTCCAGCACTTTGTGTCCTCTCAAATAATGATCAAAAATGCTCCTGGCCTATTGATTCATTGAGTTATAGAGCACAGAAACAGGCCCTGTGGCCAAACCATCCATGTCAACCAAGCCACGATGCCTTGCTAAAATAATTCCATTTGCCTGGCTCATATGATATAACCATCATTGTCTGTGTAAAACCTGCACCTCAGGTTCCCTTTAAATCATTCCCCTCTCACCTTAAACCTGTGCCTTCTAGGAATAGGCTACTTTATCCCGAGAAAAAAAGCTAATCATCCAATCCATGCCCTTCATGCTTTTATAAAGTTTTATAAGGTCACCACCCGCCCACTATCCTTCACTCCAGTAGAACCAGTCCCAGCCTTATCAATCTCATTGCTATCTGCTTCATTTTGTTCAAGTGAATGATTATCTTTTAGGCAATCTGTGTGAAGAAGGGTCCCGAAACGAAACACCATCTTTCCACTCCCTCTACAGGTGCTGCCTGACCCGCTGAGTTCCTCCAATTCTTTGTATTTTGCTCAAAATTTCAGCATCGTCAGTTCCTTGTGTCTCTGAACGATTGTCTTTGCAAGTTGAAAATGTGAAGTCATGTCTTCCTTTTATTTTTTGAAGTTTTCCTTTTGGTCTCTGTTGCACATCTGTTGAAACTGTAAGGGAAAACAATTCCATGTTGTACCTTAAACTCAATGGAAATTAAGACGGTAGATTGCCTGTAGTAACAAGGAACTGCAGATGGATGCAACGTGCTTGAGTAACTCAGTGAGTCAGGCAGCATCTCTGGAGAAAAGGAACGGGTGACATTTCGGATTGAGACCCCTCTTCAGATTCTGAAAAAGTGTCTTGACCCAAAATGACATCTATTCTTTTTCTCCAGAGATGCTGGCTGACCCGCTGAGTTACTGCAGCATCTTGTGTTTAACTTTGGTGTAAAATGGCATTTGCAATTCCTTCCTACACAAGGAGCAGCTGAAGTGGCTTTTAGATAGGCACATGGATATGCCAGGAATGGAAGGATATGGAGCATGTGCACGCACAGAAGATTAGTTGAAACAAAATAGATCCCTGGGTTGGCAGGACTGTCATATGAGGAAAGATTGAAAAGACTAGGCTTGTATTTACTGGAGTTTAGAAGGATGAGGGGGTATCTTATATAAAATTATAAAAGGACTGGACAAGCTAGATGCAGGAAAAATGTTCCCAATGTTGGGCGAGTCCAGAACCAGGGGCCACAGTCTTAGAATAAAGGGGAGGTCATTTAAGACTGAGGTGAGAAAAAACTTTTTCACCCAGAAAGTTGTGAATTTGTGGAATTCCCTGCCACAGAGGGCGGTGGAGGCCAAGTCACTGGATGGATTTAAGAGAGAGTTAGATAGAGCTTTAGGGGCTAGTGGAATCAAGGGATATGAGGAGAAGGCAGGCACGAGTTACTGATTGGGGATGATCTGCCATGATTACAATGAATGGTGGTGCTGGCTCGAAGGGCCGAATGCCTCCTCCTGCACCTATGTTCTATGTTTCTAAAAGATAGAGTGCTGGAGGAACTCAACGGGTCAGGCTGCAACTGTGGAGGAAATGAACAGATGACGTTTTGGATCAGGTCTCTTCTTCAGAGTCTGAAGAAGGGCCCTAATCCAAAACATTATTGATCTGAAGAAGGATCCCTACCGAAAACATCACCTGTCCATTCTCTCCACAGATGCTGCCTGACCCACTAAGCGCCTCCAGCACTTCATGTTTTGCTCAAGATTACAGCATCTGCAGTATCTTGTGTTTCCATCAGGGGTTAGTTTAATTTGGCATCAGGTTCAGCCCAGACATCATGGGTCAAAAGGCCTGACTCCTGCCTGCGCAGTACTGTTCTATGTTTAAATACACTAGACGCCATAACGGTGACTACAAAACCACTGGATTATCATTAAAATACAATTGTTTCACTATTGTCCTTCAGGGAAAGAAATTTGCAACTTTTATCTGATCTGGCCTTCAGAGCCACACAAATGTGGTTGACTCATAATTGCCCACAAAACCACACAGTTAAAGGCATTTAATCACGTGATACCTTGCCAGTGATATCTGCATCCCGTGAAAGTACAGTAAAGGTGACCCACATTAATTATGGAGTATTAATTCTTGTGGTCATTGAAGGGTGATCTTATTGAGGTATACAAAATCATGACAGGAAAAGATCGGGGAGACGCACAGACTCTCTTGCCCAGAGTAGGGCAACCAGTGGACATAGGTTTAAGGTGACTGGGGGAAAGAAGGGAACCAGAGAGGTCACTTTTTCACACAAAGGGTGGTGGATGTATGGGATGAGCTGCACGAGGAGGTAGTTGTGGCTGGGACTATCGCAACGTTAAGACCCAGTTGGACAGGTACATGGATAGGACAGGTTTAGAGGGATATGGGCCAAACACAGGCAGGTGGGACTAGTGCAAATGGGGTATGTTGGTTGGTATGGGCAAGTTGGGCCGAAGGGCCTGTTTCCATGCTAATTCACTCTATGACTCTATGACTAGATTCATGAAGAGTATGACAGGCGAATCGCAGAGGCCGACACAATTGAAAAGCACATCATCCAGGCCCGAGCACGAGCTGCAGCAGCGGAGGAGAAGGCTCTGAATAAAACAAGGGAGGCGAGCGGAGGTAGCTTTGACACCCTGGAACTGCCTTCAGGTAACGCTTTCCTGGTCGCATAATGTCAACAGTGAGTAGAAAGAAATAACACACAGTACAGTAGAACCGGGGGCAGCACAGTGGCACAGCTAGTAGAGCTGCTGCCCTCACACCACCAGAGATCCAGGTTCAATCCTGACCTCAGGTGCTGTCTGTGTGGAGTTTGCACGTTCTCCTTGTGACTCCGTGTGGGATGTTCTCCAGGTGCTTCGGTTTCCTCCCACGTCCCAAAAACGTAGGTTGTCGAAACAAGGAACTTCAGATGCTGGTTTTCAAAAAAGGACACAACGTATTGGAGTAACCCAGAGGGGTCAGGCAGCATCTCTGGAGAAGGTGGATAGATGACGTTTCGGGTCGGGACTCTTCTTCAGACTGATCCGCTGCCTCTTGCGAAACTGAGAAACGTGATAGTGGTGTAGCAACAGATATCTATGGGATGGAATTGATTGATTGATTGATTGATCGATCGCTCGCTTGATTGATTGATTGACTGACCTATCAATCACGGAAACAGGCCGCTTCTGCATACGGAGTCGGTTACCCGTTCACACTAGTTCTATGTTATCACACTTTCCCATCTACTCAATTAGTAGTAATCCAAGTGAAATTGAGTGCAAATTCTACACTCAAAAATTCACTTGGACCATCTCCGACATCTCACTACCGTTTCTTGATCTCACCGTCTCCATCGCATGAGACGATCAACTGACATATTTTATAAACCCACTGCCTCCCATAGCTATCAAGACTACACTTCTTCCCCACTCCTCCATACCCCGCTCATCACAAATGCTTCCTGAGAACGGATAAATGACTCTCCCTCCATCCCCGCAACACTACACTCCCCAATCCCCTCTTCCACCTCAATACAACATATAGTCCTCCGCCATCTGTGCCCACGCTCCCCTCCGCATGTCAGGCCAACACTTGTCCACCTCCACCAGGGACCAAGCAGTGTCCGATCACCTGAGCATCCGTCCTGATCTATATCGGTGATTGGCGATCGCTTAGCTCGGAACCAACCCGACCTCCCGGGTTTCCCCACCATTCATTATAGATGAGGCCCTCACTAGGTTCTCCTCGGTCTCTGCTCTTGTTTCCCCCTTCCCCCCATTCGTAACAGGGACAGAATCCTCCTTGTCCTTACCTTCCACCCAGCACCGCCATTCACTGTGACTAAGACTGATCGTCCCCTATCAATAACCCGTGCCTGCCTTCTCCCCATATCCCTTGATTCCACTATCCCCCAGAGCTCTATCTAACTCTCTCTTAAATCCATCCAGTGACTTGGCCTCCACTGCCCTCTGTGGCAGGGAATTCCACAAATTCACAACTCTCTGGGTGAAAATGTTTTTTCTCACCTCACTCTTAAATGGCCTCCCCTTTATTCTAAGACTGTGGCCCCTGGTTCTGGACTCGCCCAACATTGGGAAATTTTTTCCTGCATCTAGCTTGTCCAGTCCTTTTACAATTTTATATGTTTCTATTACAATTTTATATGCACCCCTGGTACTTTCCCCTGCAACCGCAGGAGATGCAACACATGTTCCTTTCCCTCCCCCCCTCGATTCCATCCAAGGACCCTGACAGTCCTTTCAGGTGGGGCAGAGGTTCACTTGCACCTCCTCCAATCTCATCTACTGTATCCGCTGTTCCAGGTGTCAACTCCTGTGCATCGGCGAGACCAAGCGCAGGCTCGGCGATCATTTTGCTGAACACCTCTGCTCAGTCTGCCTAAACCTACCTGATCTCCCAGTTGCTCAACACTTTAACTCCCCCTCCCATGTCCACACTGACCTTTCTGTCCTGGGCCTCCTCCACTGTCAGAGTGAGGCCCAGCGCAAATTGGAGGAACAGCGCCTCATATTTCACTTGGGTAGCTTACACCCCAGCAGTTTGAACGTTGACTTCTTTAATTTCGTAACCCTTGCTTTCCCTCTCTCTCCATCCCTCCCCTTCCCAGTTCTCCGAACAGTCTTAATGTCTCTGACTATATTTTATCTCTGTTTGCTTTATTGTTTCCTTCTCTAAACTAACAACGATCTATTCTACATTTTCCATTCCCTCTGTCCTTACATTCCCTCATCTATACACTTCCTTCGAATTTCACTGTACCTTAATTGGTACATGTGACAATATTACTGATCTTGAAACCTCAAAACCTTCCTTATCTGTGTACCTCCCACTCCCCTGACATCAGTCTGAAGAAGTGTCTCGGCCTTCTCTCCAGAGATGCTGCCTATCCCGCTAAATTTACAAAGGCCAATTAACATACAAACCTGCACGTCTCCAGGATGTGGGAGGAAACCGGAGCAGCCAAAGTCACAGGGAGAATGTACAAACTCAGTGCAGACAACACGCCAGGTCAGATCAAACCCGTCTTTCTGGTGCTATAGGACAGCAGCCTATAGCAGGTACGGGATTCGTGTCAACCATGATGCACCTACACCTGCACATGAACCATGTTGATCCATTCCCTGCCTGCTCAGGGATCAGTCTAAATGCCTCTTAAACATTGTTTCTTCCACCTTCCCCGGCAGTTTGTTCTGGGCATCCACCACTCTCTGTAGAAAATAAAATTCCCTCGTAAATCTCCTTTAAACTTTCCCCCTCTCACCTGAAAGTCAGAGAAACATAGAAACATAGAAAACAGGTGCAGTGGGAGGCCATTCGGCCCTTTGAGCCAGAACCGCCATTCATTGTGAGCATGGCTGATCGTCCCCAATCATTAATCTGTGCCTGCCTTCTCCCCATATCCCTTGATTCCACTAGCCAACTAGAGCTCTATCTAACACTCTCTTAAATCCATCCAGTGATTTGGCCTCCACTCCCCTCTGTGGCAGGGAATTCCACAAATTCACAACTCTCTGGGTGAAAACATTTTTTCTCACCTCATGCCCTCTGATATTTGAGATTTCCACCCTGGGATAAAGACTCTGACTGACCATGCCTCTCATAATGTTATATATCTCTATCAGGTCACCCACCCCTCAGCCTCTGAAGCTCCAGAGAAAACAATCCCAGTTTGTTCAACCGATTTCCAAAAATATATAATAAAAATCAATTGATATGCTACATGTCAGTGTTTTAACAGAATGCACAGCTTTATAATTTAGTCTTGTTTTACTGAGCTGTGTTCTAATTGAGAAGTGGTTACATTGGCATGTTATCAAAGTCAATAACTGACTTGCTGCTGGCAGGAGTCCAGCTGGTTATTGAACCTCAATTGCAAGAGAAACCATGACAGTTTGATTTGAAGCTGAAATATTTCGACTGTAAATAAAGAAGGTGGCATGGAGTATACAACGTACAATTATTTTAGGTGGCATGGTGGCGCAGCGGTAGAGTTGCTGCCTTACTACTCCAGAGACCTGGGTTCGATCCTGACCGCTGGTGCTGCCTGCACAGAGTTTGTATCTTCCCCCTGTGTCCCACATGGGTTTTCTCCAGGAGCTCCGGTTTCCCCCACTCTCCACAGATGTCCAGTGTTGTAGGCTAATTGGCTTGGTATAATTGTAAAATTGTCCCAAATAAATGTAGGTTTAGTTTAGTTTAGTTTAGAGATACAGCGCAGAAACAGGCCCTTCTGCCCACCGAGTCCGCACCGACAAACGAATCCCACAAACAAACACGATCCTGCACACTCTAGGGACAATTTTACATTTACACCAAGCCAATTAACCTACAAACCTGTACGTCTTTGGAGTGTGGGAGGAAACCGAAGATCTCTGAGATAGCTCACGCAAGTCATGGGGAGAACGTACAAACCCCGTAAAAACAGCATCCGTAGACGGGACCGAACCCGGGTCTCTGACGCTGTAAGCGCTGTAAGGCAGCAACTCTACCACTGCGCCACCGTGCCGCGGTAGACTTTGTGTTAGTGTGGGGATCGCTGGTCGGTGCGGACTCGGTGGGTCGAAGGCATGCTTCCGCACTGTATCTCTAAACTAAACTAAACTAAATAGGGAGCCAGTCGCTTCATGGTTTAGATAGTTTAGAGATACAGTGTGGATACAGTGGTGGCCCTTCAGCCCATCGAGTCCACGGTGACCATCGATCACCCATTCACACTACTTCTCTGTCATCCATTCACCATATATTAGGGCCGATTTACAGAGGGCAATTAACCTACAAACCTGCACACGTCTTTGTGATGTGGGTGGAAACTGGAGCACCCGGAGAAAACCCACGCAATCGCCTGTTTGGTTTGTTGTGAGTTCCTGTCAACAAGAAACTTCTGAATGCCATTTTCTTTTTCCTACTAACTTGCACAAATGATGGGAGATGTTTTGAGAGAAAACTCACAAATATCCTCTCTGACCCCACACAGCACAATATCACATTAAATGAGCAGAACAGCTATAATATAGCCTTTGTGTTCAATTAAGTTAGTTACTGTGATTAAGTTCTAGTTTAACATACAAGAGGAAAGAGTCAGAAGGCGCTGAAAGGACACAGAGTGCTGGAAGTAACAGTGGGTCAGGGAACATCTCTGGAGAAAATGGATTGGTGACGTTTCAATTTTCTTCAGACTGAAGAAGGGTCCTGATCCTGACCCAAAATATCACCTATTCATGTTCTCCAGAGATGCTGCCTGACCTGCTGAGTTATTCCAGCACTTTATATCCTTTTTGTGCATCTGCAGTTCCTTGTTACTGCTGGCTGCTTTAGACCAGGCATGATATATACTGATAATCTTTCCTATTGTTCTCTTGCAGTGAAATCCACATTCATGTGTTGCATAGACAGTGAGCTACTCAAGAAGCACAATTTAATAGTTCCTGGGGATTACATCACAGAGAAGCCTTCGATCAGAAAGGAATCGATACCTGCAGGTAAAGTCCAAGAACAATGGTTTTCTGCTCAAAGTAGTTTCAAAGATGCCTCCCAATATCCTCCCACAGCAACCTAAGTTTAGGTTTATCATTGTTATGTGTGTCGAGGACAATGAAAAGCTTTGTTTTGCATGCTATCCAATTAAATGCATATCAAGCCAAACTTAAGTACAATAGGTAGAGCAAAGAGAAAGATAAAAAGTGCAGAATAAAGTTCTCAGCATCATTGTGCAGTTCAATGTCCGTCTGCAATGAGGTAGAGGCGAATTGGACAATGCTGCAGCTTATGGGCCTGTCCCACACAGGCGATATTTGGGGCAACTGCAGGCGACTGCACAACATTTTCAACATGTTGAAAATTTTTCGGCGACAGTGGCAACAATTTTTGCTGTTGTAGGTGCTGTCGTAGGTGCTGTCGTAGGTTGTCGCCAGGTGCTGTCGTAGGTGCTGTCGTAGGTTGTCGCCAGGTGCTGTCGTAGGTGCTGTCGTAGGTGCTGTCGTAGGTGCTGTCGTAGGTTGTCGCCGTAGGTTGTCGCCAGGTGCTGTCGTAGGTTGTCGCCAGGTGCTGTGGTAGGTGCTGTGGTAGGTGCTGTCGTAGGTGCTGTCGTAGGTGCTGTCGTAGGTGCTGTCGTAGGTTGTCGCCAGGTGCTGTCGTAGGTGCTGTCGTAGGTTGTCGCCGTAGGTTGTCGCCAGGTGTCGTAGGTGAATTCCATTAAAATTAATCGTTCCTGGCAGTCGCCTAAAGAGTCGCCTAAGTGGGACAGGCCCATTATGGTCCACCACCCTGTCCCACTTCACAGGTTACTTATGTTTGGGTATGGTTTGTCTTAGTTTTAGCCACAGGCCTGGGTAATATTTAGGATAATATGTCTGAAGAATGGTTTCGGCCCGAAACGTTGCCTATTTCCTTCGCTCCATAGATGTTGTTGCACCCTCTGAGTTTCTCCAGCACTTTTGTCTACCTTCGATAATATTTGTGTTCTGACCTTGCTGAGCATTTAATCTGTGGTGAAGGTTCATCCGTGTGATTCAACATCATTAGGGCTGCATCATCATTTTCTGTGACTTTTGCATTGTTCTGGACAGACTCTCTGAAATCATCATTGTTTTCTCTATGGTATGAGAAACCTTGGCAGTTGGAAGTTCATTCTGTTAATCCATGCAGTAGCCTATAAAGATGCCAAGTGGAGGAATGTCGGTGTTGATATTGGTTTATTATTGTCAATGTGTACCGAGATAGTGAAAATCTTTGTGTGCTATCGAGTCAAATCATACCATACAGAAGTACAATCAAGCCATTCACAAGTAGTGCAAAATAAAACATACCAGAGTGTAGAATGCAGTATTACAGCATTATCCTCTTACAGTTACAGAGAAAGTACAAATGTAAAAAACACAAAAGGTCTGGAATGAGGTAGGGTTGGGAAATCGACACTGTAGTAAATGGGAGAACTGTTCAGTGGGTCTCATTACAGCAGGGGAAAAGCTGTTCTTGAATCTGAGGACAGACACAAAATGCTGGAGTAACTCAGCGGGATGGGCAGCATCTCTGGGGAGAAGGAATGGGTGACACTTCGGGTTGAGATCTTCAGACTGAGAGTCAGGGGAGGGGGAGATACAAAGATAAGGAAATGTAAAGTGTAAGAACGAGACATAAAAGGGGGTGGAGATTAAGGGAAATATAGATCATTGTGTTAAAGAAGGAACTGCAGATGCTGGAAAATCGAGGGAACACTAAATTCTGGAGAAAGTCAGCGGGTGCAGCAGCATCTATGGAGCGAAGGAAATAGGTAACGTTTCGGGCCGAAACCCTTCTTCAGAATATAGATCATTGTTAGCTAGGAGAAGGTGACAACAAAGCAAACAGTGATAAAATGTAATCAGGGACAATCAGAATGGTCAGAGAACTGGGAAGGAGAGGGGATGGAGAGAGAGGGGAAGCAAGGGTTACCTGAAGTTAGAGAAGTCAATATTCATACCACTGGGGTATAAACTGCTCAAGCAAAATATGAAGTGCTGTTCCTCCAATTTGCGCTGGGTCTCACTCTGACAATGCAGGAGGCCAACGACAGAAAGGTCAATGTGGGAATAGGAGGGGGAGTTAGCTACCGGGAAATCAGGATGGTTTAGGCAGACTGAGTGGTGGTGTTCAGCGAAACGATCGCCGAGCCTGTGTTTGATCTCACCGATATATAAGAGTCCACACCTGAATCAGCGGATACAGTAGATGATGTTAGAGGAGGTGCAAATTAACCTCTGCCCCACCTGAAAAGACTGTCAGGGTCCTTGAACGGTGTCGAGGCAGGAGGTATAGGGGACAGGTGTAAAGGAAAGTACCTGGGGAGGGGTAGTTTGGATGGAAAGAGAGGAGTTTACTTGGGAGTTGCGGAGGGAACGGTCTCTGCGGAAAGCGGAAAGGGGTGGAGACGGGAAGATGTGGCTAGTGGTGGGATCTCGTAGGAGGTGGCAAAAATGTCGGCGGATTATGTGCTGTACGCGACGGCTGATGGGGTGGAAGGTGAGGACTAGGGGGAGTCTGTCTCTGGTGCGACTGGGGGGAGGGGGAGCAAGAGCGGAGTTGCGGATATCGGGGAGACCCTAGTGAGGGCCTCATCTGTGATGGAAGAGGGGGATCTGATGGTTTCAAGCTTTTCTGTGCTCTGTCTAACAGGAGGCGGGCGGGGGGGGGGGGGGGGGGGGGGGATGACTGGAGTGAAAACCTTTATGTTGGCTGCTTTCATGAGGCAACATGAGGTGGAGTGGAAGGGGAGGGAGGCTGGTTTTCTGTGATGGGCTGGGCTACATCCACAATTCACTGCAATTTCTTGGATGTGTCGCATAGTTCCTTTAAGACGTCCTTAATGGCACCAAAATTATATAGTGGCAGATTTAATGTAACTCCATTACTTAAGAAAAGAGGGGAGAGAAATCAGAGATTGAAGCATTGGCCTGATACAGTAATATGATAAATACTGGAATTTATTATTTACAACATGAGATGGTAATGCAGTTTTTGGTTAATATATCGAATGTGGAACAACGCAGCACAGGAACAGGTCTCAGGAAGGATCTCGATCCAAACAGCACCTATCCATGATAGTTTTGGATTTAGTTCAAGAGATACAGTGTGAAAACAGGCCCTTTGACCTACCGAGTCCACACCGACCATCAGGACCCATACACAACTTCTACCCTACACACAAGGGACAATTTACAGAGGCCATTTTAGCTACACACCTGCACGTCTTCGGAATGTAGGAGGAAGCCGGAGCACATGGAGACAACCCATGCGGTCTCAGGGAGAACAACAACGCAAACTCCGTGCAGTCTGGTTCAAATCCCGGACCCTGGTTCTACCGCTGTGCCACTGTGCTGCCCAACAGTTCTCCAGAACATCCATGTCATAGAAACATAGAAAGATAGAAAATAAGTGCAGGAGTAGGCCATTCAGCCCTTCGAGCCATTCAATATGATCATGGCTGATCATCCAACTCAGTATCCTGTACCTGCCTTCTCTCCATACCCCCTGATCCCTTTAGCCACAAGGGCCACATCTAACTCCCTCTTAAATATAGCCAATGAACTGGCCTCAACTACCTTCTGTGGCAGAGAATTCCAGAGACTCACCACTCTCTGTGTGAAAAATGTTTTCCTCATCTCGGTCCTAAAGGAATTCCCCCTTATCCTGTGACCCCTTGTTCTGGACTTCCCCAACATCGGGAACAATCCTCCTGCATCTAGCCTGTCCAACCCCTTAAGAATTTTGTAAGTTTCTATAAGATCCCCCCTCAATCTTCTAAATTCTAGCGAGTACAAGCCGAGTCTATCCAGTCTTTCCTCATATGAAAGTCCTGACATCCCAGGAATCAGTCTGGTGAACCTTCTCTGTACCCCCTCTATGGCAAGAATGTCTTTCCTCAGATTTGGAGACCTGGAGATTTGGAGTCCTCAAGTCCTGCTTGACCTGCTGAGTTACTACAGCCCTTTGTGTCTTTTTGCGTATTAACCAGCAAATGCAGTTCCTTGTTTCTACACAGAACAGGTCCTATGGCCGACAATGTTTGTGCGGAACATGATGCCAATTAAAACTGCACATCAGCCTGCATTCCCCGAATTCCCCACATTCCCTGCATGTTCACGTGCCTGTCTAAATGCCTCCTAAATGTTGCTGATTGCTACATTTAGGAGGCATTTAGACAGGCACGTGAACATGCAGGAAATGCACACCAGGTACCCTTGTGGAAAAAAAACATGCCTCAGAAATCTCCTTTAAACTTCCCCCCCTCTCACCTTAAAGCTAGTATTTGACACCCTGAGGAAGAAATGTTCTGACTGTCTACCCTTTCTATGTGTCATCATTTTATATACTTCTATCAGGTTTCCCCATAGCCTCGGACCCACCAAAGGGAATAATCAAGATTCCTCCCTCGGCTTCCTACAGACCAGGGAAAGATGTCCCAGTCTATCCACTTTCTCTGTATAAATTAAGCCCTTCAATAGACAATAGACAATAGGTGCAGGAGTAGGCCATTCGGCCCTTCAAGCCAGCACCACCATTCAATGTGATCATGGCTGATCATCCACAATCAGTACCCCGTTCCTGCCTTCTCCCCATATCCCCTGACTCCATTATCTTTAAAAGCTCTATCTAACTCTCTCTTGAAAGCAGCCAGTGAATTGGTCTCCTCTGCCTTCTAAGGCAGAGAATTCCACAGGTTCGCAACTCTCTGGGTGAAAACGGTGGGCCGAGGGGCCTGTTTCCGTGATGTATCTCTAAAGTCTAAACTAAGATGCTGCCTTGCCTTGTTCATGATGACACCTACATGGCAAGCCCAGGACAGGTGATCTCCAGGAATTTGAAGTTGCTATCTCTCCTCACCACCAAGGTATGACTCTCCCACTTTATATGATGGTGGCATGAAGACACTACCACAATTCATCTCCCTGGCATCTGATCGAAACTTGAGTTCCGTTTTTGAATCACGATCACCTCTTAATAATTCTCCTTTAGATGTCACAGACCAAACATTCCAGTTCTTTCCAAGTTAAAGGAATGGATGATCAGCCACGATCACAGTGAAAGACAGTGGAGGCTCAAAGGGCCGAGTGGCCTACTCCTGCACCTATTGTCTATTGTCCATTGTCATGATACTTCATTGTCACATGTACCTGGGTACAGTGAAATTCGTTGGATTGCATTTAACCGAGCAATTATTAAATAAGAACAATTCTGGAAATGCACAGCAGGCGGGCAGCATCACGGGAGGGAGAAATGGATTTTTAATTTTAGAAGTAAAGGGGCTGTCCCACTTGGGTGACCTAATTGGCGAATTTAGAAGAGTTTGAAAAAATGACATGTTGAAGACCTCATTCGACTATGTAGAAGACCTCATTCGACTATGTTGAAGACCAGCTTCAACTAGCTACGACTAGCTAGGACTAACTTCGGGAAAATTGGACACCGAATAGCGGAGAGTGAAGAAGATCTCCTTCGATCTCCTTCGACCTCCCTTTTACCTCCCTTTGACTATGATGAAGACTATCCAAGACTACCTTCGACTACCCTCGATTACCCACGACTAACATGCCGACCTACTACAACCTACTATGACTAAACCTATGAGTAAAAAAAGTATCGATTTTTTCCATGGTGGTCTTTTTTAACTCGCGGGCATTTTTTAACATATTGAAAAAAACGCCGCGACCTAGCTGAGGCCTCGAGTACACGGAGACCACACTCAAGCATGAAGGAGAGTTACGAAGACCTCCTATGACCTCGTGTCGACCATGCTGCGAGTATGAGTCGAGGGCAAACTCGCCAGAACTCGCGGATTAGGTCGCCCAAGTGGGACAGGCCCTTTAAACTTCCATCAGAACTAGCCAGTATCAATAAGCGTATCATGCTTCTTAGAATAGAAACAAGGGCTGCAGATGAAGGTTTACCAAAAAAAGACACAAAGTGCTGGAGTAACTCAGCGGGTCAGGCAGCGTCTCCGGAGAACGTGGATAGGTGATATTCAACGTTTTTAGACCTTACTTAACTTTGGAGATACAGCACAGAAACAGGTCTACCAGTGCGCCACTCTGCCGCCCATATAATCAGCCTGAAGAAGGGTCCTGACCCGAAACGTCACCTATTCATGGATCTCAAGGAATGCTGCCTGACCCGCTGAGTTGCTCCAGCACGTATCCTTTTTCAATCATGCCTCTTCGGAATTCCTCCCATTCTTCCATCTCCTTCTCATCTGAAACAAAACCTGTGCTCCCTTGTCCTCACTTTCCAACCCACCAGCCTCCACATTCAATGGATCAAAGAGTCATAAATTATAAAGCATAAAAGAAGCCTCTTCGGCCCAACTAATCCATGCTGGCCACATTTCTTACTTGAGCTAGTCCCATTTGCCCGTCCTTGGCTCAGATCATCGTAAATCGTTCCTAACCACCTGTAAAAATATTTTTAAATTGTAATTGAGCCGACTTCTGCCACTTCTTCTGGTAGCTCTTTCCACATACACACCTTCCTCTATCTGGACAAATGTGCCCCACCTTCCTGCATTTGGGGGATAGTATACAGTACTTCTCTCTCCCACAATCACACTCTCTCTACAAAGGTACACCAAAATTAGTATTAAAAGCAAAAATGCTGAAAGCATATTAGTTATGGTACATTGAAAGGAATAGGATTAAAATAAAGTTATCATTTCCAGTCTGAAACATCTCCTATCCATGTACTGTGGCGTTACATAGAAAATAGGTGCAGGAGTAGACCCTTTGGCCCTTTGCGCCATTCAATGTGACCATGGCTAATCATCCACAATCAGTACCCTGTTCCTGCTTTCTCTCTATATCCCTTGATTCCGCTAGCCCTAAGAGCTCTATCTAACTTGCTTTTGAATGCATCTAGTGAATCGGCCTCCTCTGCCTTCTGAGGCAGAGAATTTCACAAATTCACAACTCTCTGGGTTGCTGCCTGACCTGCTGAGTTACTCCAGCATTTTGTGTCTATCTTCAGTGTAAACCAGGACATGCAGTTCCTTCCTACAACAGAGAGCAAATCATTTTTTAACCTTTTAGTTGCTCTGCGTTGAAGCTCCTGTGTTTTATGAACAACGCACACCCAGGGCTATTTACTTTCAAACACTAATTGTTATTTAGGATGACACGGTGGCACAGCAGTAGAGTTGCTGCCTTATAGTGCCAAAGATGCGGGTTTGATCCTGACCAGGGTGCTGTCTATATGGAGTTTGTACCTTCTCCCTGTGACCATGTGCGTTTTCTCCAGATGCTTTGGTTTCCTCCAACACTCCAAAGACGCACAATTTGTACATTAATTGGCTTCAGTAAAAAAATTGTAAATTATCCCTAGTGTGTAGGATAGTGTGAGTGTACGAGGTGATTGCTGGTCGGCCCGGCCTCGGAAGGACAAAGGATCTGTTTCCACGCTGTACCTCTAAAGTAAAGTAAAGTCTAAAGTCTAAAAATGTTGGACATCATTTATAAAGTCTAAAGTTAACCAGATGCAACTTCATAATGTATAGTCTTCTTAATTTGCACCATTTTCCATTTCTTCAGCAAAACCGATAGCCCATTATCCCGAACCGACCATCAGCTTTAAACAACACGTTTCTAAAAGCCCCGTGGATGATGGTTATTCTGACCAGAGTACATCTAAAGATCATTTGACAGAAGACAGATCATCTTTAATTTTACAGTCAACTTCTGGTGAATTAGCAAGTTTGAAAAAATCCAGTCCTCAGGTACATCTTTCAGCCGAATACATGGATGTTGATAGAACAATGGTTGAACCACTGAACCGTTGAGGCATTGAACTATGATCCTCCCCTTGGAGTCAATTGATGATTTTGAATATAAAGAGGATTACTGGCTCATTCGAGTCAATGTCATTAAGCTGGAATGAGTGCAGAGAAGATTTATGAGGATGTTACCTGAATTTGAGGGTCTGATCTACAGGGAAAGGTTGGGTATGCTGTTTTTTTTTCCATGGAGTACAGGAGGATGAGGGGTGATCTTAAAGAGGTGTATAAAGTCATGAGGGGAATTGATAGGGTGAATGCCTAGAGTCTCAATCCAGCATTTTGTGTGTATAGAACCGTGCAGCACAGGAACAGGCCCTTCCACCCACAATGTCTGTGCTGGCCATGAAGCCAAGATAAACTAATCTCCTCTGTCTGCAAATCATCCATATCCCTCCATTCCGTGTATTCCCTCCATGTGCAAATCTAAAAGCCTCTTAAATGCGATTATCAAATCTGCCACTTCGGGCAGCATGTTCCATGCACTCACCACTCCCTGCATAAAAACTTCATGTTCATAAGTCATAGGAGCAGAATTAGGCCAGGAACAACAAGCCTACTCTGCCATTCAATCATGGCTGATCTATCTTTCCCTCTCAACCCCATTCTCCTGCCTGCTCTCTCTAGATTTTGACACCCTTACCAATCAAGAACCTTTCAATCATGGCTTTAAAAATACCCAGTGTCTTGACCTCCACTGCCATTTGTAGCAATACATTCTGTAGATTAACCACCCTCCTCATCCCCATTTCTAATGATACATCCTTTTATCCTGAGGATGAACAGTTTCAGTTTTGTTTCAGTTTAGTGTACCGAGGTACAGTGAAAAGCTTTTGTTGTGTGCTATCCAGTCAGCGGAAAGACAATACATGATTACAATCCAGCCATTTACAGTGTACAGATACATGATAATGGAATAAAGTTTAGTTCAAGGTAAAGCCAGCAAAGTCCAATCAAAGATAGTTCGAGGGTCACCAATGAGGTAGGTAGTAGTTCGAGATTGCTCTGCTGTTTTGGTAGGATGATTCAGTTGCCTAATATCAGCTGGGAAGAACCTGTACCTGAATCTGGAAATGTGCGTTTCCACACTTCTATTTCCTTTTCTTTGCAGGAAGAAAAGCCCAAGAAGCCACGCTGGAGGGATGAGTTGTCAGTGGCCGATCGCATCAAGGCTCGGAAAGATATGGCAAGGTTTGAGAGGTGCCACAACTTCCTAAAGAACCCACGTTTTCTGCCCCCTCAACAGGGAGGCAAATCACTCATCATTCCCAAAAGGAAAGTGCAGAAGATGGTTGGCGATAGAAAGATCTTTGTGGAGGAAAGGTACAGAGCCCATCATTTAGAATTGGATGTTCACTTCCAGGGGAAATAGCAGGAACGTTGCATCAAGCTTATGCGCACTAGTCTGAAGAAGGGTCTCTACCCAAAACGTCACCCATTCCTTCTCTCCACAGATGCTGCCTGTCCCGCTGAGTTACTCCAGCTTTTTGTATCTATCTTCTTGCATTTTATACACTTTGGGTGGTACGTTGGTGCAGCAATAGAGCTGCTACCTTAAAGCGCCAGAGACCGGGTTCGATCCTGACTATGCGTGCTGTCTGTACAGAGTTTGTGAATTATCCCGCTGAGATGTGTGGGCTCTCCGGTTCCCTCCCACACTCCAAAGACGTACATTTTGGTAGGCTAATTGGGTTCATATAATTGTAAATTATCCCTAGGATAGTGTAAGTGTGCGGGGGATCGCTGATTGGTGTGTACTCGGTGGGCTGAAGGGCCTGTTTCCTCACTGTATCCCTAAACTAAACTGAACTAAACTGAACTAAACAACCTGGGTTTAACCACATTAACCACATTTAGAATACAACTAGACTAAGTGGGACCCGTTGGGTCCTATTGTCACATGGGAGGCCTGGTCCCACAACGAGATATTCCACCACTCACGCATAGCCCCCAACTGCGCAGGTGCGGCTGATGGGTTCACGTTGTAATGCCCCTGAACCCACCCCATCCACTCTTAGCAGCTCTCCGGTGGCGCAGCTGTTCCCGCCCATTGGGTTCTCATTGTGACGTAGAACACGCAGGTATTACTGCGCAGGCGCAGCTGACGGGCACGGCAAGTGGAAAATGGATTTATTAAAGTTTAAAATGTGACTAACCCTTAAAATATTACAACAATTTAAACGTTAAAGATGAGATTTATTCAGTCCATTCTTTCTTGTTGCGTTCTGCAGCTGGGGGAGGGGGACTGCTTCAGGCGGGGGCCAATGGGGGGAGCATCCTGCCGCCGGCAGAGGGGGATGGCTTCAGACGGGGCCTGTCGGTGGCTGGTGGGGGAGTGTCTTGCAGCCAGGGGAGGAGAACAGCTTTAGGCTGGGGCTGTCGGGGGCTGGTGGGGGGGGGAGCGTCCTGCAGCAGGAGGAGGGGGAGGGCTTCAGGCGGTGGCTGGTGGGTTGGGTGGCTTTCTGGAGGGCTAGTACGGGTGTTGTGGGCTGAAGTGACCGGTTTCCAGAGAGCTAATGCGGATAGTGTGGGCCAAAAGGAGTTTTCTTGCGCTAGTACAGTTGTTGTGGGCCAGAGGGACTGAAGCTGGGACGGGTGGGAGAAACGTCCTGCAGCTGGGGACGGGGACGGGGACGGCTTCAGGCGGAGGCCGGCGGGAGCTTTCTGTAGCCGGGGGACAGAAACGGCTTCAGGCAGGGTCTGGCGGGGAGCGTCCGGCAGCCAGGGGAGGGGGATGGCTTCAGGCTTGGCCTGTTGGGGGCCAGTGGGGCGAGGAGAGGAGCACTGCCGTGGCCTACTGCTGCCGTGGCCTACCGCTGCCCTGACCCACCGCTGCCCTGGCCTACCGCTGCCCTGACCTACCGCTGCCCTGACCTACCGCTGCACCTCCCCACCGGCTGCAGCTGGGGATGGGGACAGCTTCAGGCGGGGGGCAGAGGGAGCGTCCTGGAGCTGGGGGAGGGGGACGGGCTTCAGGTGGGGGCCGGTGGGTGGAGGGAGCATTCTGTAGCCGGGGGAGGGGGACGGCTTCAGGCGGGGCCTGTAGGGGTCTGGGGGCGGTAGCGCTGCTGTGGCCTACCGCTGCCATTGCCTACCGCTGCTGTGGCCTGCCGCAGGCTACCGCTGCCCTGGCGTACCGCGGCCACTGCCTACCGCTGCCTTCCTCTTCCATGGCCTACCACTGCCACTGCTGACCGCTACCACTGCCTACCGCTGTCACTGTCTATTGCTGCCGTGGCCTGCCGTTGCTGTAGACTATTGTTGTCAGGGCCTATCGCCGCTGCCCTGGCCTATCACTGTCGTGGCCCACCGCTGCCGCTCCCCACCGGCTTCAGGCGGGGACCGGCGGGGGCATCCTGCAGCTGGGAACGGCTTCAGGTGGGGGCCCTTGGGGGGGGGTAAGCGTCCTGCAGCTGGAGACGGGGCCGGCTTCAGGCGGGGACCGGCGGGGAGTGTCCTGTAGTGGGGGCCGAATGGACCGCAGCCGGGGAGAGGCCTGTCGGGGGCCGGTGGGGGGGCTGGGGGAGTGCTGCCGTGGCCGGCCCCTGCCTACCTGTAGCCTTCTGACTCCGGCTCCATTCAGCGGCTCCCTGTCCTGGCCGCACTCAGCAGATCCCGGCCACACTCAGAGGCTTCCAGCTCCGGAACCGGCTCCGGCCATACTCAGCGGCTCCCAGCCCGCTGCCCGCAGCCCCCGGCCCGTCATGGCGGTCGCCGCAGACACAGCTCCCACTCGCTCTCCACACTCTGCCCACTCCGCTCCTTCAGCTTCTCCTTGCCACCGGTGATTGACAGTGGGTGCCGGAAGGGGCATCTCCATCCCAGCGAATGACTGGAGAGAAGACCAATCTGCTCACAGAAGAGGAGACCAATCTGCGCATGCACGGTTTTTATGATTTTTAATCCTTAATAACTTTTGTAATATTCCACCGATCGGAACTAAACTTGGTGCACTTGTGGCACAGGAGAATGGTGAGTAAGGTGGCAAAAAATCGTAGCACTATCGGGTACCGTTTTTGCGCAAAATGTAAAAACAATGCAAACTGGAAGAGGACAAGATGAGAGTTTTTGTTATGTACTGGATGGACTAAGCGGGACCCGTTGGGTCCCATTGTCACACGGGAGACATGGTCCCCCAATGCAATATTCCACCACTCACGCAAAGCCCCCAACTGTGCAGGAGCTGCTGACGGGTTCCCGTTGTGATGCCCCTGATATCCCCCCTCCTCCCTTCACCCCCCCACCCCTGCCCCTTGCCCTCCCCCCCCCCCCCCCAAGGCAGTTATTCCATCCCCCCTTCAACCCCCCCCCCCCCCCCCATCCACTCTTAGCGGCTCTCTGGCGGTGCAGCCATTCCCGCCCATTGGGCTCCCATTGTGATGTAGAACACACAGGTATTACTGCGCAGGTGCAGCTGATGGGCATGGCAAGTGGAAAAGGGATTTATTAAAGCTTAAAATGTGAACAATTCTTAAAATATAACACCAATTTAAACGTTAAAGATGAGATTTATTCAGTCCATTCTTTCTTGTTGCATCTCTTGTTGTGTTCTGCGGCCGGTGGAGGGGGACGGCTTCAGGCGGGGGCTGTTGAGGACCGGTGGGGGGAGCGTCCTGCAGCCCGGGAGGGGGACGGCTTCAGACGGTGCCTAATGGGGGCCGGTGGGAAAGGGGGGGGGTTGGAGCGCTGCCGTGGCCTACCGCTGCCTACCCCTGTCGCTGCCTACCCCTGTCACTGCCTACAGCTGCCATGACTACAGCTGCCACTGCCTACCCCTGCCGCTGCCGTGGCCTGCCGCTGCCACTCACTGTCGTGGCCTACCCTTACCGTGGCCTATCGCTGTCGTGGCCAATCGCTGTCATGGCCTATCGCTGCGGATCCCACCGGCTTCAGGCAGGGACTAGTGGGGAGCGTCCTGCAGCTGGGGACGGGATGGCTTCAGGTGGGAGCCGGTGGGAGGGAGCATCCTGCAACCAGGGAGAGGGAGGGGTTCTGGCGGTGGCCAGTGGGGAGGGGAAGGGGGCTTTCTGGAGGGCTAGTACAGGTAATGTGGGCCAAAGGGGCTGGTTTCCAGAGGGCCTTTATGGACTGTGGGCTGAATTGACTTTTTGAGAGGTTTTACAGGTGTTGTGTGCCGAAGGGACTGGTTTCGAAAAGGGCCAGTACAGATATTATGAGCCAAATTGACTTTTCTTGGGCTA
Organism: Okamejei kenojei; assembly: GCA_035221665.1. Classification (NCBI taxonomy): domain Eukaryota; kingdom Metazoa; phylum Chordata; class Chondrichthyes; order Rajiformes; family Rajidae; genus Okamejei; species Okamejei kenojei. The sequence goes on along the minus strand of CM069132.1, from coordinate 1,378,115 downwards.
GTACATGTGTTATGGGCCGAATGGACTGTCGCTGGGGACGGCTTCAGGCGGGGGCAGGTAAGGGGCCGGTGTGGGGGGAGGGAGCTCTGCCATGGCCTACCGCTGCCGTGGCCTATTTAGAGGACAAGATGAGGGATGGATGGATGGATGGATGGATGTGCAGTTCAGATCTCGATCTTAAGACGAAAAAAAATCACTGCAAAGTGGGAGAAGAGATTTTATCAAGATGTCACAAAAAAATTAGGTTGAATGGGCTGGGGCTTCCTTCTGGAAAGTGTTATGTTAGGGTTTAAGTTATAAAGTTATAGGGAGATGGAGCATCCCAACAGACCCTTCAGCCCATCAAGTCCACACTGACCATTAAGTACAAATTTTGCACTCATCCTTACATTAATCCCATTTTTATTCCAGTGGATCCATGTCCTGCAGAATGGCTGTCTGTCCCGCTGAGTTACTCCAGCGCTTTGTGTTTTCTTTGCGAAGCAGTATCTGTGGTTCCTTGTGTAATCTGTGTATGAGGTGTGTTGGGTTTTGGAGTGAATGCAGCTCCACGGATCCACCTGGTGGCAATAATGGCATTACACTTGGCTGCAGAAGGGTCTGAAGAAGGATCCCGACCCAAAACCTCACCTATCCATGTTCTCCAGAAATGCTAACTCACTGAGTTACTCCTTTTTTTAATTACTTGGCACACTGCGTAATATTTCGCCTTAGAGTGCTGATTTGTTGCAGTGATTTTGGTGCTGCAGTCTGAATGTTTACAGTCGCATATCCATCTACATTTAAAAAAAGACATCCAGGCCCACTGAGTCCACACTAACCATCGGTCATCTGTTCACACTAGTTCGATGTTATTCCACTTTCACATCCACTCCCTGCGCACTAGGAACAGTTTAGCCAATAATTAGCCAACAGACGCACGTGTCTTTGGAGTGTGGGAGGAAACTGAAGCACTTGGAGAAAACCCACACAGTCACAGGGAGATGGTACAAACTCCACACAGACAGCACCCTTATCAGGATCAAACCCGGGTCTCTGGCGCTGTCAGGCAGCAACTCTACCACTGCGCCTCCTCTGTATCTGAAGTTATATCTGAAGACGAGAATGACCAAACAGATTGTGGGCAGAGACAAGATGATGACCAACAGAGGATAGGTACACAAAAGAATGTGAGACTTTCAGCAACTCCATCCCGAGGCCACTGAGCCACCCTTTATGAGTCAGTAAACGTTTCCTGCCTTCTGGCTGATGTAGCAGGTTACATTCGAAAATGTTCCCATAAAAGCAGGACTAAAAATCATGACTATTGGAGGAAACCTTATTCACAGAAAGCAGGCACTTTGCATATGATCTTTAATAATGATGTATACATGTATCAGATATTAACCACAGGCGATGGACACTAAATGCTGGAGTGACTCAGCAGGACTGGCAGCATCTCTGGAGAGAAGGAATGGGTGACGTTTCGGGTTGAGACCCTTCTATAGACCCGACCCGAAACGTCACCCATTCCTACTCTCCGCAGATGCTGCAGGTCCTGCTATGTTACTCCAGCATTTTGGGTCTGTCTTCGGTTTAAACCAGCATCTGCAATTCCTTCTTACACAATAACTACATGGGAATATTTCCATTCCTTAAATTGAAATTTGAATTTGCAGTTAGTGAGTTAGCATCTCTGGAGAACAAGATAGTTAAGAGTAGCAGACCTTGGGATTCTTAGAAAACCTGAGGGTCGTAGAACGAAAGTCAGGACCCTCCCCCCCCCGCCCAAAGGGTGAGATCTTGAGAAAGGATGAGACACAATGAAAGGATGAGACTGGAACAGATCAGACGTTTAGGTTTAGGAATTATTTGTCCCACCAACTGATTTTATCGGTGTAATAATAACAAAATTTAAGAGACAAGAATGTCATGAGAATTAAGGGACAGAGGTTTTGGGGTAACGTGAGGGGGAACTTCTTTACTCAGAGGGTGGAGGCTATGTGGAATCAGCTTCCAGCAGAAGTGGTGGAGGCAGGATCGATTTTAACATTTAAGAGTAAAGTGGATAGGTATATGGACGTGAAGGGAATGGAGGGGTATGGTCTGAGTGCAGGTAGATGGGACTAGGGGAAAACAAATGGTCGGCACGGACTGGAAGGGCCGAGAGGGCCTGTTTCCGTGCTGTAATTGTTATATGGTTATATGGTTAATGTAGTGAAGCACACAAACCAACCTCCCTTCTATTCCCTTTCCGCAACTCCCTGCTTAACCCTTCTTACCCAAACCACCCCCTCCCCAGGTACCTTCCAGATGCACCACCTGTCCCTATACCTCCTCCCTCGACTCTGTCCAGGGACCGCGACAGTCCTTTCAGGTGAGGCAGAGGTTCACTTGCACCTCCTCCAACCTCATCTACTGTATCTGTTGTTCAAGATGCGGACTCTTATACATCGGCGAAACCAAACGCAGACTGGGCGATCGTTTCGCGGAACACCTTCGTTCAGTCTGCTTGGACCTACCTGATCTCCCAGTTGCTGGACACTTTAATTCCCCTTCCCATTCCCACACTGACCTTTCTGTCCTCGGTCTCCTCCATTGTCAGTGAGGCTAAATGCAAATTGGAGAAACAGCACCTATTTCGCTTGGGCAGCTTACAACCTAGCGGTATGAACATTGATTTCTCTAACTTCAAATAATCCCGGCATTCCCTCTCTCCCCATCCCTCCCCTACCCAAGTCACACCAGCTTCTCCTTCTCACCTAGTAACAGCTAACAATGGCCGGTTTCCTTTATCATCATCGTTTATATCTCTCATTTCCCTGTACCCTGATTTTCAGTTTCAAGAAGGGTCTCGACCCGAAATGTCACCCATTCCTTCTCTCCAGAGAAGCTGCCTGTCCCGCTGAGTTACTCCAGCATTTTATGTCTATCTCCCTTCTATTGACTCCGTTTATACCTCACGCTGCCTCAGCAAGGCCAGCAACGTAATCAAGGACGGGTCGCACCCCGGCCATACCCTCTTCTCCCCTCTCCCATCAGGCAAAAGTTATAGAAGTGTGAATATGCACACCTCCAGATTCAGGGACAGTTTCTTCCCAGCTGTTATCAGACAACTGAATCATCCTACCATAACCAGAGATCAGTCCTGAACTACTATCGACCACTTTGGTGAACCTAGGACTATCCTTGATCGGACTTTGCTGGCTTTACCTTGCACTAAATGTTATTCCCTTATCATGTATCTGTACACTGTAAATGGCTTGATTGTAATCATGTATTGTCTTTCTGCTGACTGGTTAGCACGCAACAAAGGCTTTTCGATGTACCTCGGTACGTGCGACAATAAACTAAAGTGAACTGAAGTGAAGTTGAGAATAAGTGGTGTATAATTATGTTCCTTTTTGTTGTACAGTGACCCTGGTGAACCCATTCCTGTTTTCCTGGCAAAGCCACCGATTATCCTCTTCACGGATTACAAAGTCGGTCAGGTGTACGAGGTAGGAGCAAGTGTGGCGGGAAAGTCAGCAATTAGCAACTTGACTTACATTTGAAAAAATGTCATCAAACATAGCACAGAGACAGGCCCTTCAACACATAAAGTCTGTGCCGAGCATGATGCCAAGATCTCCATATCCCTCCATTCCATGCATATCCATGTGCCTACCTAAAACCTCTTCATTGCCACTATCGTATCTGCCTCAATCACCAACTGTGGCAGAGCATTCCAAGCACTCATCACCCCCTGTGTAAAAAAAACTTGTCCAGCACATCTCCTTTAAACTTTGCCTCTCTCACCTTAAAGCTGTGCCCTCGAGTATTTGATTTTTCCACCGTGGGTGTCTACCCTACCCAGGGGCTGAAATCCCGGGGGAGGGGAGGGCCAGGGGGGACGTGTGTTTTGAGAGGTGGGGGACGATCCCCTCCCATTTTTTGTAATCCGAATTTTAAAACCCGGTGAAATCTCCGCTTTCTGCGAGACAGCGTGGGGTGGGACTGCTGATCAAGGGTGCCGATTGGATGAGAGAGACGTCAGTCAGTAGGCAATGGGGTGGGACATGATAATTCAGCGTGATCATTGGAGGAGGGATGTGTCGGTCAGAGGCAGAAGTAGAGGGTGGGACTGAGGATAGAGCGCAGTGATTGGAGGAAGGAAATGTGCCCAGGTCATAGGGTCACACCGGACGCCCTGGATACAGACCTGCACCTCATCCGCAGCCAGGATCGATCTCGGCTCTCCGGCGCTGTCCGGTCCCCACCCGAGTGCCCCCCCCCCCGAGCCCGGGGTGGCCAGAGAGGTTGGGGGTCAGATGGGAGCTGTGCCCCCAGGCTCACAGCCAGCACAGAGAAGCAGCGCTAAACCCAGCTCAACTCTGCCTGTTCCGCCAGGTTAACCTACAGCCCTGCCTGGACTTGTGGGAAATATGGCCCAGGTTTACAGCCAGCGCGGAGAAGCAGCACTGATGTCCCGTCAGTCCTGGCAGGGCCGTAGGTTAACCCGGCGAGACAGGCAGAGTTGAGCTGCATTTAGTGCTGGATTGAGCCTCCGAAGCCTCGCGCGTGTGTGTGTGAGTGTGCGCATGCGCGCGCGGCCGCCAAGAATTTGTGTCCCCCTGTCCCCCGGTCCCCTCCATATTTTGATAGCGATTTCCGTACCTGACCCTACCTATGCCTCTCATAACTTTATATACCTCTATCAGATCTCCCCAAAGCTACCGGCATTCCGAAGAAAACAATCCAAGTCTGTCCAACCTTTTCCTTTAGCTCATACCCCTAATCCAGGCAACATTAATATTGTTTAGTACTAGTGGTATTATTATTAGTGGTGACAACGAAGTAATGACACCCCTTAGTCTCCGTGTTTCCTTATTTCCTTTCGCCCTGTTTTGTCACCATTATGTCCCCTTAACATCTCTATCCTCCACCCATCTGCCAAACAACCCCACCCTTGCCAATTACTTGCCAGGCTCTGTCCTGTCCCCCGCCCCCCTTCCAGCTCTCTGCCCCCTACTACAATCAGTCTGAAGGGTCCCAACCCGAAACGTCACCTATCCATGTCCTTCAGAGATGCTGCCTGACCCACTGAGTTATTCCAGCACATCGTATTCTGCATACGATTCCAGCATCTGCACTTCCTTGTGTCTACACAAAATGAATAACATGTTTTCTTCCTTCATCACAACCACTATTATTTTCACAATTACTAGCTGTTGAGCACTCATTCTCCAACTGTGACTCAAAAGGCATATTTGGAAAGGCATGCTTGCCTTCATAGGTCAGGGCATCGAGTAAGAGTCAGGATGACATGTTGCAGCTCCATAGGACTTTGGTTAAGGACACTTTTGGAGTATTGCATGCAGTTCTGGTCGCCCCCATTACAGGAAGGATGTGCAGGCATTGGAAAGGATGCAGTGCAGAGAAGGTTTACCAGAATGAAGCTGGGATTAGGGGGTATGTTAAAGGGGAAGGTTAGACAGGGTTAGGGTTAGGGTTAGGGTTAAAGGGGAAGGTTAGACAGACATGTATTGTTTTCTTTGGAATCCCAGAAGCTGTGGAGCGACCTGATAAAAGTCTATTCAATTATGAAAGGCATAGATAGGGTAGACAGTCAGAACCTTTTTTCAAAGGATAGAAATATCAAATACTAGAGCATAGCTGTAAGATGAGGGGGAGGGGCAAAGTTTTTAAAGGAGATGTGAGGGGCAACTTTATTACACAGAGGGTGGTGGGGGCTTGGACTGCACTGCCAGTGTTGGTGGTTGAGGCAGGTATGATGGTGGCTTGTAAGAGCTTTTCAGACAGACACATAGATAAGCAGGGAATGGAGGGATATGGATTATGTGCAATTGGATAAGAGATGGTCTTGGCATCGCGTTCACCACATACGTTGCTCTTGTGCCGCGCTGTCCTGTGTTCTGTAAATGCAGCCTTTCTTGCAAAGGAAAGACTTAAGGGGGCCTAATTGGAGAGTTTAGAAGAGTTTACCCTCGACTCAAACTCGCAGCATGGTCGACATGAGGTCCTAGGAGGTCTTTGTAACTCTCCTTCATGCTCGAGAGTAGTCAAGGCCTCAGCTAGGTCGCGGCATATTTTTCAACATGCTGAAAAATGCCCACGGATAAAGAAAGGTCGCCATGGAAAAAAAAAAATCAAATTTTTTTAAATCGTAGGTTTAGTCGAGGTAGGTTGTAGTAGGTCGGCATGTTAGTCGTAGGTAATCGAGGGTAGTGGAAGGTAGTCAAAGGTAGTCGAAGGTAATCATAGATAGTCTTCAACATAGTCGAAGAGAGGTCGAAGGAGATTGAAGGAGGTCATCTTCGCTCCCCACTATTCGGGGTCCAATTTTCCCGAAGCTAGTTGAAGCTAGTCTTCAACATAGTCGAAGGAGGTCTTCTACATGACACCTTTTCAAACTCTCCTAAACTCTTCTAAACTCGCCAATTAGGTTGCCGCAGTGGGACAGCCCATTTACAAGCGTCATCAAAGCTCATAAAACATAATGCCTCCTTGTCTGTCCAATTGCCTTTGGGGTGTGAACACATCTTTAACTTTTCCGTTCTGAGTCAGTCTGAAGGCTCCTAACCCCAAACATTATCTGTCTATTTCTCTCCAGCGGTGCTGTCTGACCCGCCCAGTTCCTCCAGCACTTTGCTTGGTGGCTCATTAAGGATGATTCCTTTGCAGGAATCATCCTTAATCCACAGCCACCAGGACATATAGTTTACATTAACTGGCTACACATTGTTTCACCACTTTCCATGATTTAAAAGCCAGGCAGAATTGTCCAGTATTTCCACCACTCTCATCTATTAATTTTCAAATCATGAGATCATAAGTGATAGGAGTAGAGTTAGTCTACTCTGCCATTCAATCATGGCTGATCTATCTCTCCCTCCTAACCCCATTCTCCTGCCTTCTCCCCATAACACCCATGCTAATATCGAATCTACTTACCACTGCCTTAAATATATTCACTGACTTGGTCTCCACAGCCTTCTGTGGCAAAGAATTCCATAGATTCACCACAATCTGTTTAAATAAATTCTTCCTCATCTCCTTCCTAAAAGAACGTTCTTTAATTCTGAGGCTGTGCCCTCTGGTCCTAGACTCTCCTACTAGTGGAAACATCCACTCTATCCAAGCCTTTCACCATTCTGTACGTTTCAATGAGGTCCCCCCTCATTCTTCTAAACTCCAGCGAGTACAGGCCCAGTGCCATCAAACGCACATCAAAGGTTAACCCACTCATTCCTGGGATCATTCTTGTAAACCTCCTCTGGACCCTCTCCAGAGCCAGCACTTCCTTCCTCAGATATGGTGCCCAAAATTGCTCACAATACTCCAAATGTGGCCTGACCAGCGCCTTATAGAGCCTCAGCATTACACCCCTGTTTTTGTATACAAGCCCTCTTGAAATAAATGCTAGCATTGAGTTTGCTTTCTTTACAACTGATTCGACTTGCAGATTAACATTTTGGGAATCCTGCTGCAGCACTCCCAAATCCCTTTGCACCTCCGATTTCTTGTCCTCTCCCCATTTAGGAAATAATCTACGCCTTTATTCCTATTACCAAAATGCATGACTCCACACTTTGCTACATTATAAAATAAATTACAGATTCATATTGAGAAAAAATGTGCAAAATCCAGTCGCTTGTTTTGTCAAGCTGACTGATCTCAACTGGTTTACACAAAAGGGCACAAAGTGCTGGAGTAACTCAGCAAGTCAGGCAGCCTCTTTGTAGAATATGGATAGGTGATGTTTCGGGTCGGGACCCTTCTTCATGTTCCATGCTGCCTACCCCGCTGAGTTACTCCAGCACTTTATGCCCTGATTGTTTTGTGTGTAGTTTTACTAATATCTTTACATTTCTAATCTTAAAATTTTCTTTGGTGGGATTTGAATACTCTGAATTACTCGATTTACAAGAGTTACTAATCTGCTGCACTGATTGTTTAAAGCTTTTGTTGAGTGCCTCACCCTATTTTGCTGTAAGACGTACGTATTACGTTCAATGTAAGTAGACCAGTGCAAATTTGATGCTATCGATAAATCCCTTTCATTTTCAAACCATTTTATCACATCCGTTATCTTTCTCCAGACCAACGTTGAGCTGCGAAATATGACATCCAGTAGCCGTCACCTCCGAATCATCCCACCGAGCACCACTTTCTTTTCTGTTGGACTGGGTAAGCAGGCCCTTGCGTTTCTGACTGTTACCTATCGAAACAGTGCAACACAGTGGCACATCTGTGTCATATGCTGAAAGAATGGAGCAGCTGGGCTTGTATTCTATGGTTTAGAAGGATGAGAGGGGATCTCATTGAAACATATAAGATTGTTAAGGGCTTGGACACACTGGAGGCAGGAAACATGTTCCCGATGTTGGGGGAGTCCAGAACCAGGGGCCACAGTTTAAGAATAAGGAGTAAGCCATCTAGAACGGAGATGAGGAAACACTTTTTCTCATAGAGAGTGGTGAGTCTGTGGAATTCTCTTCCTCAGAGGGCGGTGGAAGCCGGTTCTCTGGATACTTTCAAGAGAGAGCTAGATAGGGCTCTTAAAGATAGAGGAGTCAGGGGATATGGGGAGAAGGCGGGAATTGGGGATTGGGGATGATCAGCCATGATCACATTGAATGGCGTTGCTGGCTCGAAGGGTCAAATGGCCTCCTCCTGCACCTATTGTCTATTGTCTATTATCTGGTAGAGCTGCTGCCTCTCAGCGCCAGAGACCCAGGTTCAACCCTGACCGGTGTGAGTTGTCTGTATGGAGTTCACACCAAAGATCATAGAGCTGTATGACCTTTGGTGTACACCTTCTCCCTATGATGGTGAGGGGTTTCTCCAGGTGCTCTGGTTTCCTCCACCAATCCAAAGACGTGCGCGTTTGTAGTTTAAGTAGTCGCTGTATACTGCCCCTAGTGTATAGGGAGTGGATGAGAAAATGGGACAACAGAACTGGTGTGAACGGGTGATCGATTGTCCGCGTGGACTCTGTGATCTGAAGGGCCTGTGTATATATTGTATTATTCAATCAAGTCAATTGATCGATTCACACAGCAAGTTCCCACGCAGATTCTCTAAACTAAACTAATTTAATAACACTAAACTAAACTAAAGTAAACTAGACTAAACAGTCAGATAATTAAGGATATCAAAATTAACGAATCTCGTATTTTTTATTGCATCATTGGCAGTAGTACTCAAGCAGCCAAAGTCTAAACAATGTAAGGTAGACAGAAGTGCTGGAGAAACTCAGCGGGTGAGGCAGCATCTATGGAGTGATGGAAATAGGCAACGTTTCGGGTCGAAACCCTTCTTCAGAACAATGTAATTCTGTTCTCTTTCCATCTCCCCGCTCCCTCCCTGGCTTCAACATGATTTGATTTAAAAGTGCTATGTATTATTTAGTAATATTTTAATCTCCATCAAACTTCTCACATTTTTTTTTCTATTTTCTACTCTCTTTCTCTATCTTTCTATCTTTAATTAGGAAAAAAATATAGAAACATATTATATAAATTCTTAATATGAATACACCTATTATTACTTGTATGAAAAGATTATAGATGTCATAAATTTGTAATTATATAAAATTGTGCATTTTCAAAAAAAAAAAAAAAAAAAAAAAAAGTGCTATGTAAATAAAAATTACTTACTTACTTACTTACTTACTTACATACTTACTTGGGTTCTATCTTGACTATGGCTGCTGTCTGTACGGACTTTGTACGTTCTCCCCATGACCCCGTGGGTTTTCCCCAGGTGCTCCGGTTTCCTCCCACACTCCAAACATCTACAGGTTTGTAGGTTAATTGGCTTTGATAAAGATTGTGGTGTTTAGGAAAGTGTTAGTGTACAGCAGGGGGTCGGCAACCTACAGCCTACAGCCCACGGGCCGGATCCTGTAATCATCCGGCCCACAGGGGTATTTGTTTTCAATTAGTTTTCGCGACCTGGGAACTGCAGCCAGTCCCGGGGCACACAGGCGACCTGGGCACTACAGCCAGTCCCGGGGCAAGTGAGCCGTCCTGGGAACTACAGCCAGTCCCGGGGTACACAGGCGACCTGGGAACTACAGCCAGTCCCGGGGCAAGTGAGCCGTCCTGGGAACTGCAGCTAGTCCCGGGGTATGCAGGGCAACCTGGGTGCTACAGCCAGTCCCGGGGCACACAGCTGACCTGGGCATTACAGCCAGTCCTGGGGCACACAGGCAACCTGGGAACTACAGCCAGTCCTGGGGCACACAGGCGATCTGGGAACGGCAGCTAGTCCCTGGGTACATATGGCGACCTGGGCGTTACACCCAGTCCCGGGGCACACAGCCAACCTGGGCACTACAGCCAGTCCCGGGGACGCGAGCTGATCTGGGAACTGCAGCCAGTCCCGGGGCAGGCGAGCCGACCTGGGCGCCACAGCCATCCCGGGGCACACAGGCGACCTGAGCGCCACAGCCAGTCCCGGGGATGCGAGCTGATCTGGGAACTGCAGCCAGTCCCTGGGCACGCTAGGGACCTGGGAACTGCAGAAAACTAATTGAAAAACATGTGAAACTAATGTGAAAAACAACACCAAGTGTCACACTATGGCGATAGATGTGGCTCGTCATCCGCTCACAGACATGGGTCCTGGCCCCTGGCAGAACAAAGTTGCCGACCCCTGGTGTACAGGGTGATTGCCGGACAGCGTGGACTCGGTGGGTCGAAGGGCCTGTTTCCATGTTGTATCTCTAAAACTTAAAACTCTGTATGAAATAGTTGCCCTTCTGGTTCATATTAAATCTTTCCCCTCTCATCTTAAACCTATGTCCTGTGGTTCTTGATTCCCCTGGATTGGGGACTGTGTGCATTCACCCTATCTATTCCCCTCCTGATTTTATACACCTCTATCAGACAACCCCTCCACTCCAAGGAATAAACTCCTATCCTGCCCATCCTCCCCTTGTAGCTCAGGCACTCGAAAACCTTCCCTGCAGTCTTTCCAGTTTACTGGATCATAAAGTCAGTGCAATTCCCCTCCGTTTACACAGGGAGCTCCACCTAAACAACCTGTACTTGGTTCAGATTGGGCATGAACAGTGCCTCCATTCATTTCACTGGAGCATCACATCTGCCTGTTTATTGTCAGCTTTAACCATTGGCGAGACCCAGGTCTGTGTCTTAGCCAGCTGCCCCAAGTTTTTAAACATATTTTACAACCATAATGACTTTTCTGTCCTGGACCTCCTCCATTGCCTGAGTGAGACCACACCCAAACTGGAGGAACAGCAACTCGTATTCCGCTGGGCTAGCTTACAACCCAGCAGTGTGAACATTTTCCAGTGCCTGCCCCCTTCTGCCCACTCCGGTAATTGCATCTGAGTAAAGAAGTTTAATAATCACAGAGTAAGGAGGACTTGTTGTCAAGCTGGAAAGGGTACAGAGAAGATTTACAAGGATGTTGCCAGGACTAGAGGGTCGGAGCTATAGGGAGAGGTTGAGTAGGCTGGGACTCTAGTCCTTGGAGTACAGGAGGATGAGGGGTGATCACATTGAGGTGTATAAAATCATGAGAGGAATAGATCAGGTAGATGCACAGAGTCTCCTGCCCAGAGTAGGGGAATCGAGGACCAGAGGACATAGGTTTAAGGTGAAGGGGGAAAGATTGAGTAGGAATCTGAGGGGTAACTTTTTCACACAAAGGATGGTGGGTGTATGGAACAAGATGCCAGAGGAGGTAGTTGAGGTTGGGGCTATCCCAAAGTTTAAGAAACAGTTAGACAGGTACATGGATAGGACAGATTTGGAGGGATATGGACCAAACGCCGGCAGGTGGGACAAGTGTAGCTGGGACATGTTGGCAAGTTGGGCGGAAGGGCCTGTTTCCATGCTGCAACACTCTATGATTCTATTACTTCACTGTCTTCTTACAGCAATTGCAACAATGCTGATAATCTTTTCAACACAACAGCAAAATCTGGACTTAGAACGCTGAAAACCTCAGCACAAGAACATAATGTCTATGCTAAACTAATTGCCTCTGCTGCACATGATCCATATTCCTCCATTCCCTGCATATCCATGTTGCTATCTAAAATGTCCACTATTATATCTGCCTTCTCCATCACCCCCGGCAGCACGTCCCAGGCAACCGCCACTTTCTGTGTAAAAAACATTTCTTGCACATCCCCTTTAAACTTTGTCCCTCTCACCTTAGAGCTGTGCCCTCTAGTCCAGGGGTGGGGGACCTGCGGCCTTAAGGCCGCATGCAGCCTTCTAAGCCATTAAGTGCGGTATTTTGAATGAAACCAAGTTTTGTAGAACAAATCTTTATTATTATTAATATGTTTTTGTTCATCTTTTATTATTTTTATTTTAATCTTAAAATTAACGTATTTAAAATACCAAAGAGTAAAAGAAGCTTCAACGAAATAATCCTCCCTGACTGACAGCCACAATTAAAACATTAGTAAGTCATGAGGGCTATTTTAACAAAAGAATGTACATTTTGAAGCATATCTTGTATGTGAGGTTATCCACTTTGGCGGCAAAAACAAGGGGGCAGATTATTATCTCAATAGGGTTAGGTTAGGTAAGGGGGAGGTACAGCGAGACCTGGGCATCCTTGTACACCGGTCACTGAAAGTTGGCGTGCAGGTACAGCAGGCAGTGAAGAAAGCTCATGGAATGTTGGCCTGCATAACAAGAGGATTTCAGTATAGGAGTAAAGAGGTTCTTCTGCAGTTGTATAGGGCTCTGGTGAGACCACATCTGGAGTATTCTGTACAGTTTTGGTCTCCTAATTTGAGGAAGGACATCCTTGTGATTGAAGCAGTGCAGTGTAGGTTCACGAGATAACTCACTGGGATGGCGGGACTGTCATATGAGGAAAGATTGAAATGACTAGGCTTGTATTCACTGGAGTTTAGAAGGATGAGGTGGGATCGTATAGAATTGTATAGATCTTATATTGGATCGTATAGATCTTATTGAAACATAAAATTATAAAAGGACTGGACAAGCTAGATGCAGGAAAAATGTTCCCAATGTTGGGCGAGTCCAGAACCAGGGGCCACAGTCTCAGAATAAAGGGGAGGTCATTTAAGACTGAGGTGAGAAAATAATTTTTTACCCAAAGAGTTGTGAATTTATGGAATTCCCTGCCACAGAGGGCAGTGGAGACCAAATCAGTGGATGGATTTAAGAGAGAGTTGGATAGAGCTCTAGGGGCTAGTGGAATCAAGGGATATGGTGAGAAGGCAGGCTCGGGTTATTGATAGCAGACAATCAGCCATGATCACAATGAATGGCGGTGCTGGCTCGAAGGGCCGAATGACCTCCTCCTGCACCTATTTTCTATGTTTTTATGTTTCTATGTTTCTATCTAATTGAATTTTCTTGGATGCGGCCTTATTAGATTACAGCTAACTTAATGCGGCATTACACCATGAAAAGGATCCCCACCCCTGCTCTAGTCTTTGCTATTTCCATTTAAATTGTACTAACACACTGGGTTTCTGATGGGAATTGGAGGACAAACAGCACACAACACCACAATAAGTAGTATAATTATTATAGCATAGCATTCTTGACTGATTGAGACTAAATAAATCATTTTATGTTCTGAGACATTGACAAAGTATAACAGTGAAACATTACAGCAAATAAGTCTGAGTCTGAGTAAAAAACACTTTCTGCGTACCATGCTTTAAATTCTATCAGCCATTCCTTCAACTAGTTCCCCAGTCCATCTAGATCTTGTTTAATCATAGATAACCATAAAACCATAAGACATTAGACCATTCGGTCCATCGAGTCTACTCCACCATTAGATCACAGCTGATCTATTATTCCCTCTCAATCCCATTTTCCTGCCTTATCCCGTAACCTTTGATACCCTTACTAATCAAGTACCTGTCAATGCCTTGAAAATACCTAATGACTTGGCCTCCACAACCGTCTGTGGCATTGAATTATATAGCTTCATTACCCTCTGACCAAAGACATTCTTCATCTCCATTTGATAAATTAAACTCATCAAACTAGTAAACATTCTAACCTCTAAATAGGCTCTGAACTATATAGACTATAGTACATTATTTTTGACTTTTCACTATTATTGTCTATTTATTTGTCTGTTTTTTATACTTTATTTTGTTGTTTATTATGGGTTTGACTGTGTTTACATGTGTGTTGTGCTACTGCAAATAAGAATGTCATTGTTCAGTTTCTGGACATCCACCCACCCACCCACCCATCCACCCATCCACCAACCCATCCCACCCATCCACCCACCCACCCACCCATCCACCCACCCATCCACCTCCACCCATCCACCCATCCACCCATCCACCCACCCACATCCATCCACCCATCCACCCACCCACCCACCCATCCACCCACCCCACCCACCCATCCCCACCCCCACCCATCCATCCACCCACCCATCCACCCCCACCCACCCCACCCCATCCACCCACCCCATCCACCCACCCATCCACCCACCCATCCACCCACCCACCCACCACATCCACCCACCCACCCACCCCACCCATCCACCCACCCACCCACCCACCACCATCCACCCACCCATCCCACCCACCCACCCACCCACCCATCCACCCACCCACCCATCCATCCACCCACCCATCCACCCCACCCATCCATCCACCCACCCATCCACCCACCCACCCACCCACCCATCCATCCACCCACCCACCATCCACCCACCCATCCACCCACCCACCCACCCACCCACCCATCCATCCATCCACCCACCCATCCACCCATCCATCCACCCACCCATCCACCCACCCATCCACCCACCCACCCACCCACCCATCCACCCACCCACCCATCCCATCCCACCCACCCACCCATCCACCCACCCACCCATCCACCCACCCATCCACCCACCCACCCACCCCATCCATCCATCCACCCACCCACCCACCCACCCATCCACCCACCCATCCATCCATCCACCCACCCATCCACCCACCCACCCATCCACCCACCCACCCACCACCCACCCATCCATCCATCCACCCACCCACCCCATCCACCCACCCACCCATCCACCCACCCACCCACCCATCCACCCACCCACCCACCCATCCACCCATCCACCCACCCACCCATCCATCCACCCACCCATCCCCATCCATCCACCCACCCCACCCATCCACCACCCACCCATCCACCCACCCATCCACCACCCACCCATCCACCCATCCACCCACCCACCCACCCATCCACCACCCACCCACCCATCCATCCACCCACCCACCCATCCACCCACCCACCCATCCACCACCCACCCCCATCCACCCATCCACCACCCACCCATCCATCCATCCACCCACCCACCCACCCACCCATCCACCCACCTCCACCCACCCACCCATCCACCCACCCACCCACCCATCCACCCACCCACCCACCCAACCCATCCATCCCACCCACCCACCCATCCATCCACCCACCCATCCACCCACCCACCCACCCACCCACCCATCCACCCACCCACCCACCCACCATCCACCCACCCACCCACCCACCCATCCACCCACCCACCCACCCACCCACCCACCCACCCATCCACCCATCCACCCACCCACCCACCCATCCACCCATCCACCCACCACCCATCCACCCACCCATCCATCCATCCATCCACCCATCCATCCACCCACCCATCCATCCATCCACCACCCATCCACCCATCCACCCACCCATCCATCCACCCCATCCATCCACCCACCCATCCACCCATCCACCCACCCATCCATCCATCCATCCATCCACCCATCCATCCACCCATCCACCCACCCACCCATCCACCCACCCATCCATCCACCCATCCACCCACCCACCCACCCACCCATCCATCCATCCACCCATCCACCCATCCACCCACCCACCCACCCATCCACCCACCCACCCACCCACCCACCCATCCACCCATCCATCCAGCCACCCATCCACCCACCCACCCACCCATCCATCCATCCATCCACCCACCCACCCATCCACCCATCCATCCAGCCACCCATCCACCCACCCACCCACCCACCCATCCATCCATCCATCCATCCAGCCACCCACCCACCCACCCACCCATCCATCCATCCACCCCACCCACCCACCCACCCACCCACCCACCCACCCATCCAGCCACCCATCCACTCACCCATAAAACTCTGATCTTGTGCTCTTTCGGTTTGTGTGGTTTTTCTATTTATGCAAAAACCGTACTTGATAGCTCTCCGATTTGTTTGCCTGCTGACACGGGATCCTGACACTGGAAGTGGCCCTAACGCACGCAGCGTTACACGGAGAGAGGGAATGCCACAGCCCGGCCCACAGCACTGGGGGTGTGGGGGGGGGGGGAGAGAAGATGGAGGGGGGAGGGGGAGGGAGGGAGGGAGGGATGTGGGAGGGAGAGGGGAAGGAGAGGGGAGAGATAGGGAGGGAGGGAGTGGGGTAGAGATGTGGTGGAGTGCAGGGGTAGGGAGGGGGGTAGAAGGGAGACGGGGACAGGGAGGGGTCGATTTGATGGGAGGGGGATAGGTGTGAGTGGTGGGATATTGTGTTGGGGAATGGGTTGCATTGGGGGAATGGGTGAGTGGTGGAATATTGCGTTGGGGGAATGGGTTGCGTTGGGGGAATGGGTAAGTGGTGGAATATTGCGTTGGGGAATGGGTTGCATTGGGGGACCTGGCCTCCCATGTGAGTGGATCCCAATGGGTCCCGCTTAGTTTAGTATGACAATAAAACACTCTTGACTTAACTCTTCTAAAGGTACGTCCTTTTATTTTGAGGCCGTGACCTCTGATTCCAGACTTTCCCACTAGTGGGAACATCCTTTCCATCTCCATTCTATCTAGGCCTTTCTACACTGGTGTCTATGAATTCTTAGTTTGAGAGTTTGTTTGTTAGTTTGATAATTTAAGTTTTGCTAACTCTGTTTCATCAAATAGGTAAATTTCCAGGAGAAGGTGGGATAGTCGCTCCGGGAATGAGCTGCCAGTATACAGTTCGGTTTGCTCCCGATTCCCCAGCCGAATACGAGGACTTCCTAATAGTGGAGACACAGACACCCTATCCACTTGTGATTCCTATCGAAGCCAGAAGACCTCCTCCTATATTAACATGTACGCAAGTTACTTTTTCTGAAGGGACGGGTGGGAAATATATGGGGATTTCACACACAACAAACACATTTTGGGGAATCAGGTTGTGGATAGAGTCTTAAGGGCCTGTCCCACTGTACGAGGTAATTCAAGAGTTCTCCCGTGTTTTCCCATTATTCGAGAATGTCCGTAGCGGGTCCGTAGGAGTTCGTGGATGTCTCGTAGCAGCTTGTACGAGTAACGGTAGTTACTCGGGAAATCCGGTAAACTCGTGACGTTTTTTCAACACTGTGAAAAATGTCCACAAGTAAAATAATACTTGTGATGAAAAAAATGGTTACTTTTTACCCGTGTTTTTTGAGATTCTGTTATAGAGCCAGAACGTTATACAGCATGGAAATAGGCCCCTAACCCTAACCCTAATGCCCCATCCAAGCTAGTCCCATTGGTTCTTGTTTGGCCCACATCAATCTCAACCATACCTATCCATTTACTGGGCTAAGTGTCTTGTGCAGTCTTAGAATAAAGGGGAGGCCATTTAAGACTGAGGTGAGAAAAAAACGCTTTCACCCAGAGAGTTGTGAATTTGTGGAATTCCCTGCCACAGAGGGCAGTGGAGGCCAAATCACTGGATGGATTTAAGAGTGGGTTAGATAGAGCTCTAGGGGCTAGTGGAATCAAGGGATATGGGGAGAAGGCAGGCAAGGGTTATTGATTGGGGACGATCAGCCATGATCACAATGAATGGCGGTGCTGGCTCGAAGGGCCGAATGGCCTCCTCCTGCACCTATTTTCTATGTTTCTATGTATAGTACCTGCCTCAGCTACCTCCTTTGGCAGATCGTTCCATATACCCACCACTTTCTGAGTAAATGTCTGTTATTTTCCTTTCATGTCCAGTACCTGCTACGTTAGACTGTGGATTCTGCTTGATGGGGGGAGTGAAGTTTACAGAGTTCCTGTGCAGAAACGAAGGGTACAATGCTGGCTGTTTTTGCATCATGCCCAAGAGAATGTGGCCGACAACCAACTTCAGGGTGAGAATTATCTATCATCTGAGTGAACAGAGCTGGGAACTCACAGCTTAAGAGCATAAAAGCGGGGGAATTTCTGCTTTGCAAGTTCATTGGCCTCTGCAAAATAATTGGATGAGGCAGCGGGATAACATAGAACTAAGTTGTAATAGACTTGGGGTGGCACGGTGGTGTAGCGGTAGAGCTACTGCCTTACAAAGCCGGAGACCCGGGTTCAATCCTGACTACGGGTGCTTGTCTGTATGGAGTTTGTACATTCTCCCCGTGACCTGCGTGGATTTTCTCAGAGATCTTCGGTTCCCTCCCACACTTCAAAGACGTCCTTCGTCCATGTTTGTAGGTTAATTGGCTTGGTGTAAATGTAAATTGTCCCTAGTGTGTGTAAGATAATGTTAATGTCTGGGGATCAGTGGTCGGTGCGGACTCGGTGGGCCGAAGAGCCAGTTTTCGCGCTGTATTTCTAAACTAAACTAAACTAAACTTGGTGGGCTGAAGGCCCTGTTTCCTTGCTTTCTCTTTAAACTAAATTAAACTAATCAGTGCTATACCTGTACATTAACTTTCATTGATTGATATTATTGATACATATTGATCGATGAACTTTTTGTAACTTTCTGTCAGTGCCAGAAAAGTGTATGATTTTACCAGTTTGAATGCAAAAACAAGGACTTTCACTGTACCTAGGTAGATATGACAATAAAGTATAATTGAAAAGATCCTTTTAAAACACTTGTGTCTATCAAACGTTTGCTCTTCTATTTTTTCCTACTGGAGTGGATGACTCCTAGTCACTATTCCATCTTGCATGTTATTGCCCATTCACTTAGCCTGCCTATGTGCCCTGAAGCCCACCTGTATCTTTCAGTACATTCTGCCACACAGCTTTGTATCAGCTGACCATCAAGCCCTTAATTAGGCTTCACAGAGGTGCAGCGGTAGAGTTGATGCCTGACAGCGCCAGAGACCCAGGTTCGATCCTGCCCTCTGCATGGAGATTGCATGTTCTCCCTGTGACCGCATGGGTTTTTTCCGGGTGCTCCGGTTTCCTTTCACACTCCAAAGACATGTGGGTTTGTAGGTTGATTGGCTTTGGTAAAAGTGTAAATTGTCCCTCGTGTGTAGGATAGCAATAGTGTACGGGGTGATCGCTGGTCTGCGTGGACTGGGTGCGACTGAGAGTGTGGGATAACACAGAACTAAGTTGAACCAGTTGACCTTGACTTGAGGCGGCACGGTGGGCTGAAGGGTCTGTTTCTGCACTGTATCTCTAAAAAAAGCAGCGCCAGGGACACGCACCTCACAGCGCCAGGTACCCGGGTTCGATCCTGACCTCAGATGCTGTCTATGTGGAGTTTGCACGTTCTCCCTGTGACCGCATGGATCAATAACACTCAGGACCTGACCTGTCTTTGCCTCTTTCACTCCACAGAGCGTAGCGGTGGCTGGATTTCTGGACGTAACTCCGTTTGCAATCAGACCGGCTGTGTTTGAGCTGCAGCCGGGGCAGGCATTGATCCTGGAGGTGAGCGAGTGTACTACCTCCCACATTGAACGAGGCCCGATATGGTGAAGCTGATGGCATTTGGGTAGAGTTGCTGCCTTACAACGCCAGTGACCCGGGTTCAACCCTGACTATCGGTGCTGTCTGTACGGAGTTTGTCGGTTCTCCTGTGGGTTTTCTCTTGGTATTCCAGTTTCCTCCCACACTCCAAAGATTTGTAGGTCCACGTCGGTTAAAATTGTAAAATGTAGGATAGTGTTAGTGTATGAGGATTGCAGGTCAACATGGACTCTGTGGGCCAAAGGGCCTGTGTCCATGCTAAACTAAGGTACGTTAAGCCAGGAGGCGTTTGGTTCAAGTATGAAAGGGTTTGGGTAGGAGCAAGGAAATGGCACTGAAGGGATAGTTGCAATACGTCTAGCTGCAATACGTCTAGCTGCATATTACCAGAATGATGCCTGGATTAGGAGGGCTTCGCTACAGGGAGAGGTTGGACAGACTTGGATTGTTTTCCCTGGAATGACTGAGTTGAATTATGAGAGGTATAGATAGGGTAGACAGTGATAGGAGGAACAGCACCTCATACTTCGCTTGGGCAGTTTACACGTGGGCGTTGTGAATATTGACTTCTCTAACACCAACTAACCCTTGCTTTCCCTCTCTCTCCATCACTCCCCCTTCCCGGATCTCCGACCAGTCTGACCGTCCCCGATTACATTTTATCTCTGTTTGCATTTACCTTGATCCTCATTCCCTTTGATGTCTCATTTTCACACCTTACACTTCCTTATCTCTGTGTCTCCCTCTCCCCTGACTTTCAGTCTGAAGAAGGGTCTCGATCTGAAACGTCAACCACTTCTTCTATCCAGAGATGCTGCCTGTCCTGCTCAAATTACTCAAGCATTTTGTGTCTTATCTTTGGTGTAAAGCACCATCTGCAGTTCCTTCCTAGACAGACAGAACCTTTTTTCCCAGGATGGAAAAAATCAAATACTGTGCCAGTGGGCACAGCTTTAAGGTGAGAGGGGCAAAGTTTAAAGGAGATGTGCGGGGCAAGTTTTTTGCACAGAGAGTAACGAGTGCTCGGAACTTGCTGCTGAGGATGGTGGTTTAAGCAGATATGTTAGTGGCACTTAATAGACTTTTACTTAGCTATATGGATATTCATGGAATGGAGAGGTATGTGTTATGTGCAAGGGGATACATTATGATCTTATCATGGTCAACACAGTCACTATGGGCGTAACGGCCTGTTATTGTGCTGTACTGTTCTATGTTCTATGTTCTAAATGTTGTTACATAGAAACATAGAAAATAGGTGCACGAGGAGGCCATTCGGCCCTTCGAGCCAGCACCGCCATTCATTG
This sequence comes from Okamejei kenojei, assembly GCA_035221665.1. Classification (NCBI taxonomy): domain Eukaryota; kingdom Metazoa; phylum Chordata; class Chondrichthyes; order Rajiformes; family Rajidae; genus Okamejei; species Okamejei kenojei. The sequence goes on along the minus strand of CM069132.1, from coordinate 1,357,118 downwards.
TGATCATGGCTGATCGTCCCCTATCAATAACCCGTGCCTGCCTTCTCCCCATAATCCCTTGACTCCACTAGCCCCTAGAGCTCTATCTAACTCTCTCTTAAATCCATCCAGTGACTTGGCCTCCACTGCCCTCTGTGGCAGGGAATTCCATAAATTGGTAAGATTAAATGAGAACTTACCAGTTTGAAGTTTGATCTTTATTTTATGAGGCGTCGAGTTGAGGGACTACATGAAGAACCCCGTACAGCCGTTGGTGCGTCAATCTTCAAAGCAGCGGAGTGAATTCACAGCTAACAATGACCGAAGTATAATGGTAAGATAACAAAGACTAGAACTACCAGCTGAGATCTATGAGGGTGGGAGGGGAGAGCACGTAGTCCCTCAACTCGACTCCTCATAAAATAAAGATCAAACTTCAAACTGGTTAAGTTCTCGTTTAATCTTACTATTTTACTTCGGAGTCACGTGAGTGACTACGTGAAGACTTCAAAGCACTGTGATTTCACGCCGCAGACCCAAATCCGGCGTTCACACTGAATCGATTGACTCAAAAGTCGTGAACAATCAATAATGCATCAATAATAACATTTATTAAATGGACAACAGTTTATTTACAAACAAAATCATAACAACCCCTCTAACTCAGGGGGAATCTATAACAGAACTCAAAACAGAATCAGCAAACACCCCCCAGCCTTGAAATTGGCTTGTGATAAAACCTTTGAAAGGTCAGCTCACTGGTCCATCCTGCGGCCGCGAGGATATGGTCTATTGGCACGTCCATCGCCCTTGCCGCGGAAGTTGATGCCGCCCTGGTGGAATGAGATTTGAATTTATCAGTATCAATTCGAGCACTTGCCAGAACCTGCTTTAGCCACCTTGAAATTGTTTGCACCGACACCTTACTGTGTGGTTTTTTGTGGACTCTGTTCCTCTTAGAGCTTTAGTGACCTCAATGTAACGAGATAAATGTGAGACTACACACAAGCGATCATCTGTGGGGTATGCTGAAAACACAATCTTACATCCTGTCATGCCTCTTCTACTATGTTTAAGCAAATCATAGACATAAAATATAATGGCAGACTATGCAAATAAAATGGGGCAATAGGGTCTCAGCCCCATTTGGGGTTAGCAATGGCGTTAGACAAGGGGGAATTTTATCCCCAGTCCTTTTTAATCTATAAATTGATGATCTGTCTAAACAATTGAAAGCCTGTAACACTGGGTGCGTGATTGGTAATATTTTAGTGAACCATATTATGTATGCAGATGATCTTGTGGTCTTTAGTCCATCTAGCGCTGGTCTCCAGCAGCTCCTTACTGCATGTTCCGTGTATGGTTTGGAACATGACATTAAATATAATGCTAGTAAGAGTGCTGTTATGGTCTGTAGAACCAAAGAGGATAAAAGCCTAAAATATCCTGATTTTAAATTGTCTGACAACAATCGTAGTGTCTGTAATAAGATAAAATATCTAGGGCATATTATTACAGAACAAATGACAGATGATCAGGATATCTATAGGCAACGACGCATGCTGTATATACAGGCGAATATCCTCTTGCGTAAATTTGGTGCGTGTGCAGATGTGGTGAAGATGTCGCTATTTAGAGCATACTGCACACCCCTCTACACTGCGCACCTGTGGTCAAACTATTTAAAGACAAGTATGCAGAGACTAAAGGTTGCATATAACGATGCCATGAGAACACTGCTAAGGCAACCAAGATGGTGTAGTGCCAGTAATATGTTTGTGGCTGCAGGAGTCAGTACTCTAGAAGCTATCCTAAGACACCACGTGTATAAATTCATTTGCAGGATAAATGACTCTAAAAATGTGCTTATTGTGGCCTTGACAAACATAAGGGTTAGCACTACACGCTACGAATCCCAGTTGTGGAGACACTGGTATCGTTGTCTCGTTGTACGACATTGATCATTTTTTACTCTGGATTTTTAACTTAAGTATTGTGGGGGGTTTTTAAAATATATAAATTATGATGTTTTTATGTGATTTACCATGATTTTATATATATTTATGGTATTTAAGATGCAATGCATTTTTAATGTAATGTTGCCCCTTGTCTGGACCTTGAGTCCGTAATAAAGTTATTATTATTATTATAATACGATCATGTAAAGGATGTTGATCCCCAGTTACTGGATTCACCAGTAGATTTTTATTCTTGGGAATAATCATGTGAGGCACCCTAGCCATTTGTAATACAAGAGGAAACCATGCTTGTGTAGGCCAGTCTGGCACTACCAATACCCCTGAAGCGGGGTCCTGCTTGATCTTTTGCAAACATTGCTGATGAGACAGAATGGAGGTAATGCATACACAAACATTCCTCCCCAATGCAGTGAGAACACATCCACCACTGCTGTACCAGGATCTGGTTCCCATGAAACATATCTGGGCAACTGATGATTTAATCTAGATGCAAACAAGTCAATATCTGGCATTCCATACTGAACAATCACTTGGTTAAATACATCCTGATTTAACATCCATTCTATGTTATCATTGAACTGACGTGACCTAATGTGTTGAATCTACATGGTAAATAAGTTGCTGAAAGCCAGATATTTTGGTCAATACACCAGCTCCAAATCTGGTTAACCAGTCTATCACAAGACTGTGACTTGACTCCACCCATGTGGTTTACATGTGCCACTGCTGTGGTGTTGTCAATCTGAACCTGCACATGCAAGTCCCTCCTGGTAGAACAATAAGCTTTAAGCCCATACCAGGTTCCCAACAACTCTAAATAATTGATCCCTCTTAATTGAAGAAGGGATGTCTCATCAACATTCCATCTGCCTCCACAACTAGAAGACATATCTGTTGCACCCCAACCCAGTGCACTTACATCAGTCTGTAGTATCATTGAAGGTGGTTTCACCAAGACCTTCCTAAAACTTTTTGAAACATTTACTATCCACCATTGTATGTCAGAAATTGCCCCAACTGACAACTGCATAGGCCTATCAAAATGGCCCCTTTGTATTCTCAGTGCCTGTTCCTTTAATCGTTGTAATTGTTGATAATGTAGAGGACCATACTGCACAGCTGGAAATGCTGCAACAAACTTCCCAATTAACCTGGCTACTTGTCTAATTGAAGGCCGTTATTCTCCAAGGAGATTAACACAGTCCTCAATTAACTGATCCAATTTATCCCTGGGCAAAGTTACCAACATGTAATTTGAATTTATGGTGAATCCCAAATAATCAATGATTTGGACTGGTGATAATTTAGATTGTATTTGGATGAACGACAAACCCCAATTGTTCAATTTAAGTGAATTTAACAACTGAAACTGATGGCTGAGCTTCAGCATGAGTCTTTCCAACAATCAAAATATAATCTAAATAGGCCATTACCACATGCCCCTGAGCTCTGAGTAATGCTAACACAGGTTTTACCAATTTAGTAAATAGTCTAGGAGCTGAAGTTAATCCATTAGGCAATGCCTTGAATTCCCGCAACTGAGTCATCCAAATAAATTTCAAATATCTTCTATCATCACCATGATTAGACACTGAGTAATACGCATCCTTTAAATCAATGCTTGCCATATAACACCCTTTGGAAACTAGATGTTTGGCCGTGGTAAAGGTTTCCATTTTGAAATGCCTATAACAAACAAATTTGTTCAAACTTGTTAAATCCAGAATAATTCTACATCCCCCAGTCTTTTTAGATCTGGGAAATATACTTGACACAAATTGTCGACTTTGATAGACTGAAGTCTCAATTACCCCTTTCTTATATAATGACTGAATCTCTGCTTGAATAAGCACATTTTCTTCATCTGAAAATATAAGTTTCCGACTAGGAACATGTTGATTAGGAGGACTGTCATTAGAGTAAAATTCAATCTTCACCCCTTCAATACTGCTAAGTATAAACTAAGTATCAAATCCTGCCATTGTTTGAGAAACAATTTTAACCTTCCCCCAATTTCAACAGCAACATCAGTTAATTCATTGTCTGTCAATGGTATATTCCTTACCTGCATCTGTCCTTGCTGACCTTGTTGTCCACGAACTCTTGTAGAAAAAGGAACCTTCCTCTTCATACCGGTGGCAGCCTGCCAGTTCCGATATTGAAGACCTGAATGGCTGGTTCCTTCTCCTGCATCCACACTAGTGCCTTTCCGATGAGGAAAAAACCTTTTGCCTTGTTTGCCAGCCGGCTTAATGAGGGCCATGGTTTTAACACCTTCATGACAGTCTTTTACCCTTTTTGCAAGGTTACCTCTAAACAGCAGATTTCGTGGTGGTACACTGGTCGCCAAGTTAGGATTAATCACTGGCCTTATAGCGGCCCTCCTGATATTGTTAATTTCAAAAAATGCACTACAAAAGAATCCAAGTGCATCCTGGTGTGCTTCAAACATATTCCCTGTATCAATAACTTTCACAAAAGCCGTGACACCTGCCGACAACAGTTTGAGCACTTTTTGAAATAACATCTCCTGGGCCCTAGCTGGCATACCCAACTGTGACCAAATTTGGGATTAACCACCGGTACCTTCAGGAGATCACAATTAACAGGAGCTTCATAGTTTTTTTGCTGCTTCATCCACAGCTAGCTCCTGTAACTGGTGGGAGAGCATATACTGAATTGCTTCAGCCAATTCTGCCTCAATCGCCTCTCCTGCCTCTCTATGCACAGCAAATTTTTCAGCAATATTCGGAATTATCTCCAACTGAACCCCTTTACTGCTCTCCCCCACCATAGAATCAGTGTCAGCGGACTGCACTGATGGAACATCCTCCTCACAGGCAGGATATTCCTGAAGCCCTGTAGCAGGTGCTGCTAGCACAGGCTCTCCCACAGCCTGGCATGGGCACCACTCCTCCTCATGGAGCTAGTCCCTGTCGAGCATTCTTTGTAATAAAATCTCGACCTGGGAGAGCCATGAGCAAACAGACTCTCCTATGGAGGGTATAACCTCCAGGCCCGATTCATCTACGGGCCTATCTGACTTGCCAGTGGCCTTCCGCCCTACTGGCAAGCCTCCACTGCTCACAGGCAGTGGGTCCGCAACCACTGGCTGTGTAGCCAGCACCGGACCAGGTGTACCAGAAGGATCTCCATCAACAAGACTCTCCTGGTCATTTTCCTTCCTACCTCCGGAGCGCCTCGCCGACACCTTCTTCATTTTCTGCAACATTTCCCCAACAGACCTCCAACCGTCGCAGAAAATGACCACAGGAAAAAAGTTTAAGACTTACCTCACGTTTTTAAACTTACCGCTTGGAGGAGCGCTGCCGCTCCAACCGGCCGACTGCACCAATGCATCTGAGGTCATGACGCACCAATGCCTGTACGGGGTTCTTCACGTAGTCACTCACGTGACTCCAAAGTAAAATCACAACTCTCTGGGTGAAAACGTTTTTTCTCACCTCAGTCTTAAATGACCTCCCCTTTATTCTAAGACTGTGGCCCCTGGTTCTGGACTCGCCCAACATTGGGAACATTTTTCCTGCATTTAGCTTGTCCAGTCCTTTTATAATTTTATATGTTTCTATAAGATCCCCCTCATCCTTCTAAACTCCAGTGAATACAAGACTAGTCTTTTCAATCTTTCCTCATATGACAGTCCCGCCATCCCAGGGATCAATCTCGTGAACCTACGCTGCACTGCCTCAATTACAAGGATGTCCTTCCTCAAATTAGGAGACCATTGTTATTGTACCTGCCTCAACTACATCCTCTGGCAGCTCATTCCATAAAACAGCATCCTCAGTGTGAATAAAGTTGGTCCTCAGGATTCTAATAAATCTTCCCCCCCCCCCCTCACCTTAAATCTCTGTGTGATCTCTGGTTCATTCACCCTGTACATTCACCCTGTCTGTACCACTCACGAATGTATACACCTTTATCAACTTCCTGCGCTCCATGGAATAAAGTTCTAGCCTGCTCAACTTCTCCCTACAGCTCAAGCCCTCAAGTCCTGGCAACATTATCATAAATCTTCTCTGCGCTCTTTACAGTTTTACAATATCTTTCCTGTAGCAGGCTGTAACGTAACTTCCCAACTTCAAAACCCTGATCGAAGAAGATAGTTGCAATTGAATATGACAGTCCCGGGATGGCGGGATAGTCATATGCTGAGAGAATGGAGCTGCTGGGCTTGTACACGCTGGAGTTTAGCAGGATGAGAGGGCATCTCATTGAAACATATAAGATTGTTAAGGGTTTGGACACGCTAGAGGCAGGAAACGTGTTCCTATTGTTGGGGGATTCCAGAACCAGGGGCCACAGTTTAAGAATAAGGAGTAAGCCATTTAGAACGGAGACGAGGAAACACTTTTTCACACAGAGAGTGGTGAGTCTGTGGAATTCTCTGCCTCAGAGGGCAGTGGAGGCGGGTTCTCTGGATGCTTTCAAGAGAGAGCTAGATAGGGCTCTTAAAAATAGTGGAGTCAGGGGATATGGGGTGAAGGCAGGAACGGGGTCCTGATTGGGGATGATCAGCCATGATCACATTGAATGGCAGCGCTGGCTTGAAAGGCCGAATGGCCTACTCCTGCACCTATTGTCTATTGTCTATTGAATACATGTTAAATTTTCTGGACGTTTGTTGAAAAGATGGATGTTTTAATTTCTGTTGAATGTTGGAAAATGATGATTCATCTGTCTTTCCCAATTTGTAGGTTGCTTTCCTTCCACCTACTCCAGGAACCTTCTCTCAAACTGTTACAATGGTTTGTGACAACTGCCACGTGAAAGACTTTGTACTAATAGGTAACAAAATTAAGACCTATTTTATAGCGGAATGAAGAACAAGGCATAGGTATACTGGCATTTAATCTTAATAGGGTCGTTTAACGCCTCCTTTAACTTAATTCTTGCAAGATCTGTGAAATATTTGGCTAAGATTTAAGTTTGTTGCAAGAATCAGTTAAAATATGTGCAGTGTTCGGAAGGAATAAGTTGCCTCCTGCTACCAGCTTCTCAGGGACAATCATGGATGACAAGGAAAGCTGATGTTGGTAATAGTTCTAGTATCCTGAGAAGTAATAGAAATAAACTCTTGACAATCTATAGAAAAGTGAGCTCGACGATATATAAGAGTCAGGAAGTCATGTTGCAGCTTTACAAAACTTTGATCAGGCCTCATTTGGACTATTGTGCGCAGTTCTGGTCGCCCCATTACAGGAAATAATTTATTTATTTTATTTATATTTTTATCAGTGAAAAAGAAAGTGAATGTGTAAGAATAGAACCCCTAAACTACCAAATGAGTGTAATCAAAGAGTGAGTAAGTACAAACTAAAAATAAAATAAAAAGACAAAAACGAAATAAAAAGGAAAAAAAAACCAAAAAGTGATGATATACATGCTTCATTTCTCACCGTAAACCATCACCCAGTCCGTAAATCAGTTTCATTCCAAAATTGTGTTACACCATACTATCCTTGTAATGAATCAATGAAAGGAGACCATATCTTTGAAGGTTACACAAAAAGCTGGAGAAACTCCGCGGGTGCAGCAGCATCTAAGGAGCGAAGGAGATAGGCGACGTTTCGGGTCGAGACCCTTCTTCAGACTGGTCAGGGATCAGGGAAACGAGAGATATAGACGGTGATGTGGAGAGATAAAGAACAATGAATGAAAGATATGCAAAAAAGTATCGATGATAAAGGGAACAAGCCATTGTAAGCTGTTTGTGGTGTGAAAATGAGAAGCTGGTGCGACTGGGGTGGGGGAGGGAGATAGAGATAGAGGGAATGCCAGGGCCCGAGGGCTGAGGGAGAGGTGGGAGGGGGAGGAGACAGCAGGGGTTAAGAGAATTGAGAAAATTCAATGTTCAAGCCCAAAGGATGCAGACTCCCCAAGCGGAATATGAGGTGCTGTTCCTCCAACTTGCGGTGTTGCTCACTCTGGCCATGGAGGAGGCCCAGGACCGAGAGGTCGGATACGGAATGGGAGGGGGAGTTGAAGTGCTGAGCCACCGGGAGGTCGGGTTGGTTTTGGCGGACCGAGCGGAGGTGTTCGGCGAAACAATCGCCAAGCCTCCGCTTGGTCTCACCGATATAGATCATCTGGCATCTGGAGCAGCGGATGCAGTAGATGAGGTTGGAGGAGGAGCAGGTGAACCTCTGTTGGACCTGGAAGGACTGCTTGGGTCCCTGAAAGGAGTGGAGGGGGGAGGTGAAGGGACAAGTGTAGCATTTCTTGCGGTTGCAAGGGAAAGTGCCCGGGGAAGGAATAGAGCGGGAGGGGAGGGAAGAATTGACAAGGGAGTCGCGGAGGGAGCGGTCTTTGCGGAAGGCAGACAGGAGGGGAGATGGGAAGATGTGGCGGGTGGAGGGGTCACGTTGGAGGTGGCGAAACTGGCGGAGGACTATCTGTTGTATTTGCCGGCTGGTGGGGTGAAAGGTGAGGACCAGGGGGACTCTGCCCTGTTTGCGAATGGGGAGAGAGGGCAGTGTTGCGGGGTATGGAGGAGACCCTGGTGCGAGCCTCATCAATAGTGGGGGAGAAAAATCCCCGTTCTCTGAAGAATGAGGCCATTTGTGATGAAGGGTCTCGACCCGAAACGTCGCCTATCTCCTTCGCTCCTTAGATGCTGCTGCACCCGCTGAGTTTCTCCAGCTTTTTGTGTAACCCTCGATTCTCCAGCATCTGCAGTTTCTTCGTTAACACCATATCTTTGAAAATTGCCCTGATTTTCCTGCTAAGACAAGTCTCATATGTTCAAGATGTAGCGTCTCAGACATGTTTGTGATCCACAATTTAAGATTTGGGGGAGATGTATTTTTCCAAAATTTAAGTATGTTTTTTCACCATTATCATGCCATAATTAAGGAAATGCCTTCGAAATATTGATAGCTCAGGGCACGCTCCTGCTTTTCTGAAAATGATCAGTTCTATATGGGGGTCCAGTTTTGTTTTTAATAATTTTGAGAACATTTCAAAGATTTATTTCCAAAAGTTATGGAGTTTTCTCTGGAAAATGGGAGGCTGAGGGGAGCAGGATGGAAGTATATGAGAGGCATAGACGGGGTAGGCAGTCAGAGCCTTTTTCACAGGTTCACTATACTGACGGTTATTATTAGCGTATATGGAAGTGTCCGACACTAGAGGCCATAGCTACAAGGTGAAAGGAGGAAAGCTCAATGGTGGTATGTGGGGCATGTATTTTACACAGGGATTAGTGTGGCCCTGGAACACCATGCCAGGCAGATTCAATAGTGGTTGGCATTTTTAGATAGGCACATGGAAGTGCAGGGAATAGAGGGATATGGATCATGTACGGACAGGTGAGATCTGTTTAATTTGGCATCATGTCGGTTACAAACACTGTGTGCTGAAGGGCCTATTTCTGTGATGTAATGTTATATGTTTTATGTATATGCCCCATGTGGAGGAGAATTCTATACATACAAGGTGAGATTCTATCATGTATGGAAGGATGAATTACATTATGAAGGGTCGACGGAAGAATGGGATGAGCTAAAAGGTAGACACAAAAAGCTGGAGTAACTCAGCAGGTCAGACAGCATTTCCAGCCCTCCCCCCACCCTCACATCAGTCTGAAGAAAGGTCTTGAACCAAAATGTCGCCTATTTCCTTCGCACCATAGATGCTGCCTCATCCGCTGAGTTTCTCCAACATTTTTGTCTACCTTCGATTTTCCAGCATCTGCAGTTCCTTCTTATACATGATAAAGGAAATTGTCTATTGTTGGCTGTGGGCTAGGTGAAAATGAGTTATAGACAATGAAACTCAACAGGACAACAGTGAAACTAGTATAGTGACTAGGGACGAAGACAGAGGGGATGCAAGGGTTATTTGAAGTTAGAGAAATCAACATTCATACTGCTGGGGTGTAAGCTGCCTGTCACAGCTACGGGCGGGGTTGTGCAGATCTACAGATGAAATTCCATGGAGATTGCCAGCGATATCTTTGAGGGCCCTTGGGAATCATCCTAATCATAATCATACTTTATTAGCTAATATGTTTTGCAACATACTAGGAATTTTATTTACCATACAGTCATACCAATAAAAAGCAACAGAACACACAAAATACATTTTAACACAAACATCCACCACAGTGGCTCCTCCACATTCCTCACCGATGGAAGACGAAATAAAGTTCAATCTCTTCCCTTCTTTGTTCTTCCGCAGTCGGGGACCTTGAGCCTTCCTTTGACGGGGTGATCTTGGCTCCCGTAGCCGGCTGATTGAGTGAGGCAGCTATCTTGTTTTTTTAGTTGTAGATACAGTGCATAGAAACATAGAAGAATAGAAAATAGGTGCAGGAGGAGGCCATTCGGCCCTTCGAGCCAGCATCGCCATTCATTGTGATCATGGCTGATCGTCCCCAATCAATAACCCGTGCCTGCCTTCTCCCCATATCCCTTGATTCCACTAGGCCCTAGAGCTTTATCTAACTCTCTCTTAAATCCATCCAGTGATTTGGCCTCCACTGTGGCAGGGAATTCCACAAATTCACAACTCTCTGGGTGAAAACATTTCTTTCTCACCTCAGTCTTAAATGGCCTCCCTTTTATTCTAAGACTGTGGCCCCTGGTTCTGGACTCGCCCAACATTGGGAACATTTTTCCTGCATCTAACTTGTCCAGTCCTTTTATAATTTTATATGTTTCTATAAGATCCCCCTCATCCTTCTAAACTCCAGTGAATACAAGCCTAGTCTTTTCAATCTTTCCTCATATGACAGCCCCACCATCCCATGGATCAATCTCATGAACCTACGCTCTACTGCCTCAATAACAAGGATGTCCTTCCTCAAATTAGGAGACCAAAACTGTACACAATACTCCAGATGTGGTCTTACCAGAGGCCTATACAACTGCAGAAGAACCTCTTTACTCCTATACTGAAATCCTCTTGTTATGAAGGCCAACATTCCATTAGATTTCTTCGCTGCCTGCTGTACCTGCACGCCAACTTTCAGTGACTGGTGTACATGGACACCCAGGTCTCGCTGTACCTCCCCCTTACCTAACCTAACCCCATTGAGATAATAATCAGAATCGAGGGGGGAGATATGGAGACAGGTGTTGTATCTCCTGAAGTTGCAGGGGAAGGTACATGGGGAGGGTGTGGTTTGGGTGGGAAGGGAACAGTTGACCAGAGAGTTGCGGAGGGAATGGTCTCTGCTCAAAGAGGAAAGGGGTGAAGATGGGAAGATGTAGCCAGTGGGGATATCCCGTTGGAGGTGGCGAAAATGTCAGAGGATTATGTGCTGTATACGACGGCTGATGGGTTGGAAGGTGAGGACCATGGGAACTCTGTCCCTGTTATGACTGGGGGGAAGGGGGAACAAGAGTGGAGCCGCGGGATATTGAGGAAACCCTAGTGAGGGGGCCGTCTATGATGGAAGAGAGGAACCTCCGTTCCCTGAAGAATGAGGACATCTCCGACATCGGCTGCAAACCTGAACGTCTTCTCTGAGCACCTGAATGTGCCTGCAATCGTAGAGTATCGGGGATGGAAATTAGTGGAGTAGTGATTACTAAGGAGAAGGTGCGAGGAAAATGGAATGGTCACCCGGACCGGATGAACTGCACCCCAGGGCTCTGAAGGAGGTGGCCTCAGAGATTGTGGTGGCATTAGTTGTGATATTTCAAGAATCACTAGAGTTGGGAGTGGTTCCTGAAGATTAAAAATTGCAAATATCACCTCGCTGTACAAGAAGGGAGCAAAGCAGAAAAGCGGAAACTATAGGCCGGTTAGCCTGACTTTGGTGGTTGGTAAGATTTTAGAGTCCATTATAAAGGATGTGGTTACGCAATACATAGAAGTTCTTGATTAAATAGGCCAAAGTCAGCATGGCTTTGTGAAGGGATGATCTTGCCAGACAAATCTGCTGGAGTACTTTGAGGAAGTTAATAGCAGGACAGACAGACAGACAGAGGATGTAGATATTGTTCATCTAGATTTTCAGAAGGCCTTCGATAAGGTGTCACACGTCATGCTACTCGGAAAAATGAGAGCCCACGGTATTAAAAGAAAGATACTAACATTGACTGGGTTGGCTGGATGGCAGAAGGCAAAGAGTTGCAATAAAAGGCACTTTTTTCAGATTGCCTGCCAGTGACTAGCAGAGTTCCACAAGGGTTGGTGCTGGAGCCACTTCTGTTGTATTTGGATAAGGGGATTGAAGGCTTTGTGGCCAAACTTGCAGATGTATAAAATCATTGTATACAAAATCATGAGAGGAATAGATGGGGTAGAGGCACGGAGTTTCTTGCCCAGAGTAGGGGAATCGAGGACCAGAGGACATAGGTTCAAGGTGAAGGGGAAAAGATTTAATAGGAATCCGAGGGGTAACTTTTTCCCACAAAGGGTGGTGGATGTATGGAATAAGTTGCCAGAGAACATGCTTGAGGCAACGTTTAAGAAACAGTTAGACAGGTACATGGACAGATTTAGACAAAAGACAATAGACAATAGGTGCAGGAGGAGGCCTGGGAGTGCTGGTGCAGGACTCCCAAAAGTCGGTTGTAAGGAAGGCAAATTCAATGCTGGCATTTACTGTGCCGACAAACGCTCATCATATGCTAACCCACTCATTCCTGGAATCATTCTTGTAAACTTCCTCTGGACCGTCTCCAGATCCAGCTCATCCTTCCTCAGATATGGGCCCCAAATTTGCTCACAGTACTCCAAATGCGGCCTGACCAGCATCTATGGAGCCTCAGCATTACATTTCTGTTTTTGTATTCCAGTCCTCTTGATATGAACGCTAGCATTGAATTTGCCTTCCTTACTACCAATTCGACTTACAAATTATTTATTTGGGAGTTCTACACCAACACTCTTAAGTCCCTTTGCACCTCCAATTTCTGGATTCTCACTCCATTTATAAAATAATCTATGGCTTTAATCTTTGCAAAGTTATATGCCTTCTATTTTGCTCTTATAGACAATGACAATAGACAATAGGTGCAGGAGTAGGCCATTAGGCCCTTCGAACCAGCACCGCCATTCAATGTGATCATGGCTGATCATCCCCAATCAGTACCCCGTTCCTGCCTTCTCCCCATATCCCCTGACTCCTCTATCTTAAAGAGCCCTATCCAGCTCTCTCTTGAAAGCATCCAGAGAACCCACCTCCACCACCCTCTGAGGCAGAGAATTCCACACTCTGTGAGAAAAAGTGTTTCCTCGTCTCCGTTCTAAATGGCTTACCCCTTATTCTTAAACTGTGGCCCCTAGTTCTTTTGTTGCCTTGACCTCACTTGACAGCCATGGTCGTCTTATTCTCCCCCTGGAATCTTTCTTCCTCTTTGGAATGAAATGATCCTGCCCCTTCCGAATTATCCGCAGAAATTCCTGCCATTGCTGCTCTACCGTCATTCCTACTAAAGCCCCTTTCCAATTAATCTTTGCTATCTCGTCCCTCATGCCTCGGTAGTCCCCTTTGCTCAGCTGTTATACACACACATCCGATTTCACCTTCTCCCTTTCAAATTGTAGGTTAAGTCTTATATTGTGGTCACTACGTCTGAGTGTTTCCTTTACCCCAAGTTCTCTTTATTAAATCTGGTTCATTGCACAGCACTAAATCTAGTTTGCCTTATTCCTGGTAGGCTCCACTGCAAGCTGCTCTAAAAAACAATCTCGGAGGCACTCTACAAACTCTTTCTCTTGTGGTCCAGTACCAGCCTGATTTTCCCAGCAATTCTGCATGTTGACCACTGTAGCATTGCCTTTCCTCCACGCCAATTATATTTCCTGATGAAACTTATCCTGGCTACTGTTTGGGGTTTTGTAAATAACTCCCATTAGAGTCATTTTACCTGTGCAGTTTTTCAGCTCTACCTACAGATATTCTACATCTTCTGATCCTTTGTCACACTTTGCTAAGGACTGAAATTCATTCATTACCAGCAGTGCTACCCCACCCCCTCTGTCCACCTGTCTGTCCTTGTGATAAGATGTGTAGTCTTGAAAATTCAGCTCCCAGTTCCGATCCTCTTGCAGCCATGTCTCCCTGACACCTTTAACATCATACCTGCCAATTTCCAGCTGTGCTACAAGCTCATCCACTTTGTTCCTTATGCTCCATGCATTGACATATAATACCTTCAATTCAGTGTTGACCACCCCTCCTCTCACGACCATCCCAAACAAGGGTTTGATCCTGTCTGTGTGGAGTTTGCACATTCTCGCTGTGACTGCGTGGGTTTTCTTCAGGTGCTCCGGTTTCCTCCCACATTCCAAAGACATGCAGGTTTGTAGGTTAATTGTAGGCTTCTGTAAAGTGTCTATGATAGAACTATTGTGCAGGTGAATGCTGGTTGGCATGAACACGGTGGGCTGAAGGGCCTGTTTCCACGCTGTATCTCTAAACTAAACATGCTGAACTAAACTAAATTACTCGCCAATGACATTTTATGACCCCTTTTAGTTCTCCTGAGCCCTTGGTTGCGTTCCTTCTTACTTCTTTTATATTCCTCAAAGGCCCTCAAAACTGGTGCCATTGCAATAACCTGGAGCTCAATGCTCTTACAACAATGCAATTGATTGTAGCCTTTAGGAAAGCTCCCCCTCCCCTCACCCCACTCACCATCAACAACACCACAGTCACATCTGTGGAGTCTTTTAAGTTCCTTGGAACCATCATCTCCAGGGACCTTAAATGGGGGGCTACCATCGACTCCACAGTCGAAAAGGCACAACAGAGGATGTACTTCCTGCGGCAGCTGAGGAAGCACAATCTGCCACAGGCAATGATGGTCCAATTCTACACGGCCATCGTAGAGTCTGTCCTCACCTTCTCCATCATGGTCTGGTTTGGCTCAGCCACCAAGCACGACATCCGGAGGCTGCAGCGAATCGTCCGATCAGCTGAGAAGGTTATTGGCTGCAACCTTCCCTCCATTGATGAACTGTACACGGCAAGGGCCAGGAAGCGAGCGGGCAAGATCATCTCTGACCCCTCTCACCCTGGCCACAAACTCTTTGAATCACTTCCCTCTGGACGGTGATTGTCAAAGCCGCCACAGCCAGACATAAAAACAGCTCCACTCAATAACCAAAAGTCTGAAGAAGGGTTTCGGCCCGAAACGTTACCTATTTCCTTCGCTCCATAGATGCTGCTGCACCCGCTGAGTTTCTCCAGCATTTTGTGTACCCTCGATTTTCCAGCATCTGCAGTTCCTTCTTTAACACAAAAGTCTGTAGCCTTGCGGTATTTAATTTAATTCTTCAAAAGTTTAAATTAGAATGTTTTATTTTTAATTGCCTACTATATATCGTGTTGTTGCTTGCGAGCAAAGCACCAAGGCAAATTCCTTGTATGCATACTTACTCGGCTAATAAAATGTATTCAATTCAATTCATTCGACTGGTTAGCATTCCCCACAGAGCTGCTGTCTGTTGAAAAACATGATCAACCCCAGTATCTCTAATGATTAACCAAGGCAAACAATCCATATCCATATCCACCTTGCCTGAAGGTGTTATTCGGACAGGAGGTGTGTGTGTGTGTGTGTGTGTGATCAGTGGTTTCCACAAAGTTCAGTGTTGCAACTTCTGTTTACATGTCCATGGAGTATGAATACCTGACTTATGGACATCCCCTACCCTACATACGGGCTAACATCTGGAAGATGGGCGGAATGGTTGGGGTGGGTTTATGGACAACACTTCCATGAGGCCTGGATGGAGTGGATGTGGAGAGGATGTTTCCACTGGTGGGAGAGACTAGGACCAGAGGCAATAACCCCAGAATAAAAGGATGCTCTTTTAGAAAGGAGGTGAGGAGGAACTGTTGTAGTCTAAGAGTGGAACTCATTGCCACGGACAGCATTGGAGGCCAAGTCAATAGAGATTTTTTAAAGCGGAGATTGACATATTCTTGATTTGTAATGCCCCTGTCCCACTTAGGAAACCTGAATGGAAACCTCTGGAGACTTTGTGCCCCACCCAAGGTTTCCGTGTGGTCCCCGGAGGTTCCCGGAGGTTTTTGTCAGTTTCGACCATTTCGACCGCACGGAAAGCTTGGGTGGGGCGCAAAGTCTCCAGAGGTTTCCGTTCAGGTTTCCTAAGTGGGACAGGGGCATTAGGGTGTCAGGGGTTATGGGGAGAAGGCTGGAGAATGGGGTTGTGAGGGAAAGATAGATTAGCCATGATTGAATGGCGGAGTAGACTTGAAGAGCCGAATGACCTAATTCTGCTCCTAGAACTTATGAGCTTCTAATTTGCGGGCTGCTGCAGGGCTGCAGGCATCTTCTGCCGGGTGGGAGTGGGGCATTTCCACCTGTGTTCTTCTCTGCTTCATTTCCTTTGCCTCCACAGGGTCTGGCCAGCAGGTTGCTTTGCATTTCATGTCGGTCAGTGGTGCAGAGAGCACGGTCAACCTAGGCGAGTGCAGAGACGTTACGGCAGAGCACTTTGTCCGCTTTGAGGCAACAAACCCACACGTATGCTCCCAAAAGGTGCTCACCCTCCGCAATGCTACGTAAGTATAACGGTTCTCCTCTGTACGAAGTGAGTCAGTTGATGCCCACTGCTCCATGTACCTCTGGGGACTTTGTGGCTGAGGCAACAAGGGAGGAATTGAGACACAAGAGTCTGCAGATGCTGGGGACAATACAACACAAAATAAACTCAGTGGGTCAGGTGGTCGACAATTTGTGTCAAAACCTGCTTCAGGACTGAGTGTGTAGAAGCCCAGTAGGGTGTCGAGTGTGATGTCTCAAACCTCTGTAGCTTACAGGGTGGTGAATCTGTGGAATTCACTGTCAAGACGCATATGTTAAAGGCGGAGAATGACAAATTGTTGATTTGTCAGGATGTCAGGGGCTATGGGGAGAAAGGCAGGAGACTAGAGTTGAGAGGAAAAGATAGATCAGCCATGATTGAATGGCGGAGTAGACTTGATTGGCCAAATGGCCTAATTCTGCTCCTATAAACTTGTGAATATGAATTTGTGAATATGAACATGAAATAAGATAGGCAGTATAAGGAGGGTTGAAGAAGGATCTCAGCTCAAAGTCGTGTTCTCGAGAGATGCTGCCTGACCCGCCGAGTTAGTGTCCTTTTCGTAAACTAGCATCTGCAGTCCCTTGTTTCGGTGCGACTCGGTGGGCCCAAGGGCCTGTTTCCGCGCTGCATCTCCAAAGTCTAAGGTAAGTCTAAAGGACGTTGTTGAGGCAGATACTAAAACAATATTTAAAAGATATGTTACATTTACTTTAGAAAGACCTTTGGACAGGTAAATGGATAGGAAAAGGTTCAGAGATATGGACCAGATGCGGGCATGTAGGACTAATGAAGATGGGGCATCTTGGTCAGCAAGGGCAAGTTGGGCTGAAGGGCCTGTTTCCATTATGGTTGATTATGATTCTGTGAATAGCCTCCTGTACTGTAAAAAACAGCCCACTGATCTACAAGATAGGAGAAGCTTGACATATTGGCCCATTAAAACAGATATTGTTTGAATGGATAGGAGCACTGTGAAGTTTGCTTATCTTGCTAGGTATGGGTGGGTTTCCTAAGATCATTGCCCCAGGACTTGTTAGTAATCAGGTGATTTGGTATTACTAAATCATCTCACAGCATAATAGGAGTTTTCGAGAAACAAGGAGGCGCAAAACATAAACGGTGGCGCAGCAGTAGAGTTCCTGCCTTGCAGTGCCCGAGATCCGGCTTCGATCCTGACTATGGGTGCTGTCAGTATGGAGTTTGTACGTTCTCCCCGTGACCTGCGTGGGTTTTCTCCGGGTGCTCCGGTTTCCTCCCACACTCCAAAGATGTACAGGTTTGTAGTTTAATTGGATTGGTAAGTGTAAAATTTGTCCCTGGTGTGTGTAGGATAATGTTAGTGTACGGATATCGCAGGTCGGTGCGGAATCAGTGGGCTGAATGATCGGTTTCTGACATGTTTCTCTAAAACTAAAAGTAAAAACGAAATAAAGTGTTGATTTAATTCAACAGGTCAGGCAGCATCTGTGGAGGACATGTATAGATGCTGTTTTGGGTCGGGACTCAATGGCAGTTGTGCCTGCTTACATGAAGAGTTTGTAGATACAATAAGATATGCTTTACTTGCAGACACATAGATCTTCCCTTTTGTTGGCAAGCATTTAAGCCTAATCTGGTGTGCACTATTCCTGGAGAGTCCATTGAATGCCCCAACCTGGATTTTGATCAAGACTTGAAAACGGCCTTCCATGTCTCCCCAGAGAACGGTGTGATGGAACCTCACCAGGATCACGAGTTCATTCTCACTTATTTCCCGCAAGAGGTGAGAAGCGTTTGCATTTAATTCCAACATTTCCAAAAATTGCCATGTCGACATTTCTGACAGTAATACCTGTTTTAGAACATTAAACATGGAAAAATACGGACACAAAGCGCTGGAGTAACTCAGCAGGTCAGGTAGCATTCCTGGAGTACATGGACAGAGGTGACGTTTTGGGTCGGGAGCCTTCTTCAGACTGATTGTAGAAGGGGGTGGGTGGAAGAAAGCTACAAGGGGCTCTGTTCACCAATTACCTGTCACACTTTGTCCCGGGCAGGACAAGGTGTGACAGGAAATAGGTGAGCACAGCCCCTTCATCCCACAAACCCCCCCTCACCTGTGTTCATCTATTACCTGCCCAGCTTTGTCCTGCCCCGCCTCTCTCCCAGCTTTCTTCCCATCCTCCACAATCAGTCTGAAGAAGCGTCCCGACTCGAAATGTCACCTATCCATTTTCTCCAGGGATGCTGCCTGACCTGCTGAGTTCTTCCAACATGCTGTGTTTCTTAAACCAGCATCTACAGTTCCTTGTTTCGAAATAGAAATCTACAGCACAGGAACAGGTCCTTCAGCCCACAATGTCTGCGCCAAACATAATCCCAATATAAATGACTCTCCTCTGCCTGTACATGATCCATATCTCTCCAATCCCTTCATATCCACGTGCCTGTCTTAAACACCACTAACATAGAAACATAGAAAATGGGTGCAGGAGGAGGCCATTCGGCCCTTCGAGCCAGCACCGCCATTCATTGTGATCATGGCTGATCATCCCCAATCAATAACCCGTGTCTGCCTTCTCCCCATATCCCTTGACTCCACCAGCCCCTAGAGCTCTCTCTTAAACCCATCCAGTGATTTGGCCTCCACTGCCCTCTGTGGCAGGGAATTCCACAAATTCACAATTCTCAGGGTGAAAAGCTTTTTTTCTCACATCTGTCTTATATGGCCTCCCCTGGTTCTGGACTCGCCCGACATTGGGAACATTTTTCCTGCATCTAGCTTGTCCGGTCCATTTATAATTGTACATGTTTCTATAAGATCCCCCCTATTGCATCTGCAGCACATTCCAGGCATCCATTTGACTGCCTGGACAACATCTACCACTTTCCCTTGAGTTTCGCAGTCCTGACAGAAGTATATAACATTATGAGAGGCAGAAATAGGGTAGACAGTCAGACCTTTTTTTCCCAGTGTAGAAATGTCAAAGACGAGAGGGTAGAACTTTAAAGCATGAGGGTGAAAGCTTAAAGGAGATGTTGGGGGCAAACGTTTTTAACACAGAGAGGTGTGAGGGCCTGCAAAGTGCTGCCAGGGGTGGTGGTGGAGGCAGATACATTAGTGGCATTTTGAGGCTTTTAAATAAGTACATGGGGGATATGCAGGAAATGGAGAGATATGCATCATATGCAGGTAGAAGAGATTTGTTCAACGTGACATCAGGTTTGGCACAGGTATTATGGGCCCAAGGACCTGTTCCTGTGTTGTACTGTTCTATGCGCAGCCCAAGAACAGGCCCTTCAGCTCACCATGTCTGTGCCGACCATGAGTCCAATATATCCTACACACCTGCCCGCAGGCGATCTACATCCCTCCATTCCCTGCTTGTATATGTGTCAGTCTAAATGCGTCTTAAATGTTGAAATGCATCTGCTTCCACCACCTCCCCTGGCAGCGCATTCTAGGCACCCACCACTCTCCCTGTAGATAAATCTTGCCTCAAGATCTGTGGCATTAAAGCGGTGGAGTTACTGCCTTGTAGCACCAGAGACATTGACTATGGTTCAATCTTGACCGTGGGTGCTGTCTGTAAGGAGTTTGCACGTTCTCCCCGTGACCTGCGTGGGATTTCTCCGGGACCTCTGGTTTCCT
The DNA here is from genome assembly GCA_035221665.1 of Okamejei kenojei. Classification (NCBI taxonomy): domain Eukaryota; kingdom Metazoa; phylum Chordata; class Chondrichthyes; order Rajiformes; family Rajidae; genus Okamejei; species Okamejei kenojei. The sequence continues at coordinate 1,336,991 of CM069132.1, read as the reverse complement.
GCCACACTCCAAAGATGTACAGGTTTGTAGGCTAATTGTAAATTGTCCCCCTGGGCCAGTTTCAGCAATGTATCTCTAAACTAAACTAAACAAGTCTTCACCCGCTGAGTTTCTCCAGCATTTTTGTCTACCTTTATTTACTTCACTCCATAGATGCTGCCTCACCCGCTGAGTTTCTCCAGCATTTTTATCTACCTTAAACAAAACTAAATCTCCTTTAAACTTTTCCTTTCTCAAGTTAAAGCTATGCCCTCTAGTTTTGAAAAGGGCGTCCAAAGCAGCCAGATTGAACTGTCCCAGGTACAGCTTTAAAAGACCCTCCTTAGTTTATATATTTGATTCAATTTTTATGTTGAGTGATACCATTTCCTTTCACAGCTGAAGGAATACCACAGTGTGCTTTACCTTATCCTGCGCAACATTCCTGAACCTTCAAATGCCAATGAATGTAATGGCGGTAGTCGGTAAGTTATTTCCAAGGCACCATCCCAGCACTCACACTGTTGTACCCTCTATCCTAATGCTTTGTTTGTGCATTGTGGACAGTTGATTGTATTCATGTTTAGTCTTTTCTTTGACTGGATATCATGCAAACAAAAACTTTTCACATGTGACAATAATACCATACTAAACACTGGAAGCAGACTGCCTGGCGAGATAAGTCTCCACCTATTGCAGGTACTATCATAACTTTCAAAAGACAATTAGACAGATATATGTAATATATATGTTTTATGTGTAAATAGTAAATTGTCCCTCCTGTATGCATACGATCGTGTGTGCAGGGATCGCTGCTTTATGCGGACTCGGCGGGCCGAAGGGCCTGTTTCCATTCAGTATCTTTCAGAAAAATGTCCAGAGATTCTTGAAAGTAGTACATGTAGATATCTATATTACTAAAAGTCCGATCTTGACCACTTCCTGTTGTTCTGAATATTGATTTTTGGAAAACGCTGCCGCTTACAGCTGTGATTTTTGGCCAATTTCCTCAGAGGCTCCCTCCGCTGCGCAGGACAAGAGGATTTTTCCCATCGATGAAAAATAAAAGAGTTATTAGTGTTTAAAAAATGTTGAGATTCTCTCTCCTGAAGGCCACGCCCCTTCCGGAGGGACTATAAAACCCAGAAGTGTTGAGTGCCTCAGCCAGTCTCTGCAAGATGGGGGAGCAAGAGGGTCACATCTCTCAGTCTGAGCTGTGAATAACACTGAACACATGTCCACTAAACTGTGAGTGGTTTTACTGACCTGTCAGTGCCCTTAATGTGGTTTGAAAATATAGTTTGGAAATGCTAAAGATGTGTTGCCTTTGGTTTGGAAATGCTAAAGCTGTGTTGCCTTTGGTTTGGAAATGCTAAAGCTGTGTTGCCTAATTAAAGTTGCCTTGCCTAATTAAAGTTGCTTTGCCTAATTAAAGTTGCCTTGCCTGATTAAAGTTGCCTTGCCTTCTATATAATTAAAAGTCTAATCTTGACCACTTCCTGTTTGCGCTTTATATTGATTTTAGAAAAATCTAAATCTCTTACTCAGAGTCCGCCTCACTCATCAGGTGCCGAGGATTATTCCCATCGATGAAAAATAAAAGAGTTATTAGTGTTTAAAAAATGTACCTACTCTTAAGATGTGGATTATAAACATGTCCGAGACGCTACATCTTGAACATATTAGACTTGTCTTGGCAGAAGAACCAGATCATTTTTCGAAGACATGGACACCATTCATTGATTTATTACAAGGATAGTATGGTACAACACAACATTGGATTTAATTCTAAATACAGCTTGGGTGAGGTGGGTGAGGGGGGATGTGAGGCAGGTATATATATCACCACTATTTTCCTTCTTTCTCTTTTTGTCCTTTTATTTTTCTTATTTTTTCTATTCCTCTCTTCTTTCTACATTTATTCACTCTTTGGTTACACCACTTTGGTAGTCTAGGGGCTTTATCTTTGCACATTTCACTTTTTCTCTTTCTTGCTTTTTCTCCTTTCTTTTCTTGCGACTATAGCTAAAAGTTAAAATTCAAGCTGTAGACTAACCGTATTATTTTATATGCCATTGGTTTTATTTTTGCTTCTAATTAAATAAATAAATAAATAAATAAATAAATAAAAGAATTTGGTGGCCTTGCACCCTGCTTGAAATGGAATTTCAAGGAATAGCCATGAGTCAACTGCCAGCCCACCAGCCGTGAGTGAGTGAGCTGCCAGCACAACAGGCTTGAGTGACTGAGCCGCCAGCCCAAGAATCCATTCGGCCCACAATGTCCATACTAGCCCTCTCGTCCCTTCAGCCCACAACACCCATACTAGCGCTCCAGAAAGCTCTCCCCCCCCCTCCAACTTAGTATGTTATATATGTATAAAAAGACTTTGAGGGGTATGGGTTAAATATAGGCAAATGGGACTAGCTTAGATGGGCATCTCGGTTGGCATGGACGTTGGATGTATTTCCATGCTGTATGACTCTAAGACTACGTAAAACTAAATTAAAGCCTCACAGAAAATACCTTTAATCCAAACCTTTCTTTTCAAATTTCAGGAAAAATAGCATGGAAAGATCCATAAAAGCAGCTGCAGCATCTGGGGGTAACATCATAGCACTGGAGATGGAGGTTAAAGGCTCCACTGAACCGTTTCAGGTCCTGCTGAAACCTTACGCCTTTCTCATCCCGGGTGACAACTACATGAACACGACTTTGAAAAGGTATTTTCAGGTATGGAGCTGAATTCTTTGTCTGTGCACTGTGGACAGTTGATTGTATTCATGTTGAATCTTTTCTTGAACTGGATAGGATGCAAACAAAAGTTTTTGTTGACAATCCCAATCCAAACACTAGAGCTAATATCCCGTGGGATGTAACTGAAGAATATTTTTACAAAACTTGCATCAAACCTTAGCAAAACCACCGTTTGAAGACGTGTGGGTTTGTAAGTTAATAGGCCTCCACAAATTGCGCTTGGGAGTAGATGTGGAAGTGGGATAATGCAGAACTAGTGAGAACGGGTGATCGATGGTCAGTGTGGACTCGGCGGGCCGAAGGGCCTCTTTCCATTCAGTATGTTTCAGTCAAATGTCCAGAGATTCTTGAATGTAACACATGGAGAAAGGTGGTGAAGGTAGAATATAAGAATTGGGATAATTTGCTACTTTGCAAATTTACAAAACACTGGTAGGACCGCACTTGGGAGAATTGTGTGCAGTTCAGGTCACCACTAGAGAAGGATGTGATCACTTCTGGCCTAGAGTGCGGACAGACATGAGCTGCCTCTCACCTATTTAGCGCACCGTATGTTCGTGGGGAATCTGGTGCTGAAATATTTGTAGGCGATCTGATTCTGGCTCAGGTTTTAGTAAGTAGCAGAGCAGCAATAGACTTTCAAAGATCCATTGAAAGTCATCCCTCGAGCCAAACATTTGTAAGGAGGCACAGTGACTCAGTGGTAGAGCTGCTGCCTTACAGTGCCAGAGACCTGGGTTCCATCCTGACTACGGGTGCTGTCTGTACAGAGTTCGTACGTTCTCCCCGTGACCTGCGTGGGTTTTCTCTGGGAGCTCCGGTTTCCTCCCATACTCCAAAGACGCACAGGTTTGTAGGCTAATTGACATGATAAAATTGGAAATTGTCCCTAGATTAAACGAGAACTCACCTGTTCGAAGTTTGATCGTTATTTTACGAGGAGTTACGATGAGGGATTACGTGAAGAAGAGCCCGCCTCACGCTGGTAACGGCATACTTCAAAGCAACGGCATGAAAAACACAGAACACCAAAGCCGGAGTAACATAGTAAGGCTCATAAAAAGACTTAGAACCACCATTTGATCATTTATTTTACGAGGGTGGGAGCGGAGGGCACGTAATCCCTCATCGTAACTCCTCGTAAAATAACGATCAAACTTCGAACAGGTGAGTTCTCGTTTAATCTTACTATTTTACTTCGGAGTCACGTGAGTGACTACGTGAAGAGTTTTAAAGCTTTCTGTGTTTTTTATGTCGTAGAATTAATCCGTACGACAGTCCGGCTAAGTAAACACATACATGAGAAAGCAGACAAATGTTAGATCTTTTCACAATTAAGTTTTTTAATGGCTGAAAGACCATATAATACCCTCCTTATATTTGAGGGAAAAATGATTACAAGTGACAAAAGATATCAGTGACTACACAACTGATTATAGCAATTAATAGCAAACAAAGCAGGTGATTATAGTGCTCCCAACACCGCGTGTCCAAAGCTTGTCATAGTGTGAACAGGTTTGTTGTAGAACTTTGAAAAAGTTTCTTCTTTACTCCACCCTGCGATTTTTAAAAATATGCTCGAGAGGTACGTCCCGCCCCTTCGCCGCGGACGTAGCTGCCGCCCTGGTGGAGTGAGATTTGAAGACATCAGTGTCTACTCCCGCTAAACCAACACCTGTTTCAACCATTTTGAGATAGTTTGAACTGAAGCTTTTGTGTGTGGCTTTTTGTGCGTAAGCAGCAATGTCTTTTCGTTTCCTCGAAAAGTGTCCGTCACTTTAATACATTGGTTCAAATGTCTAACCACACACAAAGCAAGCTCAATATGAAAAGCTTGAAAGGTTACCTTTGTTCCAGATCTCCCTGGTCTACTTTGTTTGATCAGATCGTAAACATAGAATACAACGTTATCTGTAGTCACATGCATACAGTCTAAACGCAACATTTGTAAAGTTTGCACTCTTTGGGCTGAGACCAGTGACATTAACATGACCAATTTCAATGTTAACCTATCCAATGACAACCCTTCAATTGGCGTCCATTCTCTAAGTAGAGCAAGTACTATGCTCACATCCCAAATCTCTGTATATCTAGGTTTTGGCGGATTCATGTGAAAATTCCTTTCATGAATCGTGATATTAATGGATGCGACCCAATTGATTTCTCACCAGTCATAAGTCCTAAATAGGACGACAAGGCACTGCGTGCAGTGTTAATGGCACTGTAACTTAAATATTGGCCAAAGCGCAAATTGGCAAGGAATTCCAAAACATGAGTAACATTCACAGAATCATCAGAAATATTTTGACTGTGTGCAAAATTCTTCCCATTTCTTAATATGTGTCATATATTGTTTCTGTGTGCTATCTCGCCATGATGCGCCAATAACTGTCAAGTTTGGTCCGACAATCCCAGTTCCTATAGTGGTCTGGTCAAAACCTGCAGATTAACAAATTCATATATGCATATAATGGGTAATCTTCATTTGTTACTGGATTAGTCAAGATATCACTACAGTTAGGAATCTGCATATACGGTTCTTTAATCATATTCAGCATAACTGGGAACCAAGGTTGAGTTGGCCAATTTGGCACTACCAACAATCCGGAAGCTGAATCTTGCTCTATTTTCTTCAAGCATCTCTGGATCAGAGCAAATAGTGGAAAAGCATAAAAGAACATTTTTCCCCAGTGTAATGAAAAATGCATCTACTGCAACTGCGTCCGGATCGTGTTCCCAAGACACATAATGAGGCAATTGATGATTAAGCCTGGATGCAAACAAATCAATTTCTGGCAACCCAAATCGTCTAACAATATTCTTAAATATTGCTGGCTTAAACATCCATTCCGTATTATCTTTAAAAATCCTGGACCTTTCATCTGCTACCACATTGTCTTTACCTGGAGTATAGCTTACTGAAATCCATATCTGCCGACCAATACACCATTGCCATATCTCATTGACCAGACAATCACATGATACTGATCCAACTCTCCCCATGTGATTAATGTAAACCACAGCTGTTTTATTGTCTAATTGTATTAACACATGCAGACCTTGTTTAGCACAACAATATGCTTTAAGCCCATAAAAGGCCCCCAATAACTCCAAATAGTTAATACCATACTCTTGGAGAAACACTTGTTCTTCAGTTTTCCATCTACCTCCACAACTGGAGGATAAATCTGTGGCCCCCCATCCGAGAGCACTAGCATCTGTATGTAAAACCATTTCAGGCTGTTTAATCATAATATTTATTAGCAGCTTGTGGGACATTTTCCTTTTTTAACCCACCATTGTAATTCCAATACAGCTTCTTTTGTTAATTACATAGGCCTGTCAAATGGCCTGCCTTCTCTTTGAGAGCTTGTATCTTGTACCTTCGAAGATATCGATAAATGTAATGGACCAAATTCTACTGCAGGAAATGCTGCTAGCAGTTCACCAATGGTTGTCACCATTTCTCGGATGGAAGGATAAGGTTTTGAATGAGATAATGACAAGTTACCAAAATATCATCGACTTTATCTGTTGGTAAAGGTATTAACATAGTCACTGAGTTTATTACAAACCCCAAAAGTAAATTGTTTGTGCTGGCTGCAGCTGGGGCTTAATTAGATGAATTAAGAACCTTAGCTTACCACAAAGCTTTAGTAACTGAAACTGAGTCCTCAGCTGACTCCTGATAATCACTAATGACCAGAATGTCATTGAGATAAGCCATAATGATGTGCATTTTGTGCTCTAATTGGGCTAAACTGGTTTCAACAGTTTCGTAAAGAGTAAAAAGCTGAACTCAGTCCATTTGGCAAAGCTTAACTGCCATAATTGTCACAACCAATTAAAATTTAAGTACCACCGAAACCTGATGCATAGGTACAGAATAATAGGCGTCTTTTCATCAATCTTAGCCATATAACAACCTGCTGAAAATAAATATTTTGCAGTATTCAATGTCTCCATTTGAACATGTTTGTATTCTACAAACTTATTTAGACCTGTAAGGTCCAGAATACTTCTGCAACCATCATCTGTAATGCCTTCTAACATTAAAGACAAATTTATGCTCGTGTTCAAAATCTTTTCCATTACCCCTTTTCCAGATAATTAGGCAATGTGGACATAAATCTCTGCTTTTTCAATTGCAGAAAACACGAAAACATAAGCAGGTTTATTCTGTACAGGAGGATTAACCTCTTTTTTTAAAAGTAATAGTAGTTAATGAAACTGCTCGTAATATACTGATCAAAAATAATAGTAAGCCAGTCTTAATAAACTTTTTGTAATCTCCCTCTAACTGGAGATTAATCCGCAGTTTCTTTAAGCAGAGAACAAGTCTTTAATTCCTCTGCATATGAGCGTGGTGGTCTCCTTATCCCCTGAATTCGGGTAAGTATTTGGTTGTGCAATACAATAAAACTTCCTTGACATATTTCTGCCTCTATTTCCAATATCAAATCCCCTTCTGGGTGAAAATACCTTTTCGTCCAAAGACGAAGGTTTCATGCAGCTAAAATATTTAGCTTTTCATCCAATTTCAATAAGTTAGGCAGATTACTCCAAACAGATAACCAAGAGCTTAAACACCACTTGCTCAACACAGGTATGCAACCTTGGGTGAAAAATGGGCCAAATAGCCATTTATTTTATACAAAATTTCATAGAAAGAATTGCACAATAGCGTCTTTATTTTATGTTTTCCTTTCATCTGCCCAAAAGCCATAATAGCAGCAGAATAATTTGTGAGGATTTTTAAACCTCACTATTTGACGCTCTCATATTTGGAGTCATGGATGCCCATATTAACGGATAAACCGTAGGCTTTTCCAATGAGGCACAATTTCCTGTGCTGTGCAATTTTAATATTTCAACCATCACAGAATCATGAAGTTGGTGAGATACCATATATATATGTTGGCAGCTAGGTTTTCTTCCATAGCCTCACCACTTCCTTCATATATAGCAAAACCTTTTGCTATTCCAGGCATCTTTGGCCTCTTTTAATATTTTTTTCATTTTATTTTTTATTTTTACTTTGTGGTGTGCTTTCAAAATGCAAATCACCATCAACAGGGTCTGCCTTCTGCAGCCCTAAATCAATTGGGATTTCATCCCATGAGACTTCTTCCGGCCCAAATCCTGGGTCCGGAGTTCCAACTTCCAATTAGGCCCATGGCCATATTCAGAATAATTAAACCCCTCAGGGCTATTCTTAGGAACCTTCAGGGTACTTTGACCCTAGTCTCATAATTATTTGGAGAACTTTCTCCATATGCTCCACATAGTTTACTTATCTGGAGGACTTTTCAATGTCAGAGTCATCAGAACCACGGGCCTCTCAGATTTTTTATTTTATTTTATTTTCCATTTTTCATATTCGGGAGCATTTCTCTCCGTGGTTATCATTTTGTAAACTAATTCGCTAACGGGTATATCTACGGCCACCGGTATCGGAACCGGCTCCGCACTAGCTTTCCCGTATATTTATTTTTCACCCCAGGAAGCATTTAACCCGCGAATATATGTTTACTTCATCATCTGTGCTTATCCAGCACTAATATGACTCTGACCTGATTTAATTATTTCCTATACTGCTGGACCTACCCAGCGCCCGCTAAGAAATCCCAACTTTACTGTTCTTACCTGCGGGCCGTTCCGACCGCTGCGAGGAGCTGCTCCTTACTGCAGCTCCTCCTTCCGCCGTCAGCGTCGACGTCATGCCGTTACCAGCGTGAGGCGGGCTCTTCTTCACGTAGTCACTCACGTGACTCCGAAGTAAAATTGGAAATTGTCCCTAGTGTGTGTAGGATAGCGTTCGTATGCAGGGATCGGCGTGGACTCGGAGGGGCGAAGGGGCTTTTTCAGCTCTGTATCTCTAAGATGAAAAAGGGTAACAAAAAGGAGAGGGCATAAGTGTTGCTGTGAGAAAGGGGTTTTAAAGGGGATTTGAGGGGAAGCTTATTACGGAGAGAGTGTTTGATATCTGGAACTCACTGCCAGAAGAGATGATGGAGTCAGATACAAGCACAATGTAGACCAACATACAGATGGGCAAGGCATAGAATGACACAGACCTAATGTGGCCACAAGGAATTAGTAGATGGGCAATGAAGTAGGCATGGACATGGAGGGCTGAAAAGCCCATTTAGAGTCATACAGCATGGAACCAGGCCCTTTGGTCCAACTTGCCCAACATGTCCCATCTACACTCGTCCCACCTACTTGCATTTGGCCCATATCCCTCTAAACCTGTCCTATCCAGGTACCTGTCTAATTTTTTCTTAAACGTTGCGATAGTCCTAGCCTCAACTACCTCCTCTGACAACTTGTGCCATACACCCACCACCCTTCATGTGATAAAGTTACCCCTCAAATCCCTATAGACAAAAATGCTGGAGAGACTCAGTGGGTGAGGCAGCATCTATGGGGCAAAGGAAATAGGCAACGGTTCAGGTCGAGACCCTTCTTCAGACTGACCTCAAATCCCTATTGAATCTTTTCCCCTTCAATTTAAACCTATGTCCTCTGGTCCTCGATTCCCCTACTCTGAGCAAGAAACTCCATGCATCTTCCCGATCTATTCCTCTCATGACCACTAGATTTCTGGATTGTACAGCTCTATGACTCTGAGTCTGGAACACAGGATATGGACATTTAAAGTTAGTGATCCAACCACAACGCATTTTTAACCAGAAAATAGGTAAAAGCCTTGAATGAATGAATGAATGAATGAATGAATGATGAATGAATGACACTTTATTGAATGATACTTCGTTACATGAAATGCTTTATTTTGCACAAAACCTAGGCAGTACACATGTTTGTGCCAACCAAGTTTGAAAAGTACCGAACAGTCCTATCTTCTGCCAGCCGCGCATGTGACAGCAGCGCCCCATTTCCCCCCACCTGCCCCCTCCCCCCCCACCGCCCCCCCGCCCGCCCCCACCCCGCCAGTTCCCCTTTCATTCTCGGTGTCCCTCCACTCGGTTCCCCTTTGTATCGTTGACAAGTACCAATTCTGTCAGTATGACATTCATAAAGCTCAGAAATGCATTCAGTCACCCTGTGTGTTGTGTCATTTCCAGATTTGGAACAACAGCAGTTCATCCATCTATTTCGAGTGGGAGAGTATGCACGATTCTCACATCTTGGAGGTGCTACCACCTTGTGGCACAATAGGTAATGTCATATCTTACCTTACCAATGTCACTGAGGATTCGTGCAAATGTTTCCACAAGCATTGGGAGAAATGCGGTTCTTGTTTTCGAATATGATTACGCATTCTTAAAAGTTGAAAAAGGGGGGTAGTCTGAAAAGGCAGGCTGATCCAGGAGATGAAAATGCACAAGTTTGATAGTGACTTGGTCGTTTGGATTCGGAACTGGCTTACAGATAGATGACAGAAGTGCAGAGAAGCTTCTTTGGACACAGAGGATGGTGAGTGCCTGGAACACGCTGCTACGGTTGGTGTTGAGGCAGATATGATGGTGGCATTGCAGAGGGTTTTGGATAGGCACATGGATGTGCAGGGAATGGAGGGATATGGATTATGCCGAGGTTGTTAAGATACGGTCTTACCCTCTTGTTCGGCACAGGCATTGTGAGCCGAGGGGCACAGACGTTGTGGGCTGAGATGTTTTGTCTCAGAAGGAACTGCAGATGATGGTTTAAACCAAAGATAGACACAAACTGCAGGAGTAACTCAAGCAGGCAGCATCTGTGGAGAGAAGGAATGGGTGATGTTTCGGGTCGAGACCCTTCTTCAGAGTCGGGGGGAAGGGGAAAGGGAAATGAGAGACGTAGATGGTGATGTAGAGAGATATAGAACAAATGAATGAAAGATACGCAAAAACGTAACCATGATAATGGAAACAGTCCATTGTAAGCTGTTTGCCAGGTGAGAACAAGAAGCTGGTGAGAGAGGGAATACAGGGTTTACTTGAAGTTAAATAAATCATAACTAATACCACTGATTTGTAAGCTGCCCCAGTGAAATATGAGGCGCTGTTCCTCAAATTTGCAGTTAACCTCACTCTGACAATGGGGGAGGCCCAGGACAGAAAGGTCAGTATGGGAATGGGATTGGGAATTAAAGTGCTTGGCACCAGCTTCTCATTCTCACCTAGCAAACAGCTAACAATGGCTTGTTTCCGTTATCATTGTTACTTTTTTGCGTATCTTTCATTCAATATCTCTCTACATCACCGTCTATATCTCTTGTTTCCCTCTCCCCCGACTCATTCTGAAGAAGGGTCTCGACCCGAAACGTCACCCATTCCTTCTCTCGCTCGAGATGCTGCCTGTCCTGCTGAGTTACTCCAGCATTTTGTGTCTTATCTTCAGCCTGTTCTTGCACTGTGCTGCTCCATGTTCTCGATCATTGTTTTAGAATCGTGTTGGTTGGTCACTTGTCTTTAACCATCTTTAACAACTGTCTTTGAAATGATTGTGACTGGAATTTCCTGCATCTTTTGAAGAGGGCAATGATTACTGTGAACTGGAACTGTTGCTTACTGGGGGCAAGACCGAGAAAATGGCCCAACATCTACAGTGTCACATCAGGCATCACGTGGAGCCAGTCATCCTTTACGTGGAGGCAACTTTCGTGGTTAGTATTCTATCAGGTCACAAGGTACAGGTATGAACTTGCCATATTATCTCGCTGGCCAAATCCCCCAACTTTTCCAGGACCACTTGTGAAATGTTTTGTCACCTTACACTATTTATTCTGCCCTGGTCAGTCCTTCTCCGCCCCGTATCTGTTGGTTAGGGGACACAGAAGCTTGAAAGCGCACACCACCAGACTCAAGAACAGCATCTTCCCCTCTGTTATTAGGCTTCTGAACGTTCCTTCCATAAGCTTGGGTATTGTCTACTTCACCAACATTTCCCAGCGACTGCATGGGTTTCCTCCATGTGCTCCGGTTTTCTCCCAAATCCCAAAGTCATGCGGGTTTATAGATGACTTGGTCTTTGTAGATTGCCCCTCATGTGTAGAAAGTGAGATAACATAGAACTAATGCGAGCGGGTCTTTGATGATGAGCATGAATTCGGTGAGCCGATATGCCTGTTTCCATGCTGTATCTTTCAATCAATTTCTGGTTGCCCACAAATTAGACATTGACATAGAAAATAGGTGCAGGAGGAGGCCCTTCGAGTCAGCACCGCCATTCATTGTGGTCATGGCTGATCGTCCCAAATCAATAACCCGTGCCTGCCTTCTACCCGTATCCCTTGATTCCACCAGCCCATAGAGCTCTATCTAACTCTCTCTTAAATCCATTCAGTGATTTGGTCCCCACTGCCCTCTGTAGCAGGGAATTCCACAAATGCACAACTCTCTGGGTGAAAACGTTTTTCCTCACCTCAGTCTTAAATGGCTTCCCCTTTATTCTAAGACTGTGGCCCCTGTTTCTGGACTCGCCCAACATTGGCAACATTTTTCCTGCATCTAGCTTGTCCAGTCCTTTTATAATTTTATATGTTTCTATATGATCCCCCCTCATCCGTCTAAACTCCAGTGAATACAAGCCTATTCTTTTCAATCTTTCCTCATATGACAGTCCCGCCATCCCAGGGATCAATCTCGTGAACCTACGCTGCACTGCCTCAATCACAAGGATGTCCTTCCTCAAATTAGGAGTCCAAAACTGTACACAATACTCCAAATGTGGTCTTACCAGAGCCATATACAACTGCAGAAGAACCTCTTTACTCCTATACTGAAATCCTCTTGTTATGAAGGCCAACATTCCATTAGCTTTCTTCACTACCTGCAGTACCTGCACGCCAACTTTCAGTGACTGGTGTACAAGGACACCCAGGTCTCGCTGCACCTCCCTCTTACCTAACATAACCCCATTGAGATAATAATCTGCCCCCTTTTTTTTGCCACCAAAGTGGATAACCTCACATTTATCTATATTATACTGCATCTGCCACGCATCTGCCCACTCATTCAACCTGTCCAGGTCACCCTGCAATTTCCTAACATCCTCTTCACAGTTCACACTGCCACCCAGCTTTGTGTCATCCGCAAACTTGCTAGTGTTGCTCCTAATTCCCTCTTCCAAATCATTAATATATATGGTAAACAGTTGCGGCCCCAACACAGAGCCTTGCGGCACTCCACTCGCCACTGCCTGCCATTCTGAAAAGGACCCGTTCATTCCTACTCTTTGCTTCCTGTCTGCCAACCAATTTTCTATCCATGCCAACACCCTACCCCCAATACCATGTGCTCTAATTTTAGTCACCAGTTACCCGTGCGGGACCTTACCAAAGGCTTTCTGGAAGTCTAGATACACTACATCCACTGGCTCCCCTTCATCCATTTTACTTGTCACATCCTCAGAAAATTCCAGAAGATTAGTCAAGCATGATTTCCCTTTCATAAATTCATGTTGACTTGGAATAATCCCTTTACTGCTATCCAAATGCCCCATTATTACCTCTTTAATAATTGACTCCAGCATCTTTCCCACCACCAAAGTCAGGCTATATGGTCTGTAATTCCCCGTTTTCTCTCTCACTCCTTTCTTGAAAAGTGGGAGAACATTAGCTATCTCCAATCCACAGGAACTGATCCTGAATCTATTGAACATTGGAAAATGATCACTAATGCGTCCACTATTTCTAGAGCCACCTCCCTGAGGACCCTGGGATGCAGACCATCAGGCCCAGGGGATTTATCATCCTTCAGTCCCATTAGCCTACCCAATAATATTTCTTGCCTAATTAAAATTTCTCTCAGTTCCTCTACCCCCTTAGATCCTCTGTCCTCCAGTACATCTGGGAGAATATTTGTGTCTTCCTTAGTGAAGACAGATCCATAGTACCTGTTCAACTCTTCTGCCATTTCCTTGTTACGCATAATAATTTCACCCGTGTCTGCCTTCAAGGGACCCACATTTGACTTTGCTACTCTTTTTCCCTTAACATATCTAAAGAAGCTTTTACTGTCCTTCTTTATATTCCTGGCCAGCTTCCCCTCGTACTTCATCTTTTCAGCCCTTATTGCCCGTTTTGTTTCCTTCTGTTGTCCTACGAAAGTTTCCCAATCCTTTTGCTTCCGGCTACTCTTTGCTGTGTTATACATCTTTTCTTTTAGTTTTATTCTATTCCTACTCCCCTTAGAATCTTTCTTCCTTTTTGGAATGAAATGATTCTGCATCTTCCGGATTTTGCCCAGAAATTCCTGCCATTGCTGTTTCACTGTAATTCCTGCTTGGATCCCTTCCCAGTCTACCTTGGCCAGCTCCTCTCTCATGCCTCCATAGTCCCCTTTGTTCAACTGCATCACTGCCACTTCCGATTTAACGTTCTCCTTCTCAAATTGCAGATTGAAACTAATCATATTATGATCATTACCTCCAAGCGGTTCCTTTACCTCGAGTTCTCTTATCAAATCTGGTTCATTGGACAACACTAAATCCAGAATTGCCTTTTCTCTGGTAGGCTCCATTACAAGCTGCTCTAAGAATCCATCTCGGAGGCACTCAACAAACTCTCTTTTTTGGGGTCCTGAACCAACCTGATTTTCCCAGTCTACCTACATATTGAAATTCCCCATCATCACAGTGGCATTACCTTTGTTACATGCCAGTTTTAACTCCTGCTGTAACTTACACCCTACATCCAGGCTACTATTTGGGGGTCTGTATATAACACCAATTAGTGTCCTCTTGCCTTTACAATTCCTCAACTCAATCCACAGTGACTCTACCTCGTCAGTCCCTATGTCTTCCTTCGCAAGGGACTGAATTTCATCCCTCACCAGCAGAGCTACCCCCATCCTCTGCCTAACGGTCTGTCCTTTCTATAGGATGTATAACCCTGAATATTAAGTTCCCAGGTTCGATCCTCCTGCAGTCACGTCTCAGTAATCCCCACAATGTCATATCTACCAACCTCTAACTGAGCCTCAAGCTCACCTACTTTACTTCTTATACTTCGCGCATTCATATACAATAATTTTAATTCCTTACGCATCTCACCTTTCACATCGATCCTTATTACACTTGGCCATACTCTCCTATCCATTTGTGAGCTTCCTTTCCCGTTAATTCTGGGGTAACTAACTATCCCTTTACACCCATTCCCTTTTACTCCGTCCTTGACTATCCCATTTGACACCCCCTCCCCTTATTTAGTTTAAAACCATCCATGTAGCAGTGACAAACCTGCCTGCCAGAATGCTGGTCCCCCACCTGCTTGTAGCTTTTGATAAATTACAATAGTGATCACTTAAAAAAAAGACTAAACTTTCTGGAAATCTGAGGTTGTGGGGGATGAATTATGAATGTAAAACGAAGTGCCACATTGGTGATGTTCATCACTCCATTAGCCTGCTGACGTCCACCTTCTAAGCACGTTAGACACCAGGGAGGATCTGGGTGAAATATCAGAGGTCTGCAGGCATCTACAGACCCAAATCCAAAACTCTGCAATTAGGATTAAAGTATTTAGCCATTTGGGGAAACTCAATGAACTGTGGGCAACTCAATGAGTTGGGGCTTTACATAATTCCGCCTTAACTCCCGCTTATTTATCCTCATACATCGGTTCCTGGTACCTCAGCTGAAAACAAATTCAAACAGGTTGAAATCCTTCTGATGTCCTTCTCTCTGTAGCCTCCGGTCCTGCTTGTGTTATGAGCCTCTCCAACATGCCATTGTACATTACCCAACCATACTTACTCTGAGAAGGTTAGCATAATAACAAGGCTATATCTGATGGATGAAAAATTTCAAAATATGCAGTGTTTTATGTGTCATTAACATAACACATTAATATTTTATGTGTCATTCCTAACTGTCACTGTATGTCATGTTGGGCGGAGCACCAAGCCAAATTCCTTGTATGTGACTTATTCATTAATTCAATCCAGTTTTTTCCCCCACTCTCCCTGCTACAATCTGTCTGAAGAAGGGTTCCGACCCGAAGCATCACCTATCCATTTTCTCCAGAAATGCCGCCCGACCCGCTGAGTTATTCCGGCACTTTGAGTCTTTCCTTGATATGAACCAGCATCTGCAATTCCATTTTATTATGTTTCTTTCTATATTAAACCTAACTCAACTGCACCAATGTGCAATCACTGATCATTATTCATTGAGTCGTATAGTCATACAGCATGGAAGCAGTCTCTTCGGCCCACTGTCCATTCCGACCATCAAGTACCCACTACTCCTACACAAACCAATTTTATTCTCCCCACATTCTCGCCAACATCCTCTATCCCCCCCCCCCTTATTCTACCATGCATCTGCCGTATATATTTGGGATGATTAATAATGGCCAATTAACCCACCAACCTGCACTGTTTTCTTTCTCACCTTTATCCCAACCCTGTTGCAAATACTGTTGTTGCTTTTTCAGGGTCCACGGGTTTGCATAGACCATCCATTTCTGGATTTCTGCCTGGTAAAGTTCGGAACCAGTGCTGCTTGCAGCCTGCACCTCAAGAACAAATGCCAGCTGGCTGCTTCATGGTTTTTGCAAGAGAGTCCTGCATGCCTGAAGGAGAGAGAAGAAGAGGTAGGGACAGTTCTGGGACCCAAGAGGTTTGTTATCTGAGATTTGCTTTTCTTCCTCACTTTGTTTAGTTTAGTTTTACGTTAGTTTAGAGATAC
Organism: Okamejei kenojei; assembly: GCA_035221665.1. Taxonomy (NCBI): domain Eukaryota; kingdom Metazoa; phylum Chordata; class Chondrichthyes; order Rajiformes; family Rajidae; genus Okamejei; species Okamejei kenojei. Next base: position 1,320,617 of record CM069132.1, on the reverse strand, counting down.
AGCGCGGACACAGGTCCTTCGGTCCACCAAGTCCGCGCCGACCAGCGATCGCTGTAATGAGTCGAGTCAAACACATATCAAGATACAACACATTTTTATTAAAATTCACTTACAGCGTCGGTCTGCAGGACATTACAGTTCCTAGCAGCTACTCATACTGAATGACGTAGGCAAGCTCTTGATAATATAATTTGCATATTAGGCGGAGCAACTACTATTAAGCACTACAATTGATTAGTAGGATATAACCAATCTGCATCTTTCCTTGTAGAAACAAAATAAAGCATAGATACGTGGGAACATGGTGGCCAAACGCCGGAACGTTAATAACGCATATGGGGAAGTATAGATAGTTACACAAAATCTCCGCATCTAATGGGTGGCCTGCTGACCCGTCCGGCACGTGTGCGGCATGAATCCGCATCTCCTCCTTTCACCGGAGAGGTCACCGGGGAGGGAACCGGGGTTGTGACTGGGGACCCACTGGGGAGGGGAGGTGGTGAAATAGTCGAGCTGGGTGCCGATCGCCGCGGGGAGGCCACGGTGGAAACGGTCCGTGATAGTGGAGCAGTCGGCCCGGTAGTGGGAGAGTGTACAAGACGCGAAACATCTGGATGTGGAGTCGCAGGACGCGGTTCCTTCACTGGAAGGAGATGTTGACGGTTTGCATATGGAAATGGCTCCGTCCGCCTCAACCAGGTAGGAGCGCGGTTCTTTGGCAGGGCCGTAGATGTGACCCAGACAGCCATAGCCCTTGTTGGTCTGGAGACGAACCACCTGTCCACTGGTGAGAGGTTTAAGTGGATTACTAGATTTGTCAAAAAAACGTTTCTGTGTATCGTGTTTGAATTGTAGTTGTTGCTGGACCGCAGGCAGAGAACGAACTTGTGGCTGCAAAAGCTGCTGGGACACAGGCAGGGGAGCACGGGTTTGGCGAGACATCAGTCGCTGGGCTAGTGAACCCAGTATGGGATCCCTTGCAATGTTCCTTAAGTTGAGCAGGTCTAGGTAGATGTTCGATTTTGCAAGGTATGAATGCTCCATTAGTTGTTTTGCACTTCGGACAGCGTGTTCAGCGAGTCCGTTGGACTGTAGGAACTCGGGGCTGCTGGTAATATGTCGAAAGTCCCATCGTTTTGCAAAGTTTTTGAATAGCTGGCTGGTGAACCGACTGCCAGTGTCGGACAGAAGACATGCAGGGGAGCCGTGCACTGAGAAATGACGCTACAACTTCTCGATAACCGCTTCAGATGTGACGGTTTGGAGTAGATCGATGTCACACCAGCCTGAATAATAGTCGACAAGAACCAGATAGTGTTTCCCATGCCATTCGAATATATCGGTGGCTACCGTGGACCACAGGAGAGGAGGAACCGGGTGCGGCAGTAAGGGCTGTTTCTGCTGATGTGGCATCAGGCTTTTGCAGACGGCGCAGACTTCGGTTTTGTCACGTTTGTACTTGGTCATACCAGGCCAGTAAAACATGCTCTGTGCCCGTTGTAGGGTTGCCTCCATGCCGGGGTGGCCCCTGTGGACAGCGTCAAAGTACTTGTCCCGGAGGACAGCTGGGACAACTGCCTTGTGGCCCTTAACTATAATCCCATCCTGTAACACCAGTTCGTCGCGAACCAGGAAGTATGGGCGGATTGCGAGCGGGGTTTATCCGGCCAGCCATGCCGGGTGACTGCGGACAGCAATTGTAAATACTCGACAGCAGTCGTGTGTTCTGCTCAAGCAATCAGTAGGAAGATACGAGACCTTCATTACTGAGAACTGGTCCTGTTCAGAGAGTTGTTGTTTACTGGCTTTGCCTGGGGCCCTTGATAGTGTGTCAGCTATGTGCATGTTCTTGCCTTTTTTATAGACAATGTTGAAATCAAACTGCTGCAGCTGCATCATCATCCATTGCAGGCAAGCTGGGGCAGTGTGGATGGGTTTATTCAAAATAGTGACCAGCGGCTGGTGGTCAGATTCTATAGTCACAGACTTCCCAAAAATAATGTCCTTGAATTTTGTGCAGGTGGAAACTATAGCAAGCAATTCTTTTTCGATCTGGGCGTAACGTTGTTCAGTGTCAGTTAGTATGCGAGAGGCATAAGAAACAGGCTTGCAGTCGCCATCGGTAGTGGTCTGCAGCAAGCAGCGCCAAGTCCTTACTGGGACGCATCACAGGTGAGCGTTCCTGGTAACTCCAAAGCAAAGTAGGCGAGTTTAGGTGCGCTGGCCAGCTACAACTTGAGAGTGGCAAAAGCTCTTTGGTGCTGTGGATGCCAGGACCATGCAGCGTCTGTGTGTGTCAGTTCTCGCAGGGGGACAGATATGTCGCTGAGGTTGAGAATAAATTTCCCCAGGTAGTTGACCATTCCAAGGAACCTTTGTAGACTCGCAACATCAGTAGGAACGGACATCTCGTTGATAGCTGCAGTTTTTGATGGGTCTGGTCTGAGACCATCACTTGTGAAAACATGTATACGTAGGTAACTTCTGGGACACGAAACATGCACTTCAGGGGATTGAGTTTGAGCTGAATGTCTTTGGCACAGTCCAGTACTTTCTTCAGATTAGCATCATGTTCAGCCAGGTTGTGTCCATAGACGAGAATGTAATCAACAATGATGGCGCATGCATACTCGGCAAACTATTATTCCATCGTACGCTGGAAAACTTCGCTGGCGGAGTTGATGCCAAAGGGCATTCTCAGGAATTTGTAGCGGCTGAAGGGGGTGCCGAACGTAGTAAGATTGGACGAGGTTGGGTCCATTGGAATCTGCCAATATGAGCTTTTGGCATCCAAAAAGGAGAACACTGATGCGTTGCCTATTTGAGCAGCAACTTCCTCTACTGTTCACATAGGGTAGTGTGAGCGTTTGAGAGCAGTGTTAAGAACTCTGGAGTTTATGCAGATACAGATCTCCTTCTTGTTTTTTTTTCCGTTGCGACCACCATGGTGGAAACCCAGTCAGATGGGTCTGTAACTTGAGCAGTAACACCCACGGAGACCATCCGCTTGAGTTGTGTACTCTGTCACGCATGGCATGCAGAACACTGTAGTGCTCGGACCACAGGAGTGACGTTGGGATCAACAACAATGTGGTATTTGAGGGGGCAACTTGCCAAGCTCGTCGTTAAACAGTTCTTTGTATTGAGAGAGTACTTGCTGAATGGGCCCATCAGAGATAAAGAGTTGATGGATAGTGCGGCAAAAGTATACCAGGCCTAGATCGTGGCATGCATTGATACCGAGCAGTCTCAGAATCCCCCTTGATGATATAAAACTTTAAGGTATGGGGCTGCGAGTCTATGGTGCATTTTAAATGAGTCTGTTGAAGCGGGTGTAGAACATCTCCCCCGTCGGCCCGAAGTGTGGCCGAGGCCTTTTCAAAAGGTTCAACATTGTGAATTTTTAAAAACTCTGATAATGAGATGACGTTGCATTTTGCGCCAGTATCAACATTCGCAATCACAGGCCTGTTATTCACAAACATGGTTACCTCAGGGCCAAGTTGCTCGTTAGAGGAAGGGAGGAGAGAGTGGATGGTTGAACTGTTATCTGTACTTTCAGAGAGCTGAGTGGGGTTAGCAAGTCAGGCTCTTGGTGTTATCAGCAAGCTCATGTTGTAACAGGTGCAAGCTCGTCCTTGAGGCGGATTGAGTTGCACGGGAATGGAAACATCTTGCAAAGTGGTTTGATTTCGTGCAGAAATTACAGATTTTACCATAAGCAATACAGAACTCTCAACCCGTAGCATAGTTGCAATTAGGACATCGAGCAGCAGACCTTCTCTGCTGCCGGGCCGGAGAAGGCTGGGAACGACTGTTACGACAGGAGGTGTCTGTAAGATTGACGCTATACTGCGAACGCTGGCCAAAGATCACAGACTTAGTGTGAGAAGATGTTATCTCAGCAATCCGACAGGCGTGCTCGGCTTGATTAAGGGTAAGGTTAGTGTTTCGGAGCAGTTCATCTCTTAGCTTGTTATTAAGCATACCTCCAACAATCTTGTCACGTATGAGTTCATCGCACAAATCACAAAATTGGCAGCGTGCAGCCATGTGTTTCAAGTTGCGGATAAAACATTCTTATGGGTTCATCAATCTGTTGCATATGAGCATAAAACTTGGTACATTCGATAATGTAGTTCTAGGGCAGTCACACAACTGTCTGAAATTTATAAGTAGGACGGCAGGGTCATCAATCGTCTCTGCAGGCACTAGGATCTGTCCATTCGCATCTAAAACAGCAGGCTCAAATGTGAAACTGTCCGCACATTTCATTGCCCCTGGGCCAGCTGGGTTGAGTAATACAGAAGCACCTACATCTGGAAGATCGTGGCGATGAACGATGCGAAATTAGTGAATGTAGTCGCACTCGAAAAGATGCCAGCAATCAGCAATGTCCGAATCAAAGATCAGAGGACTAGGATGGCGAGACGAGTTTGCCATGATAGAGTAACCGGCACATAAACTAATAAAATTAAAAAAACCTGATAAACGTGAACGGAGTAGGTAAGACTCACTCTGACACCATGTAATGAGACGAGTCAAACACATATCAAAATACACCACATGTTTATTAAAATCCACTTACAGCGTCGGTCTGCAGGACATTACAGTTCCTAGCAGCAACTCATACTGAATGGCGTAGGCAAGCTCGTGGTAATATAAAACGCATATTAGGTGGAGCAACTACTAACTAGCACTATAATTGGTTAGTAGGAAATAAACAATCTACACTTGTGGGCTGTCTCACTTAGGCAACTTTTTATGCGACTGCAGGAGATTATTCAGTCGTGGTCGCCACATGTTCGCAGGTGGCTGTCGGGGAGTCTCCTTCATGGGTAGTGAAGGAGACTCCCCGGGTAGTGAGGAGTTCCCGCACTGCAAACTAGTCGCGGCCTCATTATGGTTGCCGTGAATTTTTCAACGTTGAAAAATTAGCGACAACTAGAATGAAGCCGCCATGGAGAGTAGTGAGAATTTGCGAGTATTGGTGGGTCGCCAGGAGCTCCTAATGGGTTGCCAGGAGGTTGAAGGTTTTCGGAGGTTCTCATAGGTTGTAGCCAGTACTAACCGGTGAATTTCATTGGCTCATTGGGAGAAAGAAGGTAAGCAGTAGTTTTCAGAACCAAGGATAATCAACTGGTAATGTTAATGTCCGCCGGGCTTCACAGCTGTGTATCTCTGGCTTCTTAAAAGTTGTCTCCACTCCTTCTCCCCCTTCTACCCCCCTCTACCTCCCTCTTTTAAAGGACTTACCGGATACTGTGCTTTGGACCCCTTTTTTCAGCGTCAACCTTCCTGTTCATCGCGGTGTGGGTCTGTTTCACCATGGCTTTGCACCATGTGAATTTTTTAGACAGCGTACCGCCCTTGCTCTGTCGCCCGCCTGCATAATGGGCTGGTGAAGGAAGCAATGTGTTTGTGAGTATGTGTGTGTTCCACTCTGACAATCGCCGTTCCAATTGCCGGATTTCCAAGTGACTGCCGGCAACTTGACAGTCGCCGGCAGTCCGCTGAAAAATCGCCTAAGTGGGACAGGCCCATAACTCTATCCTACACACTAGGGATAATGTACAATTATACCGAAGCCAATTGACCTATAAACCTGTACGCATTTGGAGTGTGGGAGGAAACTGGTGCACCCGGAGAAAACCCACGCACAAACTCCACACAAACAGCACCCTTAGTCAGAATCGAACCGGGCACCCTGACGCAGTAAAGTAGCAATTCTACTGCTGCGTCACTGTGCCGCCCATAAACTCGTGAACTTGTTAAAATTATAAAACAAAAATAGAGTGCAATTTAACTAGCACTGCAGACAAGCACAAATGTAAGCACTTTGTTGCTGCCCGTCCACTCTGTTCTGTTTAAGATAATGGACAATAGCTGCAGGAGTTGGCCATTCGGCCCTTTGAGCCAGCACCGCCATTAAATGTGATCATGGCTGATCATCCACAATCAGTACCCCGTTCCTGCCTCCCCATATCCACTGACTCTGCTATCTTTAAGAGCCGTATCTCGCTCTCTCTTGAAAGTATCCAGAGAACCGGCCTTCACCGCCCTCTGAGGCAGAGAATTCCACAGATTCACAACTCTCTGGGTGAAAAGGTTTTTCCTCATTTCAGTCCTAAATGATTTACTCCTTATTCATAAACTGTGACCCCTGGTTCTGGACTCCCCAACATCGGGAATCTTTTTCCTGCATCTAGCCTGTCCAATCCTTTAAGAATTTTATATGTTTCCATAAGATATCCTCTCATCCTTCTAAATTCCAGTGAATATAAGCCCAGTCGACCCATTCTTTCATCACATGTCAGTCCCGCCATCCCTGGAATTAACCTGGTTAACCTACGCTACACTCCCCCAATGGCAAGAATGTCCTTGCTTGAGTAGACAAAATGATGAGAAAGGCACATGGCATGCTTGCCTACAATGGCCATGACATTGAGTACAAGAGTTGGGACATCATGTTGTAGATATGTTAACCCTCTTGACATATCTGAAGTCTTTATGTCTAGTATTATCTGATCCGTTGGGAAAGCATGCAAAACAAAGATTTCCACTGTACCTCAGTACACGTGACAATGATAAACCTCGGCAGCACAGTGGTGCAGAGGTCGAGTTGCTGCCTTACAGCGCCAGAGGCCCAGGTTTGATTTTGACTATGCATACTGTCTGTACGGTGTATGTACCTGTATGTTCTCCCTGTGACCACTTGGGTTTTCTCCAGGTGCTCCGGTTTCCTCTCACACTCCAAACACGTGCAGGTTTGTAGGTTAATTGGCTTCTGTCTTCTTCTTGCGTCTGGCGTGCACAGCCTAATGTTGTAGGACAACTTGTTCTGTTTGATCTTTTGTTTGTGCACGTCGGGTTGATTGCATTAGTCGAAACAAGGCGGACCACGTGAAGGTTGCAATCTCCCACCCCCCTGGCTTCTGTAAATTGTCCCTAGTGTGTGGGATAGAACCAGTGTTCGGGTGATTTGCTGGTCAGCATGGACTCGCTGGGTCGAAGGGCCTGTTTCCACACTGTATCCCTAAACTAAACTATAGGATTAAGCTAGAGAGGGTCCAGAAGTGATTCACAAGGATGGTGCTGGGACTAGAGGGATTGAGTTATGAGGAGTCATTCCATAGACTCATACAGTGTGGAAATTGATCCTTCGGTCCAACTTGCCCAAACTGGCCAACATGACCCATCTACACTAGTCCCACCTGCCTGCATTTGGCCCATATCCCTCTAAACCCTTCCTATCCATGTACCTGTATAAATGTTTCTTAAGCATTGCGATCGGCTGGGATTGTTTTCCCTGGAGTGAAGGTGCCTAAAGGGTGACCTCAAAGAGGTTTATAAAATCATGAGAAGCATGACGTTCCCAGGGTAGGAGAGTCAAAAAACAAAATGGCACAGGTTTAAGGTGAGAGGGGAAACATTTAAATGGGCCATGGTTCACACGTGGAGGTTGGTGCATATGGACTGAGCTGCCAGAGGAAATGGTAGCGGCAGATACAATTATTAAATTAAAAAAGTTGGACGGGTATATGGATAGGAAAGGTTAAATAGGATATGGGACAATGGCAGGGAACTGGGTCTACCGTAGATAGGCATCTTGGTCAGCATGGAAAAAATTGGGCCTATGGGCTTGTTTCCATGCTGTCTGACTCTTATGACTGTGACTTCATGGATTGTAATTCATTGTCTTGTAGAGTCAGAGAATCGTACAGCAATGATATCTTTGGCACACCTCATCCATCTAACCATGGAGGCAATCGATGCAAATCCAATTTGGTACAGCACGCAGTGAAGAAAGCCAATGGCATGTTGGCCTTCATTGCGAGATGATTTGAGTATAGGAGCACGGAGGTCCTACTGCCCCGGTGAGACCACACCTGGAGTATTGTGTGCAATCTTGGTCTCCTAATTTGAGGAAGGACATTATTGCTATTGAGGGGGTGCAGCTAGGTTAATCCCCGGGATGGCGGGACTGACACATGCTGAGAGAATGGAGCGTCTGGGCTTGTATACATTTGGAAGGATGAGAGGGGATCTTAAAGAGACATATAAAATTCTTAGAGAATTGGACAAGGGTAGATGCAGGAAAAATGGTTCCGATGTTGGCGGAGTCCAGAACCAGGGATCACAGTTTAAGAATAAGGGGTAGACCATTTAGGAATAAAATGAGGAAAAACATTTTCATCCAGATGGTTGTGAATCTGTGGAATTCTCTGCCACAGAAGGCAGTGGAGGCCAATTCACTGGATGTTTTCAAGAGAGAGTTACATTTAGCTCTTAGGTCTAAAGGAATCAAGGGATATGGGAAAAAGCCAGAATGGGGTTCTGATTTTGGATGATCATCCATGATCATATTGATTCATACTGGCTCGAAGGGCCGAATGGCCTACTCCTGCACCTATTTTCTATGTTTCTAATTTGCCACCATTCGCTCATTTCACACTACACCTTTTCTATCCAGGTCGTAGCAGTGGGTTAAATTTCCTCTAAATACAATCACTATCTAATTGCAGGTGTCACAATTTACCTTTGAACCATCCAGTGGAGATCTGCCACCACTGTCTGAATACACGGTGAATGTACTGTTTACGCCCACCAAGTGTCAAAGCCTGAAGACAGTTCTTGAACTGAATGTAGAAAATGGAGATGCAAGGTAAACGAGGCAAACTCAACAATCTATCTCACTCATCCATCTGGATGCAGCATCCTGACCCTTTGCAATGGTTCACGCTCCGAACGTTTTCTGAGGTGCTGTTATATTGCATTTTCAGGTCTCAATAGACAATAGACAATAGGTGCAGAAGTAGGCCATTTGGCCCTTCGAGCCAGCACCGCCATTCAATGTGATCATGGCTGATCATCCCCAATCAGTACCCCGTTCCTGCCTTGTCCCCATATCCCCTGACTTCGCTATTTTTAAGCCCTATCTAGCTCTCTCTTGAAAGTATCCAGATAACCTGCCTCCACCACCCTCTGAGGCAGAGAATTCCACAGACTCACCACTCTCTGTGAGAAAAAGTTTTTCCTCGTCTCTGTTCTAAATGGCTTCCTCCTTATTCTTAAACTGTGGCCCCTGGTTCTGGACTCCCCCAACATCGGGAACATGTTTCCTGCCTCTAGTGTGACCAAGCCCTTAACAATCTTATATAATTGTTTCAATGAGATACCCTCTCATCCTTCTAAACTCCAGAGTATACAAGCCCAGCTGCTCCATTATCTCAGCATATGACAGTCCCGCCATCCCGGGAAGTAACCTTGTAAACCTACGCTGCACTCCCTCAATAGCAAGAATGTCCTTCCTCAAATTAGGGCACCAAAAATCTGCACACAATACTCCAGGTGTGGTCTCACTAGAGCTCTGCTGAAGGACCTCTTTGCTCCTATATTCGATTCCTCTTGTTATAAAGGCCAACATGCCATTCGCTTTCTTTACTGCCTGCTGTTCCTGCATGCTTACTTTCATAGACTGATGTACAAGGACCCCCAGATCCCGTTGTACTTCCCCTTTCCGCAACTTGACGCCATTTAGATAGTATCTGGATCGTCTCCTATCTGGAGTCTCCTATCTGGATCAGAGACCTCTGGTGTACCTGTGCTGCCCTGTTCTCTTTATGCCCCATATTCCTTTCCACCTTCTTTGTCTTCTGTTGTTGTGTTAGCAGCTCACCCACGTTATGTCCTCCACGGATGGTTGGGGTGACTTCACTGTGCATATGAATCATACAGTTCGGAAGGAGAGCATCAGTCCACACTGCCTCTGGCACCAGCTCTCGGACAGACCTATCCATGATTCCCACTTCCCCACTCTTTCTCCACAGCTCACAACTTTTCCTTTTCAAGCATTTGTCCCATTCTCTTTAGAAGGCCACAATTAAATCTTCATTTGGTGAATTTCAGGTCATACAATGCTCCACATTAACCTACTCTTCTCCCTCTTGGAATCCCAGGTAGTTCTGCTGTATTGCATATTTCCCAAATGCTGCTCAGTTATAACACAAATTATGAATTGTGAAATATTATGAAATACACACGGGCGTAATTCATTTTAACACGATTTCAATTGGGTTGCGGGCCAAAGTGGTTATAATGCGATTTCAATCTGGAACTAGAGAACTACTTAAAAGTTACTTTGAAGACTAACAGGCAGAGAAAATGTTGTATTGAGGAAAACATAGGGGCAAAAACTGCTTCCATGTAACTACCCCGCAGTAATCAGACACCATTATCTCTTAAGAACACAGCTGCTATGTTCTCCACATCATATGCTATTAAATAGTGTAACATACAGCTTTTAGCATTATTAGCTGGTGGTACCAAACATAAACTTACAACTGTTTTTTTACATTTCTACAAATCCTGTAGTCGACCCTATCTACTGTATGCCCCTCAATTACAAATATCTCAATCATGTAATCCCTTAACCTGCTCCGCCACAGTCCACAAGTGCAGTTCTCAGTGGGAAGATTGTTCAGTGAGTTGTCTGCTCTCTCTAGTCACATCGCAGTGCAGGCTGAGGTCCAGGAGGTGCGGGTCTGCCTGCTGAGTTGCACCGTGGTGTTCAAGGATATCTACATCGGCATCCAAGCCCAGGAGAAGGCAACGCTGTTTAACCAGACGCTGCTGCCTGCAAAATGCTCCTGGGGAGAGGTAAGTTTGAAGAACCTGTGTATGCTGAATATTCAACATCTTCTTTCTAAACATGCATATAAACCAACCTATCATACCTGCTGACTTATAGAGGGTTCCCAACCTGATTCTAACTGCCTCATTCATCGCTAAGCATATTTTGCAAACAGCTAAAACCCCTGTCTCACAGTGCGAGTTGGCCCACGAGTGACCCCGAGTTTTCACTCGTGGTGGTCACGTACGATGAACGTAGCGGCAACGTCGGAACTCGCGCGTTCAACTTGTCCACTCGTGGCACTAACGGCAGGTACTGGGAAACTTGTTAACTCGTGAAAAAAATCAAACATGTTTGATTTTTTCCACGAGTCAAATTAACTGTTCAAGTTAAAAATGGAAACATTTAAACTTGTTGCAGTAACGTAATGGCCCGTGCGTTTACCTTAGTGTCTCGTGAGTCTATCGTGGGAACCTTTTTATAATCTGAAAGGGACTGAACCAAAGATAGTCACAAAATGCTGGAGTGATTACATGTGGTTATTCAATATGATCATCGCTGATCATCCAACTCAGTATCCTGTACCTGCCTTCTCTCCATACCCCCTGATCCCTTTAGCCACAAGGGCCACATCTAACTCCCACTTAAATATAGCCAATGAACTGGCTTCAACTACCTTCTGTGGCAGATAATTCCACAGATTCACCACTCTCACAATTGCAGAATATATAATATATATATGTATTTGTAGTATAATATGTATATACATATTATATATATATTATATATATTTCAATTCCAACCCCGAAGCAATTGAGAGGCGATTTCTTGGGGCCATGTAATTTAACGTGTGTCTTTGCTTTTAAAAGTGAAGCTGTTTAATTGTTTACGCTGCGCTGTGTTTCGTGTTGGGGAGAGTGCTGCTGTTACAATGCTTTCGATTCTATACTGCCCTCCCCCTTCCCCAGAAAAATGCCTAAATTTGTCTTTGTGCCCGCTCTCCTGGGAGCAATCCAAACCATGGGAACAATGAACCCTCAGAGGCTTCGCGTTCCTTGCTCCTATATATGGACCTCGCTCGCTCGCAACTGTATGAACGCTCGATCAACCAGGCATCGGCCAACACGGAGGCCTGATTACTGAAAACAAAGTCAACTTGTACCAGACCTCATCATCTTCCTTCCGACAACCCGTAACCACGGCACCACACTTTCAACAGAAAACTTAATATTTAAAGAATATATTATGGGACATTGGATTGTCTGAAGAAGGGTCCCGAGCAGAAACGCCACATATGTGTGTGTGTGTGTGTGTGTGTGTGTGTGTGTGTGTGTGTGTGTGTGTGTGTGTGTGTGTGTGTGTGTGTTGTGTGTGTGTGTGTGTGTGTGTGTGTGTGTGTGTGTGTGTGTGTGTGTGTGTGTGTGTGTGTGTGTGTGTGTCTCTCTCTCTCTCGCTGTCTATCTGTGTGTGTGTCTGCTGTCGGGTCCCGGCGGCCGCTCAAAGTCAGTCACCCGAGCTCCTTCCTCTGAAGTGGCGGCCAGTCCTGCTGTCTGTGTGTATCTGTGTGTGTGTGTGTCTCTCTCTCTCTCTGTCTGTCTGTGTGTATCTGTGTGTGTGTCTGCTGTCGGGTCCCGGCGGCCGCTCAAAGTCAGTCACCCGAGCTGCTTCCTTCCTCGGAAGTGGCGGCCAGTTCTGCTGTCTGTGTGTATCCGTGTGTATTTGTGTGTGTGTGTGTGTCTCTGTCTGTCTGTATATCTATGTGTGTGTGTGTGTGTGTGTGTGTGTGTGTGTGTGTGTGTGTGTGTGTGTGTGTGTGTGTGTGTGTGTGTGTGTCTGCTGTCGGGTCCCGGCGGCCGCTCAAAGTCAGTCACCCGAGCTGCTTCCTTCCTCGGAAGTGGCGGCCAGTTCTGCTGTCCGTGCCCGGAGCGCTGCGGCAGCCACCCAAGCAAATTCACTCCCCGGCCACAATAAAACCATATAGCAATGACAGCACGGAAACAGGCCATCTCTGCCCTTTTACTCCGTGCCGTTTACTGTCACCTAGTCCCATCTACCTGCGCTCAGACCGGAGCGTGGCAAGTGGGTTACTGACCCCAATCCCCTCCTTCACAACGCCAGACTCCCCAAATACTATGAACTGAGCTCTCCCCACACCCCGGGAAAGACAGTATTTAAAAACATAAAGCACCAAGAAATGCACTTACCACGTTATTGGTTACTGGAGGATGCGCATTTTCCCTTTGTAGGTCATATCAATAGATGCGGCCGCGCTGAAATAACTCAAAGCCACAGGATGGAGATGTATTTTAACATTGTTGCTTTATTAAAACATACCTTCATTCACGGTTGGCTCAAGAGTAACGGGAGAGGAACTTGGTAACTCGGGAGAGGAAGTTGGAGCATCGCAGCAATGACATACCCGTGGGAACTCGGTTGAACACTTGATCATAAACTTGAAGTCTCGTACACAACCACGAGTCTTTCACTCGGGGTACCTCGTGGGTCAACTCCCACCGTGAGACAGGGCCATAACTCTTCTTGCTAGTCAAGCCTCAATTTCTATGTTCTTCTAAATTCTATGTCAATTTAAAACATTGATCCACATGAGGCAGCTCTGTCACCCTCTGGGTGCTCAGGTTTCCCTATGGTAACTTTGCCAGTAATAGAATATTTCATTTCACACATAGCCCAGTCGCCTCATTGAGAGAAGGAACTACAGGTGCAAAGCGCTTGAGTACCTCAGTGAGTCATGCAGCATCTCTGGAGGACATGGATAGGCGACATTTCAGGTTGGGACTCTTCCACAGACTTAACACAAGGAGCTGCAGATGCTGCAATCTTGCACAGATCACACAGTGCTGGATTGTCTTAGCAGGTCGGGCAGCATTTCTGGAGGACATAGTTAGATAATGTTTTGGGGACGGGAACCTTCTTCAAACTGATGTACACCAGAGATGCTGCCTGACCTGTTGAGTTAGTGCAGCACTTTATGTTCTGTGCTTCATTGAAAATTGGTTGCAAAAGTCCCTTACAGTCCATCAGCCTCACCCTTTCAGTCTTAAGAAGGGGGCAGATTATTATCTCAATGGGGTTAGGTTAGGTAAGGGGGAGGTGCAGCGAGACCTGGGCTTCCTTGTACACCAGTCACTGAAAGTTGGCTTACAGGTACAGCAGGCAGTGAAGAAAGCTAATGGAATGTTGGCCTTCATAACAAGAGGATTTCAGTGTAGGAGTAAAGATGTTCTTCTGCAGTTGTATAGGGCTCTGTGCGGGACCACATCTGGAGCATTGTGTACAGTTTTGGTCTCCTAATTTGAGGAAGGTCATCCTTGTGATTGAGGCAGTGCAGGGTAGGTTCACGAGATTGATCCCTGGGATGGCGGGACTGTCATATTAGGAAAGATTGAAAAGACTAGGCTTGTATTCACTGGATTTTAGAAGGATGAGGGGGATCTTATAGAAACATATAAAATTATAAAAGGACTGGATAAGCTAGATGCAGGAAATTTTTTCCCAATGTTTGGGGAGTCCTGAACCAGGGGCCACAGTCTTAGAATAAAGGGGAGGCCATTTAAGATTGAGGTGAGAAAAAAACGTTTTCACCCAGAGAGTTGTGAATTTGTGGAATTCCCTGCCACAGAGGGCAGTGGAGGCCATGTCACTGGATGGATTTAAGAGCGAGTTAGATAGAACTCTAGGGGCTAATGGAATCAAGGGATATGGGGAGAAGGCAGGCACGGGTTATTGATTGGAGACGATCAGCCATGATCACAATGAATGGCGGTGCTGGTTCGAAGGGTCGAATGGTCTCCTCCTGCACCTATTTTCTATGTTTCTATGTTTCCAAGAAGAGTCCTGAACCAAAACGTCACCTATCTTTTTTCCTCAGAGATGTTGCCTGACGCACTGAGTTACTCCAGCACTTTGTGTCTCTCATTGGTATAAACCAGCATCGGCAGTTTCTTCCTATCACCCTTTCAGAGATATTCCCTTTGTTCTATCAATCGTTGTTCTGACGAAGAGTCTCAAACCAAAATGGTCATGTTATTTCTCTACCCACAGATGCTGCCTGACCCACTGAGTGTTTCCAGTATTCTCTGTTTTTATTTCAGATTTACATTAACTTCCAGACACACTTTTTATATGCGGCAGTGAGCAGTGAATGGTGTCTCATAGGTTCCTTATTGTTTTGGGCTAATTTAGGTGGAACTAAATTATTTCTGTAGCTACGGTAACAACTTGGCATACAAAGTTAGGTTAGATTCATAGAGATGCAGAGATACAACATGGAAACAGGCTCTTCAGCCCAATTCGTCCATGCCAACAGGAACTTGGAGGAGAGATCTTCAAAGGAAAATGACACATGTTTGTTTATGAAAGGGTTCAGATGATTTACCAGGATGTCTCCAGGATTCAAAGGACTAGGCTATAGGGAGAGGCTGAGCAGGCTAGGGCTTAATTCCTTGGAGTGCAGGAGGATGAGGAGTGATCTTATAGAGATGTACAAAATCATGAGAGCGATGGATCGGGTAAACGCACAGAGCCTTTTGCCCAGAGTAAGGAATCCAGAATCAGATGATATAGGTTCAAGGTGAGGGGGGCAAAGAGTTAATGGGAAACTGAGGGGTAACTTTTTCACACAAAGGGTGGTGGGTGTATGGAAGTGGATGAGTCAGGTACTCTCGCAACGTTTAAAAAACATTTAGACAGGTATATGGATAGAACAGGTTTAGAGGGATATGGGCCAAACACAGGCAGGTTGGACTAGTGTAGATGGGGCATGTTGGTCGGCATGGGAAAGTTGGGCCGAATGGCCTGTTTCCACATTGTATGACTCTATGGTATCATTATATGTGAGAGTTGCTGTGGTAGGGATCCCCATGTGATTATGTGCATCTCTCTTTGTCAATAAGGTGCATCAAAGCCATGCACATCAATGTCGAGTCAAAATCACTCCAGCAAGCTTCACCATGGGACCAAATGAAAAGGCAGAGGTGTGCGTCGAATTGACAGTTTTCAGCGCAGTGAGTGTTCCCTTCAACGTATGCTGTCAACTTAGATCGTTTTATTGCATGCATTACAAGGACTGAATATGATTGTTTATCACAAGCGGAGATCGTTCAGCCAATTGGGCCTGAGCTAGTTTTCCAATTAATCTCACTCCCCCTGAGTCTACAATTCAATTGCCCTTTATTGTCATTCAAGCATGCAAGTTTTGAACGAAATTTAGTTCCTGCAGTCACAACAGCAAAAAAAAGACCAAAACACACAATTAACACAATTCCACATAAACATCCATCACAGTGAAGCTCCAACACCTCCTCACTGTGATGGAAGGCAAAAGTCTTATCTATTCCCTGTCCTTTGTTCTTGTCCGGCGGTCAAGTAGCCAAACTGCAGTGTCGAGGCGACTGGGGCTCCCGATGGTAAGTCCCGCGACCGTTTAAGCCACACCAGGCGATGTAAGGCCCCGCTCCGGGCCAATTCAAACCCCTTGATTCGGGCGGGGGAAGTTCCCACCAGGGACCTGTGAGTTCCCGACTCCACCATCAACAGGGCCCGCGGCCGAAGCTCCTAAACTCCGAAGTCGGGTGGCAGCCACAGCTCCGAAGTCAGCCAGCTCCACGAGGGTGAGTCCGCTGGCTCACGGCTGGAGCCCTCAGGTCGATTCCGGTTGTAGGCCGCCAGCTCCACGATGTTAGGCCCCAACAACAACGGAGACACGACAAGAAACGTCCCGCAAAAAATACACAGCTGTAATAAAACCAAAAACATACTCCCAACAACACAAAAGAAATTAAAAAAGACAGACGGACTGTAGGTAGCCGCTGCCACAAGGCGCCGCCACTTCACTAAAGATCTTTCTCCATAGCTGCACAGATTTTCATCATTATGCGTTCATCAGTTATAGGAGAAGAATTAGCCCATTCAGCCCATCAAATCACTCTACCATTCAATCATATTTCTCTCTCAACCCCATTCTCCTGCCTTCTCCCCATAATAACTGACACCCATACTAATTAAGAATTTATCAATCTTTGCCTTATAAATATCCATTGATTTGGCCTCCACTGCTGTCAATGGCAATGAATTCCACTAGTTCACCACCCTCTGACTAAAGATAATCCTCCGCATCTCCTTTCGAAAGGTTCATCCATTTATTCTGAGGCTGTGGCCTCTGGTCTTGGACTCTCCCACTAGTGGAAACATTCTCTCCACATCCACTCTATCCAGGCCTTTCACTGTTTGTTTAGTTTCAATGAGGTGTCCCCTCATCCTTCCAAACTTCAGCAAGTTACAGGCCCAATGCCAACAAAGGCTCATTATACGTTAACCCAATCATTTCTGGGATCAGTCTCGTAAACCTCCTCTGGACCCACTCCAACACCGACACATCCTTCCTCAGATATGGAACCCAAATGCTCCAAATGCAGTCTGACAAGTGCCTTATAAAGCCTCAGCATTACATCCCTGTTTCTCCATTATATTTCCCAATTCCCTTTGGAAAATTATTACTAATTTTATTTTTTAGTCACTCGCACCTTCATTTATTTTCTCAAACTGTTTATAAAACCATTTACGAGTTCTTAGTTATCCTGGTTTCTCCTCTTTGATGGAGTTGAGCCATGGTTGTTCTTATGAATGATATGGTGCATCTCATGAACGATGTGATGCATCTTGATGCAATATGGTCCTTGGTTACATGACCTGTCCTGGGACCTCTGTCTGTTGTTTGCGACACTGTACATTTATAAATGTACATTGTACAGATATGTCTTAGATGTGAGGGATGACTGGGGGCGGCACGGTGGTGCGGCGGTAGACACTGGACACCCAGCTTCGATCCTGACTACGGGTGCTGTCTATACGGAGCTTGTACGTTCTCCCTGTCACCATGTTGGTTTTCTCCTGGCTCTCCAGTTTTCTCCCACACTCCAAAGACATACAGGTTTGTAAGTTAATTGGCTTTTGTGAATTGTAAATTGTCCCTAGTGTATAGGATAATGCTAATGTATGGGTGGGATTGCCGGTCGGTGCGGACTCAGTGGGCCGAAGGGCCTGTTTCCGCGCTGTATCTCCAAAGTATACATTTTTAAATTGACTACAGGTTTTGTAAGGTACAGTGTCAGCTTAAAGCCATTTGCCTTTGTTTTTGATCATTGTGATGCTGCCTCTTAGGAGGACCTGAACGGCGCTGTGGTCTCATGCACAGTGGAGGACATGAATGAACCACTGTTGCTGGAATTATTCGCTAAAGCAAAGGGCCTGAATGTAACATACAGCATCCCTGACGATGACTACGAGAAGTAAGTATACATGGAGATACAAGGAACTGGGCAGCACAGTGGCACAGCGGGAGAGTTGCTGCATTACAACGCCAGAAACCCGGGTTCCATCCCGACTATGGAGTTTGCACGTTCTTCCTGTGACGGCGCGGGTTTCCTCCAGGTGCTCCAGTTTCCTCCCACATTCCAAAGACCTACATGTTTGTAGGTTAATTGGCTTTGGTAAATTGTAAATTGGCCCTAGCGTGTAGGATAATGCTAGTGTACGGGAATTGCTGGTAGGTGCAGACTTAGTGGGCCAAAGAGCCTGTTTCCATGCAGTATCTCTAAAGTCTAAAAAATGTAAACTGTAGATGCTGCTTTACAGATGGTAAACAATATTTGTCGGTCTTTAACAAGCTAGGATAGGCCAGTGGGCTGAATAGCCTGGGTCTCTGCTGTGTAGCTAACATACAAGCAGACTTTTGAATTGACTCCACCGCTACCTCTCACCTCTTTCTATCAGCTACTGTCCCTCTACTCCATCAGTCTGAAGAAGGGTCCCAACCAGAAATGTCCTCTTTCCCTCCACAGACTGCTAGAGTGGAGGGGGTGGTGGAGGAGAAACTGGGAAAAGAGAGGTGGGGGTGGGGTAAAGTCTGGCAAGTGAGAGGTGGATACATATGAGAGGGCTGGTTGGCAGATGGGCGGAGATTGGTGGATACATATGAGAGGGCTGGTTGGCAGATGGGCGGAGATTGTGACAAAGGTTTGAAGTGAAAAAGGGACAAAAGGTCCCAGCTGAGGAAAGAAGTGGAGGGGTGAAATGTAGCCTGAAGAAGGGTCTCCACCCTTCTCTCCAGAGATGCTGCCTGACCTGCTGAGTTACTCCAGCGCTTTATAACTAACTTTGGCGAAAGGTAAAACTGGAGGATGGATACGGGTGGACAGGGGGGCAGTGGGGAGGGGAAAAAGGAGGGAGTAAAGCTAAATATGGGACACATGGATGGGAATTGAGTGAATGGAGGTGGGGAAAGAAGTAGGATGACTGGGGGCACTGTGACATGTTGGGAGAAATGTGTGCTCTCTGGAGTGTGAGGGGCAGGGGAGTATTATTTGAAATTGGAGAATTCAATGTTCATACTGTTTTTTTTATTTTGTGTATCAAAAATAATTTATTCAATTACTATCATGATACAAACCAAAACATGGTGACACACCCACCACCATATTATAAAATCTCCTGATTATTCAGACATTAATTTCAATAGACAATAGACAATAGGTGCAGGAGTAGGCCATTCGGCCCTTCGAGCCAGCACCGCCATTCAATGTGATCATGGCTGATCATTCCAAATAATGATGTTACAATCCTTACAAATACACTAAATAACTACTGTACAACTATGTCCCTCTCTAACACTATCCGGGCGCAGACCTAACGCCGGTAAAGGGGCAAGCATGTGGCTCGGGCAAAGCCCTCCTCCGCCTGGCACCGTGACGCGCCGATGGCCAGCTTGGCAAATGTTCATACTGTTGGATTGAAAGCTACCCAAGTGCATGTGAGGTCTCACTCTGGCAACGGAGTTTAGTTTATTTGTTGTCACATGTACCGAGGTACAGTGAAAAGCTTCTTTGTAGCGTGCTAACCAGTCAGCATAAAAACTATAGGTGATTACAATCAAGCTGTCCACATTGCGCAAATACAGGATAAAGGGAATAACGTTTAGGAGGCCCAGGTTAGAAAGGTCAGCATGGGCATGGGACGGGGAGTTAAAATGGTTAGTCAATGTCTTTCCAGTAGTTAACTGGATATTGACCTTTATTGACGGGAGGATTTGGAAAGATCTTGGAGAGTTGACAATCATATGGCCTGCTGCCCACTGTTTGCAGGTCTGGTAAATACCTTTCATGCAAGTGGTGCGGCGCTGTAGAGTTGCCGCCTCAAAGCACCAGAAACCCGTGTCTCCTCTCGTAACATTTTTATCAATGCTCCCGTCCATGCCGGAGATCCAGGTTTGATCCTGACTACGGTTGCTGTCTGTACGGAGTTTACAGATTCTCCCTTCAACCATGTGGGTTTTCTCCAGTTTCCTCCCACATTCCAAAGACATGCAGGTTTGAAGGTTAATTGGCTTCTGTAAATCGTCCCCAATGTGTAGAATGTGAAACTGGGAAAGCATAGAATTAGTGTACGATGGTCGGCACGGACCCGGTGGGCCGAAGGGCCTGTTTCCACGCTGTATCTCTAAAAAAAAGTGTTCTTGCACCGATACATTTACACAGTGTGATTTTAACTCCGAGTCTGCAGAAGGATCCCGAGCCAAGACGTCACCTATT
Organism: Okamejei kenojei; assembly: GCA_035221665.1. Taxonomy (NCBI): domain Eukaryota; kingdom Metazoa; phylum Chordata; class Chondrichthyes; order Rajiformes; family Rajidae; genus Okamejei; species Okamejei kenojei. The sequence continues at coordinate 1,300,379 of CM069132.1, read as the reverse complement.
CACGTCCTCCAGAGATGCTGCCTGAGCCACTCAGTTGTGTCTTTTTATGGCGAATTTAACTCCGTTCTTCTTTGCGCAGTGACTCGCCGGAGCTGGACTTCAGTGAGATGGTGGTGCACGGCATGGTGAAGAGAAAGCTGCTGATCACCAACAACTCAGCCATCACCGGCCACTTCAACCTGGAAATGGAATACTTCAGCAGTTGCCCTCCTCTGCCCCCTACAGTCAGCATGCTGCCTCACAGCCATTCGCCCAGACAGTAAGTTGCACAGTCACTTGTGGACTCCCATACATCGGCAAGACTGGGCGACTGTTGCACTGAACACCTTTGTTCAGCCTGCCTTGGCCTACGTGATCTCCCGGTTGCCAAACGCTTTAACTCTTCTTCCCATTCCCACACTGACCTTTCTGTCCTGGGCCTCCTCCATTGTCAGAGTGAGGCCCAGAGCAAATTCGAGGAACAGCATCTCATATTTCGCTTGGGCAGCTTACACCCCAGCGGTATGTATATTGATTTCTCCAACTTCAGGTAACCCATGTACCCCCTCTCTCTCCATCACTCCCCCACACTAGTCAGTGTACTAGTTTCACAGTCGTCCTGTTTGAGTTTTTCTGTCTGTATAACACATTATCACCTACCCTACAACCAACAATGGACCCTTATGGGCCCCACCTTTCCTTATGCTTTCTGCATAACTTTCATTCATTTGTTCTATGTACCAACTATATATCGTATTTCCCTTTCCCCTGACTCTCAGTCTGAAGAAGGATCTCCACCCGAAGCGTCACCTATTCCTTTTTTCCAGAGATGCTGCCTGACCCGCTGAGTTACTCCAGCTTTTTGTGTCTATCTAAGGGGCTCTCATTCCCTTTGAAGTACACCCCAAAATCTGAAGAATGAATATACAAGTTGGGATATCAAGTGGCAGTTATACAAGATGTCTTGTCAGCGGTTTAGAAATGTTATCATAGTTAATGCAAACAATATCGGGGTAATTCCTTCTTCTCCCCACTCCTCTCTGGCAGAAGGTACAAAAGCTTGAAAGCGCGCACCACCAGACTCAGGAACAGCTTCTGCCCCTCTGTTATCAGGCTTCTGAATGGTCCTTCCATAAGCTAGGGTACTGTCCAGGCTCCAATCAACCTTATTGTGCTCATTTTCTCTGTAACTGTGATACTACAATATTGGGAGCTGTAGTCATAGAGAGTGATACAGTGTGGAAACTACGGCCCAACTTGCCCACAGCAGCCAACATGTCCCAGCTACACTAGTCCTACCTGCCCGTGTTTGGTACATATCCCTCCAAAACCTGTCCCATCTATGTACCTGTCTAACTGTTGCTTAAAGGTTGGGATAGTCCCTACTTCAACTACCTCCTCTGGCAGCTTGTTCCATACACACACCACCCTTTGTGTGAAAAAGTTATTCCTCAGATTCCTATTCAATCTTTTCCCCTTCACCTCAAACCTATGTGGTCTGGTCTTTGATTCTCCTACTCTGGGCAAGAGACTCTGTGCATCTACCCGATCTATTCCTCTCATGATTTTATACACTTCTATAAGATCACCCCTCATCCTCCTGCACTCCAAGGAATAGAGACCCAGCCTACTCAACCTCTCCCTTTAGCTCACACTCTCTAGTCCTGGCAACATCCACGTAAATCTTCTCGGTACACTTTCCAGCTTGACAAAATAATTCCTTTAACATGGTGCCCAGAACTGAACACAATATTCTAAATACGGTCTCACCAATGTCTTATACAACTGCAACATGACCTCCCAACTTCTATACTCAATACTCTGACTGATGAAGGCCAATGTGCCAAAAGCCTCTTTGACCACCATATCTACCTGCGACTCCACCTTCAAGGAACCATGCACCTGTACTCCTAGATCCCTCTGCTCTACAACACTACACAGAGGCCTACCATTTATCATGTAGGTCCTGCCCATGTTAAATTTCCCAAAATGCAACACCTCACATTTCTCCGCATTAATTCCATCAACCATTCCTCAGCCCACCTGGCCAACCGATCAAGATCCTGCTGCAATTTTTCACAACCTTCATCAGCAAACTTGCTAATTGACATGAGAATTAAGGGACAGAGGTTTCGGGGTAACGTGAGGGGGAACTTCTTTACTCTGTGGTGGTTGTGGCTGTGTGGAATCAGCTTCCAGCAGAAGTGGTGGAGGCAGGATCGATTTTAACATTTAAGAGTAAAGTGGATAGGTATATGGACGTGAAGGGAATGGAGGGGTATGGTCTGAGTGCAGGTAGATGGGACTAGGGGAAAACAAATGATCGGCACGGACTGGAAGGGCCGAGAGGGCCTGTTTCCGTGCTGTAATTGTTATATGGTTAATTGTATCAGCAGCATTTTGTATCTTCAGCAAACTTTCTAATCTTGTCCTGTATGTCATCCAAATAATTGATATAGATGACAAACAGTAACGGGCCCAGCACCGAACCCTGAGGCACACCACTAGTCACAGGCCTCCAGTCCAAGAATCAACCTTCCACCATCATCCTCATGAAGCCAATTTTCTATCCATTCAGCTATCACTCCTTGAATCCCACGGGATCAAACCTTCCAGAGCAGCCTACCATGCGGAATGCTTTGCTGACGTCCATATATACACCATCTACAGCTCTGCCCTCATCGACCTTTTTGGTCACACCTTCAAAAAACTTAGATTAATGAGACATGACCTCCCACATGCAAGCCCATGCTGACTATTCCTAAATCAGCCCTTGCCCATCCAACTGCCTGTATATACTATCCCTCAGAATACTCTCGAGTAACTTTCCAACTACAGATGTTAAGCTCACTGGCCTACAGTTCCCACCATTTTCCCTCCAGCCCTTCTTGAATAAATGCACAACATTTGCCACCCTCCAGTCTTCCGGCACCTCTCCTGTATTTAAAGACGACTCGTAAATTTCAACCAGGGCTCCAGCAATTTCCTCTCTGGTTTCCCACAATGTCCTCGGATATATCTGATCAGGCCCTGGAGATTTGTCTATCTTCATACACGATAGTGCCTTCAGTACTTCTTCGACCGTTACACTGACTGCTCTCAAGACACTTCCATTGACTGCCCCAAGTTCCTCCGTCATACTATCTTTTTCTTCGGTAAATACAGAGGAGAAATACTCATTGAGGACCTTGCCCATCTCCCGTGGCTCCACACAGAGGTGAACACTTTGATTCCTGAGGGGTCCCACCTCTCTCTCTAGTTATTCTTTCCCCCCTTATGTGTTTATAAAATCTCTTGGGATTGCCCCTAATGCTACCCGCCAGAGCTATCTCCTGGCTCCTTTTTGCCCTTCTGATTTCCTTTTTTACTTTGCTCCTTAGTTCTCGAAACTCCTCCAGGGATACACAATCCCAGCTGACTATACCCATCTCATGCATCCATCCTATTCTTGAGCAATGCCTCAATTTCCCACATCAACCAAGTTTCCTTATGTTTGTCTGCCTTTCCCCTCAATCTAATAGGGACGTACATATCCTGTGCTTTTGTCAGTACACTTTTATAAACATCCCACTTGGTTGATGTTCCTTTCCCCGAAACAACCTGCCCCAATCAACTTGAGCGACACTTTCTCTCATACCCTCAAAGTTGGACTTACGCCAATTTAGCATTATAACACATGAGCCCTCTCTGCACCTATCCATAACTATCTTAAATATCCAATCGAACACTGGTCACTGGTCCCAAAAGGCTTCTCCACAAACACTTCATTCACTTGCCCTTCCCAATTTCCCAAGACTAGATCAAGCGTTGCCCTCTCACGTATGGGGCCCTCTACATATTGCTGGAAAAACTCTCCTGAACACATTTGAGAAATTGCACCCCATCTAAGCCTTTCACACTATGATTTTCCCAGTCTATATTGGCAAAGTTAAAATTCCCTACTACAACAACCTTATTTGAGGTTTCGGCCCGAAACGTTGCCTATCTCCTTCACTCCATAGATGCTGCTGCACCCGTTGAGTTTCTCCAGCATTTTGTGTAACCTTATTTGACCTGCAGCTGTCTGCAATCTCCTGGCATGTTCTTTTCTTCTAATTCCGGTTGATTATTCGTGGGTCTGTAGTACACTCCCAACAAGGTGATCATCCCTTTCTTGTTCCTCAGCTCCATCCATATAGCCTCACTTGACGAACTGTACGTAATACCGCCACTGACTACTGCCGTGACATCCTCCTTAACCAACAATGCATCCCCCTCCACCTCCTCTTTTACCCTCACCCCCATCTCTCTTGAAGTTCCTGTACCCCAGAACATTGCACGTTTAAAATCTGCACTCTGGTATCTTTCTCTTTGCTCTACCTATTTGAGTTTGGCTTGATTTGTATTCATGTATTGTATTATGTGACTTGATTGGATAGCGTGCAAAACAAAGCTTTCTACTGTAACAATAATGTGACAATTCATTTGGGAACAAAATGCTCCAGTATTTGCATCATTCTCAATTGTGTATTCTGTTTACTGAGGAAGAATAACTCAATCCTGTGCTAATATTAAAGCTCAAGACTACCTCTCCTGAAGAGAACAGTGAATCTTACAGAAGGTCCAAGCAAGTCACAGGACCAACTGCAGCGTGGTAAGGCATTAGATAGAATGTGGAACAGGCCCTTTGGCTCACAATGTCTGTGCCACGTATGGTGCCAAGTTAAACTAATCTCCTCAGCCTCCATTCCCAACACATCCATGTGCCACTGAAACACATCTTCACTGCAAACATGATAATTAAGTTGTATTTGTAGTTTCCAAGTGTCTTTCTATCAGAGATTTGTGTCGTGCTCTTGGGCAGCGGCAGTCATGTAATCTTTAAGATCCATGTAAGCAGGTTACGGTGGCGGGTATGTGGCGCAGCGGTAGAGTTGCTGCCTTACAGCAAATGCAGCGCCTGAGACCCGGGTTCAATCCCGACTACGGGCGCTGTCTGTACGGAGTTTGTACGTTCTCCCCGTGACCTGCTTGGGTATCTCCGCGATCTTCAGTTTTCTCCCACACTCCACAGACGTACAGGTTTGTAGGTTAATTGGCTTGGAGAATGTAAAAATTAAGTACCGGTGTTGGGTCTTGGTAAAGGGGGAAGAAAAACTGTCAAGTTGGTAGATTCCTTTTGCGAGATGTCTATAATAAAGTAACTGGCTTTTCTTTTTTCTTTCTCTATTTTTCCCTTTTTCTTTTTTCTTTTTTTCCTCTCCAGGGTCTACGTCTTAATTCCCATTTCTAACTCTTCAAGGGTTTCCTTTCCCTCTGTCACGCTTTTGCACTTTCACATCTCTTTTTCACTTTTCTACTATCTATGCTGCTATTTTTCTCTCTATTCTCTCTTTTCTAAAGCCTTAAAATAAAAAAATAAAAATTAAGGGGTACAATGACCGTAATCCAATACAAGGGATGTACACTGATGTAACTGACAGTACCGCTAATAAATAAAGATATTTAAAAAAAAAAAATGTAAAAATTGTCCCTAGTAGGTGTAGGATCGTGCGGGGATTACTGGTCGGCGCAAACCCGGTGGGCCGAAGGGCCTGTTTCCATGCTGAATCTCTAAACTAGGCACACACTTCAACAAAACAAATCCACCCAGATCTTTGTTTAAGAAGGAACTGCAGATGCTGGAAAAATCGAAAGTAGACAAAAAGTGCTGGAGAAACTCAGTGGGTGAGGCAGCATCTATGGAGAAAAGGAGTAGGTGGCATTTCGGGTCGGGACCCTTCTTCAGACTGATGTCGGGGGGGGGGGGGGGGTTGGAAAAAATAAAGCAGGAGGCGGAAACAGTAGGCTATGTGGGAGAGCTGGGAAGGGGGAAGGAGGGAGAAAGCGAGGACTATCTGAAATTGGAGAAGTCGATGTCCATACCGCTGGGGCGTAAACTACCCAAGCGAAATATGAGGTGCTGTTCCTTCAATTTCCGCTGGGCCTCACTCTGGCAATGGAGGAGGCCCAGGACAGAAAGGTCAGGTTCAGAATGGGAGGGGGAGTTGAAGTGCTGGGCAACCGGGAGATCAGGTTGGTTAGGACAGACTGAGCGGAGGTGTTCAGCGAAGTGATCGCCGAGCCTGCACTTGGTCTCGCCGATGTAGAAAAGGTGACACATACGACAGCGGATGTAGTAGATGAGGATGGAGGAGGTGCAGGTGAACCTCTGCCTCACCTGGAAAGACTATTTGGGTACTTGGGTGCAGTCGAGGGGGGAGGTAAAGCGACAAGTGTAGCATTTCCTGCGGTTGCAGAGGAAAGTACCAGGGGAGGGGATGATCTGGGTGGGAAGGGACAAATTGACCAGAGAGTTACGGAGATAGCGGTCTCTACGAAAAGCAGAAAGGGGAGGAGATGGGAAGATGTGGTCAGTGGTGGGATCACGTTGGAGGTGGCAAAAATGTCGGAGGTTTATCTGTTGTGTGTGACAGCTGGTTGGGTGGAAGGTGAGGACAAGGGGGACTCTGCACTTGTTATGAGTGGGGGGGGGGGGGATGGGGAGTGAGAGTGGAGCTATGGGATATAGCAGAGACCATGATGAGAACCTCATCTATAGTCGAAGAGGGGAACCCCGTTTTCTGAAGAATGAGGACATCTCCGATGCCCTGGTTTGGAACACCTCATCCTGGGTGCAGATGCGGCGTAGATGGAGGAATTGGCAGCAGGGGGATAGAGTCCTTACAGGAAGCAAGGTGGGAAGAAGTGTAGCCCAGATAGCCTTGGGAGTCAGTGGGTTTGCGGTAGATGTCAGTCAGTAGTCTGTCACCTGCGATGGAGATAGTGAAATCAAGGAACGGTAGGGAGATATCGGAAATGGTCCTGGTGAATTTGAGATCTTTATTGCCACCAGCCCAGTTTATGTGCCCAAATCTTTCAAACATCTTTAAATCATTCCAACTCCCCTCTCCCATCAGGCAAAAGGTATAGAAGCGTGAAAACGCACAGCTCCAGATTCAGGGACAGTTCCTTCCCAGCTGTTATCAGGCAACTGAACCATCCTACCAACAACTAGAGAGCAGTCCTGACCTACTATCTATCTCACTGGAGACCCTCAGACTATCTTTGCTTGCCTGGATAGAGTGGATGTGGAGTGGATGTTTCCACTAGTGGGAGAGTCTAGGGCCAAAGCTCATAGCCTCAGAATTAAAGGATGTTCCTTTACGAAGGAGATGAGAAGAGATTTCTTGTCAGTGGGTGGTGAATCTGTGGAATTCTTTGCCACAGAAGGCTGTGGAGGCCAAGTCAATGCATATTTTTAAGGCAGAGAGATAGATAGATTATTGATTAGTACGGGTGTCAGAGGTTATGGGGAGAAGGCAGGAGAATGGTGTTGGGAGGGAGAGATATGGTAGATCAGCCATGATTGAATGGCGGAGTAGACTGAATGGGTCGAATGGCCTAATTCTGCTCCTATCTCTTATGAACCTGTGACCTTTATCTTGCACTAAACGTTATTCATGTTATTCCATTTATTATGTATCTATACACTGTGGATGACTCAATTGTAATCAGTTATTGTCTTTCCGCTGACTGGTTAGAAACATAGAAACAAAGAAAATAGGTGCAGGAGGAGGCCATTCGGCCCTTCGAGCCAGCACCGCCATTCATTGTGATCATGGCTGATCGTCCCCTATCAATAACCCGTACCTGCCTTCTCCCCATATCCCTTAACTCCACTAGCCCCTAGAGCTCTATCTAACTCTCTCTTAAATCCATCCAGTGACTTGGCCTCCACTGCCCTCTGTGGCAGGGAATTCCATAAATTCACAACTCTCTGGGTGAAACGTTTTTTTCTCACCTCAGTTTTAAATGACTTCCCCTTTATTCTAAGACTGTGGCCCCTGGTTCTGGACTCGCCCAACATTGGGAACATTTTTCCTGCATCTAGCTTGTCCAGTCCTTTAATAATTTTATGTTGCTATAAGATGCTCCCTTATCCTTCTAAACTCCAGTGAATACAAGCCTAGTCTTTTCAATCTTTCCTCGTATGACAGTCCTGCCATCCCAGGGATCAATCTCGTGAACCTATGCTGCACTGCCTCAATCACAAGGATGTCATTCCTCAAATTAGGAGACCAAAACTGTACACAATGCTCCAGATGTGGTCTTACCAGAGCCCTATACAACTACAGAAGAACCTCTTTACTCCTATACTGAAATCCTCTTGTTATGAAGGCCAACATTCCATTAGCTTTCTTCACTGCCTGCTGTACCTGTAAACCAACTTTCAGTGACAGACACCCAGGTTTCACTGCACCTCCCCCTTACCTAACCTAACCCCATTGAGATAATAATACATGCATACACATAATAGAATGCAACAAAGGCTTTTCACTGTACCTTGGTACACGTGACAATAAACTAAACTCAAATTAGAGTCATAGATTCATAGAGTCATAGAACGTGAAAACGGGCCTTTCGGCCTAACTTGCCGATGCCGACCAACATGCCCCATTTACATTAGTCCCACCTGCCTGCATTTGGCCCATTTACCTCTAAACCTATTGTATCCATGTACCTGTCTAAATGTTTTTTAAACATTTTGATTATACCCGCCTCAACTACTTCCTCTGGCAGCTCGTTTCATACACCCACCATCCTTTGTGTAAAAACATTGCCTCTCAGGTTCATATTAAATCTCCCCCCCCCCCCCCCCCCCCCCCCCCACCTTACACCTGTCCTCTGGTTCTCGAGTCCCCTACTCTGTGTATAAAAGACCCCTCATAAATGACCCCTTTACCCCTCATGATCTTATACACCTCTATAAGATCACCCTCATTCTCCTGCGCTCCAAGGAATAAAGTCCTAGCCTGCTCAACCTCTCCCTATAGCTCAGGCCCTCGAGTCCCGGCAACATCCTTGTAAATCTTCTCTGCACCCTTTCCAGCTTAACAACATCACAACATTCACACCATTCTAACTCAGACCTGCATTAGAATAGACAAAACTGTTGCAATAAGAGATGAATATAGATCGTTTGCTATGATGCTCATGTCCACAAGTGGATATAACACAACTGATGAATTGGGGAACAGAAACTGCATTTTGCGTGATAGAATAAAATTTGATCAAGAACCATTTAAAAGTACCTCTGGAAATTCACAAATAAAGATAAAGCTGTCTTGAGGACAAAAAAAAATCAGTTCAGATAGAAAGGAGGTGAGGTAGAATTTCTTTGGACAAAGCTGGATGAATCTGTGGAATTCAAGAGACCTCACCCATTCCAGCGACTTGAGCATAAAACTCCAACTCTTCTGCTGGGACTTTCTGCAGTTGCTTTTTATAACACCCCAAAGAAACACCTTAGCATGTTCCTGCTATGCTGAGGGCGCTACATAACGCAAGTCGTTGTGTTGTCATTGGACAAAGTCAGCATGGATTTACGAAAGGTAAATCATGTCTGACGAATCTTGTGGAATTTTTCGAGGATGTAACTAGTAGCGTGGATAAGGGAGAACCAGTGGATGTGGTATATCTGGACTTCCAGAAGGCTTTCGACAAGGTCCCACATAAGAGATTAGTATACAAACTTAAAGCATACGGTATTAGGGGTTCAGTATTGATGTGGATAGAGAACTGGCTGGCAAACAGGAAGCAAAGAGTAGGAGTAAACGGGTCCTTTTCACAATGGCAGGCAGTGACTAGTGGGGTACCGCAGGGCTCAGTGCTGGGACCCCAGCTATTTACAATATATATTAATGATCTGGATGAGGGAATTGAAGGCAATATCTCCAAGTTTGCGGATGACACTAAGCTGGGGGGCAGTGTTAGCTGTGAGGAGGATGCTAGGAGACTGCAAGGTGACTTGGATAGGCTGGGTGAGTGGGCAAATGTTTGGCAGATGCAGTATAATGTGGATAAATGTGAGGTTATCCACTTTGGTGGCAAAAACAGGAAAGCAGACTATTATTTAAATGGTGGCCGATTAGGAAAAGGGGAGATGCAGCGAGACCTGGGTGTTATGGTACACCAGTCATTGAAAGTAGGCATGCAGGTGCAGCAGGCAGTGAAAAAAGCGAATGGTATGTTAACTTTCATAGCAAAAGGATTTGAGTACAGGAGCAGGGAGGTTCTACTTCAGTTGTACAGGGTCTTGGTGAGACCACACTTGGAGTATTGCGTACAGTTTTGGTCTCCAAATCTGAGGAAGGACATTATTGCCATAGAGGGAGTGCAGAGAAGGTTCACCAGACTGATTCCTGGGATGTCAGGACTGTCTTATGAAGAAAGACTGGATAGACTCGGTTTATACTCTCTGGAATTTAGGAGATTGAGAGGGGATCTTATAGAAACTTACAAAATTCTTAAGGGGTTGGACAGGCTAGATGCAGGAAGATTGTTCCCGATGTTGGGGAAGTCCAGGACAAGGGGTCACAGCTTAAGGATAAGGGGGAAATCCTTTAAGACCGAGATGAGAAAGACTTTTTTCACACAGAGAGTGGTGAGTCTCTGGAACTCTCTGCCACAGAGGGTAGTTGAGGCCAGTTCATTGGCTATATTTAAGAGTGAGTTGGATGTGGCCCTTGTGGCTAGGGGATCAGAGGGTATGGAGAGAAGGCAGGTACGGGATACTGAGTTGGATGATCAGCCATGATCATATTGAATGGCGGTGCAGGCTCGAAGGGCTGAATGGCCTACTCCTGCACCTAATTTCTATGTTTCTATGTTTCTAAGTCGTTGTGGCAGCTTTCCGATGGGAATAAACATGAGTCTTCCTCAAAACAGAGCTGTGAGATCAATGACTATCACCCTAGAGGGGCAGCGTGGTGATGCAGCTGGTAGTGCCGCTGTCTTACTGCTCCAGAGATCCGGGTTCCATCCTGACCTTGGGTGCTATCTGTGTGTGGAGTTTGCACGTTCTTCCTGTGACCCCGTGGGTTTCCTCCAGGTGCTCCGGTTTCCTCCCACATCCCAAATTTTTTTGTCTTTTGTTTTCTCTGGTAAGGAGTCCTCTAACTTTCGTTCTTTGAGACCCTTTTCAGGTTTGTAGGTCATTAGGCCACTGGAAATTGCCCCTAGTGGATGAGAAACTGGGAAAACTAGTGTGAATGGGTGATTGATGATTGGTGTAGACTCGATGGACAAAAGGCCTGTTTCCACATGGTATCTTCTAATTAATCAATCAATCAATCATTGTATAACCTTGTGCCCCATCCATGTTCTTCAGAGATACTGCCTGACCCGCTGAGTTACTCCAGCACTTTGTGCCTATCAATGTATAACCCTTCCATTTAATAGTGGAACTTACGCAATACATCCAGGGCGAAATCATGGCTGTGGAAACATTTGCAACGTTTGCCACTCTCAGTGGAGTAAAACCCCTTTCTCTTCCTGACAGAATTTGCAGATGTACTGCTCTGCCACAAGAAAGGTGCAGCGTTTGTGGTTCATCCTGTGACAGGAACCCTGGAGCCCTATCAGCAGCGGGAGATCGAAGTCACTGCCTATGCCAACATGTGGGGCGACTACCAAGATAACCTCATCTGCAGAGTTTGTATTTTCCTTCTTCACTCTTCCTTACTTACTATACTGCCCCAAGCCGGCCCTGTCATTCCTTCTTCTCCCCACTCCCGTCTGACAGATTCTTGATAGAGTGCACTACCTAACTTGTGAACAACTTTTCCCCCCCCGTAAGTGGATGTGGCACAGTCCATCCAACAGACCAGACACCCTACCATTGCCGTCATCTACAATTCATGCTGCCTCGGAAAAGCAGCCAACATAATCAAAGACGTCACACACTGGTCATTCCTTCTCCTCCACGCTCCCATCCAGCCAAAGTACAGATGTTTGACACCACACAGGGACAGCTTCTTCTCCTCTGATATCAGGCATCTGAACGGTCCTCCCATACACTAGGGTACTGTCTGATTCACCCCTACCCCATTGTGGACATTTAATTTTGTCTCTGGAACTGGTACACTAAACTGCTGAGAACTATATTCTGCACTCTATGTCTCCCCCTTTGCTCTACCTATTGTACTTGAGTTTTGCTTGACTGTTTTTATGCCTACTGTTATCTGATGTATAGATAGACCATGCCAACCAAATGCCCATCTAAGCTGGTCCGATTTGCCCGCATTTGACCCACTTCCCTCTTAACCCCTTGGAGAAACAAGGAACTGCAGATGCTGGCTTCCCAAGGAAAGATCTCAGGAGAACATGAAGAGGTGATGTTTCAGGCTGGTACTTTTCTTCAGTCTGAAGAAGGGTGCCGAACCAAAGCATCACCTATCCATGCTCTCCAGAGATGATGCCTGACCCGCCGAGTTACTCCAGCATTTTTGTGACTTCTCTTGTAACATTTCCTATCAATGTACCCCTCTATGAACAGCGCCAGAGACCCAGGTTTAATCCTGACTACGGGTGCTGTCTGTACGGGGTTTGCACATTCTCCCTGTGACCACGTGGGTTTTCCCCAGGTGCTCCGGTTTCGTCCCACACTCCAATGACGTGCGGGTTTGTAGGTTTGAAAGTTGTAGACTCTGCAGGCTTCTGTAAATAATTGTAAATTGTCCCTCGTGTGCATAGTGCTAGTGTATGGGGTAATTGCTGGTCGGCGCGGACTCAGTGGGCCAAAGGGCCTATTTCTGCGCTGAATCTCTAGAGTCTAAAGTCTAAAGTGCAGAGACTGAGATAAGTCCAGCTTCAGCATTCAACGCCAGAACTGAACTGAACTGCTCAATGCAGGCAGCTTCGCAGCAGGCAGTGTGAATGAATCCACATTCAGTATACGAATATCAGTGGTTTCAGCTGCCGGTAGATGCATCTATTTAAATCCTTTAGACTGTGGAAATGCTCTGAAGTTCGACATGTTCCCAACTGCTCTCTGGATGCGCCCTGGAATGCATTTTATCTGGATGCATTGCAGCTCCGTTTGGGAACAGTCCCATCAAAGACCGCAAGAAACTGCAGAGAGTTGTAGACGCAGCGTAGACCATCACACAAACCAACCTCCCTTCCATTGACTCCATCTACACTTCACGCTGCCTCGCCAAGGCCAGCAGCATAATCAAGGACCAGTCTCATCCTGGTCACTCCCTCTTCTCCTCCCTATCATCAGTCAAGAGGAACAGAATTGTAAAAACAGATTCAGGGACAGCTTCTTCCCAGCTGTTATCAGGCAACTGAACCGTCCTATCAACAACTAGAGAGCTGCCCTGAGCTACTATTTACATCACTGGTGACCTCTGGACTATCTTTAATCAGACTTCACTGGACCTTATCCTGAATCAATATTATTCCCTTTATCATGTATCTGTACACTGTTAATGGCTTGATTGCCATTTACAAAAGCTTTTCACTGAACCTCGCTACACATGCCAATAAATTAAACTGAACCATGTTCTGTTTTTATGCCCATTATGACTGTAAAATTGTTTTGTCAGGTTGCAGGTCTCAATCCTACCTATATCCCCATCCGGTTGTCCGTTCAAGGTGTTCCACTCTACTTCAAGATTTTAGGTCCACAGAAGGACAACCAGAAGCGAGGCCCCATGATCAGGTACGAGCCTTCCTTAATATATCAAGAGAATCAATCGCGTTTACACTCGAGGGAGGCTGGATTGTAATCATGTATAGTCTTTCAGCTGACTGGTTAGCACACAACAAAAGCTTTTCACTGTAGCTCAGTACACGTGATAATAAACTAAACTAAACTAAGAAGAATAAAACCAAAACTAATTGTCATATGCACCAGGTCCGGTACAATGAAATTCTTACTTGCTACAACTTTGTTAGTTAGTTTTGTTTATTGTCACATGTACCGAGGTACAGTGAAACGCTTTTTTGTTGCGTGCTAACCAGTCAGTGGAAAGGCTACACATGATTACAATCAAGCTGTTCACGGTGTACAGATACCGGATAAAGTGAATAATCATTGTGCATTAACGCAACAACTCAATAAATAAATATACACTAATAGTAAGATTAAACGAGAACTTACCAGTTTGAAGTTTGATCTTGATTTTATGAGGCGTTATGTTGGTGATTACGTGCAGAAGGCCCGCTAGGCCGCACGCGCACCAAACTTCAAAGCAGCGGTATGAAATCACAAATAAACAACACCGAAGTACATAGTAAGATCAGTGACTCGAGAACTACCCTATGATCCTTTATGAGAGAGGGTTGGGCGCGGGGGGCACGTAATCACCAACGTAACTCCTCATAAAATCAAGATCAAACTTCAAACTGGTAAGTTCTTGTTTAATCTTACTATTTTACTTCGGAGTCTCGTGAGTGACTACGTGAAGATTTAAAAGCTTTGTGATTTCATGCCGCAGATTACAAATCTCGGCATCCCACTGCATTGATTGACTCGAAAGAGAAAATAAATGCATTAGTAGTAACATTGCATTCAATGTAGAAATAGGGTTTATTTAACAATGTAAACAAATGACAGTACCCATTAAATGTAGGTACTTAAAATGGCATTGGCAAACAGTCCTGGATTGACAATCGGCCGATGATAAAAATTCTAAAACATCAGCTCATTTGCCCATCCGGCGGCCGCCATAATATGGTTGAAGGGCACGTCCCTCGCCTTGGCCGCCGACGTAGCTGCTGCCCTAGTGGAATGAGATGTAAACACACTATCTAAATAATACACTGACGTTGATGCTGACCTGGTGGAATGAGACATACAATCGTCAGTGTTAATACCTGTTGCAGCCACCTTGAAATAGTCTGAACGGACCGTCTTTTGTTTCGTTGTTTGTTAACTAATAAACAGTGCTGATTCCATACTTCTTAGGATTCTGGTGGCCTTGATGACATAGAAGTGAGACCGTGGAGTATTCAAATGATCTTAAATCATGCTACCCTAGTCTACTCTGCTTGTGTAGACGAGAATGTAAAATGTAATGGCACCTGCAGCCAATTCCATCCTATCTAGCCACAGCATTTGCAATGTTTGCCGTCGTTGTGCTGATACGTGTCATAACTAAGGATGTAGCTGTAACCCCTTCATGAAGTAATGTTCACACATATTCAATAACCAACTGCATAATCTTGTAGTGGGAGAACTTGTATCAAGTTCTTTTAACAACTCACTATCCGGGTTGGACCCGACAATGTAGTTCCCTTATGTTGCAGCTGTAGTGTGTCTATAATTGAATTATTGTCAAATACCATTTAAGAATGAACTGGAAAATGTCAGTAATCTGTAACGTATTAAATGTAACATTAACGTTTAACAAAACACTTATGATCCCCTCAATAGACATTTACTACTTTTTTGGGTGCTATCCCTGCACACTGCAGTAAGCGCCCTCATGGCTTGATGTGACAACCTGAGGCATAAGTCAATCCATTCAAAATCTGTAAGTCAATAATTGTTTTAATGTGCAAAGGCCGGTCTCCTGAATCACAGTTTGAAATAGCAAGTTCTTGTTTTTTGGCATAACCGAATACCGTTGTGCCATAATGTCTGATGAAGCAGGCAACATGGACGCTTGGCCAGTCTGACAGTACGAACCCAAGCGAGGTCTTGCTGACTGTTTTAAGACCCGGCTAATGAGGCATAAAATGAGGAAGACATAAAGACCATTCCTCCTATTGAAGCGAGAATGTATTTCTCTGCACTGTTGTGCCACATATTTTTTGCAATCAGTGAAAACATGCATTAACATGATGAATATTCGATGAATTATTGAACCATACTTTGAGATCCAACACTTATTCTGTGTTATCATCGATCTGAACTGGATGATACACCAGGGGCAAGGAGATTAATTACAGGATATTTTTCCTTGATTACCATGTGACTAACATATGTCACCATCGTAGAGTAGCACCTTGAATTTGAGCATGTAGAATATGTATATTCGCTGAAAACCCCTTACTCATGGGTGCATTTAGTGTATATATTTAGTTGATACCAACAACTGAAGAATTGGTAACTCATGCAATCTCCAATACCTCTCAGTAGGTGATGGTATTTGGAACTTCTCATCTTAGAGTTCTAAACATCAGTTCATAATAACTGAATTCAACCGACCACACTACTGTAGCAAGTTTCAATTTCAAGTTCAATGAATTATTGTCATGTTCAGCAATGCTGAATACTGTTACTTCATCATTGTGGCTGAAGTAGCTTCAGCTGGCAATATCACAACGTTGTTAACAATGATCTAATTGCTACTTACACAATATCAGTTCCTTGATTTGCTCAGCTGCAACACAGCTGCTATATTGCTAATTACTCTTAAAGAAAATAACTCAGTTTTTCAACAGATTGCTATAACTCCAATCTCTTGCCACAAGGCGGAGACAAGGCTAATAATAATTAAAGGTAAATCCCAATGACCAACAAACAGTTTATCCTATACCGCAAAGCTTTACTGTTACAGTACAGTTATATTGTCTTTGATAACCTTTGTAATGGGATTTGTATAACATGTATCTCTTACCTTATGAATCTGTTGTAGTCAGGAATATGTTTTTATATTCGGAAAGTTCATATGCCCGATACTCTCCATTCTTCATAATAACATGCCACTCCTGCCTTATTCCATGGGTGGTTTGCATGAGAACGTTTGCCCAATTTCCAACCCTGGCCATGATCCAAATTTACTTGGAATGCTCTGGCTGTGCCTCAACCAAATATTTTTACCCTTTGTGTGTTGTACAAAACAAATGTAGATATTACAACTTGTGAACAGTGCACTACCCTAATTTTGGAAGTGCTAGACCCATTTAGTTGAGCATGATTGGAAGTGCATGGAAGTTCTGAGTTATCATGCTGCCCCCAGCTCCAGTGAACCGCTACTGCCGATGAGCGCCTGGGGTGCGTTCTAAACGATGACTTCTGCCCGTTGTTGGCCAAATTAATTCATCTGCCAGGCTTCTTCCCCGTAGAATAGACCTACCTGAATAACAGATTCAGCGGCTGGCTCTCACATCCCCCTGTTGGCGTTGCTCACTGCAGGCACATATATGCTTGAGTATGTTCTATTGACACCTTTAGAGCCCAGAGTCATTTTGACCTTTTGCTCTTCCCTCCTCACAGAGGGTGATTCGTAGGCAACCCTAACAGGCGCTGCCGCAGGCCGCAGGATACATATACTGATACGAACCCATTGGCCTTAACCCAATAGAATATTCTACTGGGATGGCAACTTTGTTGTCAGGAAAAGTACCTCTGACACATGCCCTTCATCCCTTGGGGTATGCTCCACGGCCATACCCTGAGACTCAGTGTCAGCAGGATACTGACTCATCTTGGTCTCTGCCTCCGAGAGGGAGACCTCTGTATCACTGTATGCAACAGTTGCTGTATTTGGGATAGTCGTTTCAACGCACTATCCAGCTCCGGTGAGGAATTCATCCACCGACTCCGTGGGCCTTGCTCTCCAGCCCCGGTGGAGAATCATCTCCTGACTCCTTCGGCGAGCAGATGTGTGTGAACTTGAGCAACCCTGTCCCAGGCGTTGCTGGCGCTGCCTTTCGTAAAGGCTGGCATTTTTTGATATGAAACAGCCCTGCATCAGGCGCTGCTGGCACGGCTCTCCCGTAGGCCGGCACTTCACACATGAAGCAGCCCTGTCAGGCACGGCTGGCACAGCTCTCCCATAGGCCGGTAACGTTACAAATGAAACAGCCCTGTATCAGGTGCTGCTGGCACGGCTCACCCATAGGCCGGTACTAACATACATAAAGCAGCCCTGTCAAGCGCTGCTGGCGCGGCCTGTCCCATATGCCCGCACATTTTCCACATGAAGCAGCCCTGTCAGGCGCTGTTGCCGCGGCCTGTCCCATAGGCATGCGCTATTGCAGTGTAAGCTCACTAAATCAACATTTTTAGTGTATAGCTTTACCTGTGAAGGGTAAAATAATTCATAGCAACTTGTGCTTAAACAATTAACTTTTTATGATTTTAACTTTTTGCCTTTAGTTTTTAACTTTAATAAAAACACTATAACATACTTTTTATTATAAGGAGAAACCCTTATAGCCCGACTCACCCGAGTCCAAATAGGGCTGAATGAGTCCCAGTAATTTCTTACTTGGGGACCAACGTCTGTGAGCCACTGACCCCACTGTCAGTGACTCCAGCGTTGCTTCCTTGCCGTTCCACCGGCATCCCACAGGCTGGGAGCCGCTGACCCCCCTGTCAGCGACACTCCTTAAATTTCTTGCTGTTTTTACTGCATCCTTGTTGGATGGGAGTCGCTGACCCCCCTGTCAGCGACTCTGCTTAAATTTCTTGCTGCTTTTACAGCATTCCTGCAGGCTGGGAGTCGCTGACTGCATTGTTAGCGGCTCCTTATCTCGCAACCCGATCAATTTTGCCGGTTATCTGCATTTGCAGTCGTAATGGAGTTTCCCCACAGTCCATAACCGGCAACTTGTCGGGCCGCGAGACTGGCAGGAAAAACCTCTGTAAAAAGAGGCTCCTGCCTGAAAACCCCTGGTAAGTAAAAAACCAAACTTACCTTTTAAGTTTAACTTACCACCGGCAGGAGCTCTGTCCTGCCAGACTGGTGCTTGCGCCAATGCGGCTGACGTAATGGTGTGCATGCGGCCTGGCAGGCCTTCTTCACGGAGTCACTCACGTGACTCCGAAGTAAAATCAATAATACGATCAATATTGGCAATTCTAGATAAAATGGACCATGATAGTACAAGTTAAAGTACACATTATAACGTGATACAAAATACATCGTAGATTGTACTGAGGTACAGTCATAGTTAGAGTTGTGCAGTTCTCAAGAGCCTGATTGTTGATGAGAAGAAGCTGTTCTTGAACCTGGAGGTCACAGTTCTCAGGGTCCTGTTCTTTCTTCCTGATGGTAGAGGTAAGATGAGAGGGTGGCCATGGTGGTGGTGTGGGCCTTCCATGATATCAGTTGACATTTTGCGGCAGCGCTTCCTCTAGATTGCTTTGATGGTGGGGAAGTCAGAACCTCTGATGGACCGGGCAGTGTTCACCACTTTCTGCAGCCTCTTTCCCTCTTGAGTTATTGAAGCAGGCCACGATGCAACTAGTCAGTATGCTGTTCTCTCATACACCTGTGGATTGTTGAAGAAGTATTCTATTTTTATTTGCTTTTGTCTTTTTGGCTTGTTATTTGAGGGAAAATATCAGTGAGGCTAATGAGAATGCTTCACTCATGTGGCAATGCTGGTGTAGGAATGCAGACTTGGCCTCCGGGCTGGCAGAGTGACAGAGGCAGAGCTACCTGATGCACGGACACATGCCTTCAACATGCACACTGGCTTTCTTCACCATTCGGGACTCAAATAATCTGCCCATCTACTCCTCCTCCTCCAAATCATCTAGCGTGTTTGTGGGAGAGTCTAGGACCAGAGGTCATAGCCTTGGAATAAAAGGACGTATCTTTAGGAGGAATTTCTTTAGTCAGAGGGTGGTGAATCTGTGCAATTCATTGCCACAGATTGCTGTGGAGGCCAATGGATATTTTTGAGGCTGAAATTAACAGATTCTTGATTGGTACTGGTGTCAGGGGTTATGAGCAGAAGGCAGGCGAATGGGGTTGGAGGGAAAGATAGATCAGTCATGATTGAATGGCGGAGTAGACTTGATGGGCTGAATGGCCCAATTCTGCTTCGAGAACATATGAACTTATGACATTTTGTGACGACAGCAACAAAACCGTAAAATGCTGGAAATACGCAGCAGGTCAGACTGCATCTGTGGGAAGAGATCCGGAGTCAATGCAACCTAGGAATGCAAAGGTCTTGATGTATCACTTGGTCTTCCAGGTTTGGAACCCACATTTCTGGAGGAGACACGGTGTCCCGCTACTTACGAATTATCAATCCAGGTCCCTGTGGTAAGTCTTATTGCTGTTGACCTCCCGATCATTCAAATGTTCTCTTGACATCACCGATGTGTGTATTCTATCATACTTTGTTGTCACATGTACCTGGGTACAGGGAAATTCTTTGTTTTTGCATTCAATAAACAAAGTACGCAAAGAGTCGTCATATAGCTGACACCCGACAAAGTTACAAAAGTACTCATTACAGTCATGATGATCCCTCCATTTTCTTGCCCCTCCCTCCTCGTTCTCTGCGCCACCTCCCCCCCCCCCCATCAAGTCCCTCCTTGGTTTTGGAAGCACCCTCCCTTCCCCCCCCCCCCCCCCCCACCCCCCTGTCGGGTCCCTCTTTGTTCTTGGGGACCCCTCCACCCCCCCCCCCCCCCCCCACTTGCTGTCTGCAGTTGTTTGGGAATCTAAATAAAGCTACTGCCGGCTCATTGACCAAATGGTAAAGCCAGATGTGTGGCTCAGTCTCAGTGGAGGCACCGGGGATCACAAGGCCAGGTATCGATTTTCAGTGGGATGGAGAAAGCTGAGGTAATACTCACACTTCAAATATCCAGCTGTGGCCATTGCAGGGTCAGGCAGAGGATCTTAAATCTCCTGTAGTCCTTAGCATTACAGGACCATCATGAGATAAAACCACATCACGTTTAGATTGGTTTTGTTTAGTTTAGGGGTGCAACATGGGAACAGTTCATGCTGACCACGATCACCCATTCTTTAGTTCTTTGCTGCACACAAGGGACAGTAGCCAATTAACCTACAAACCTGCACCTCTTTGGAGTGTGGGAGGAAACTGGAGCACCCGGAGAAATCCCACGCGGTCACAAGGAGAACATGCAAAGTCCACACAGACAGCACCTGTGGTCAGGATTGAACCGGGGTCTCTAGCGTTGTAAGGCAGCAGCTCTCCTTCTGTGCCACTGTGCCGCCAGGTTGTGCAATTTTATAGATGATTATTGTGGGGCTTCTGAAAGGGTTGTGAATGAGTCAAGAGAGACAAGAGTGTTCAACTGTAATGTGTACTGACAACTTCACAATATAATTCTTACTTGCAGCAGACTATTAGGTTTATTATTATTGCCAGGTCTACTGAGGTCGAGTGGAAAGCTTTCTTTTGCAAGCCATCACATCAAATCAGATAAAACTATACATAAATACAATCAGTTCAAACTCAAGTTCAATAGATAGAGCAAAGGGGAAGATACAGAGTGCAGAATACAGTTCTCAGCATTGTAGCGCACCAGTTCCACAGACAGTCCACAATGAGGTGGAGGTGAATCGGACAGGACCATAGAGGGAGTACAGAGAAGGTTCACCAGACTGATTCCTGGGATGGCAGGACTTTCATATGAAGAAAGACTGGATAGATTCGGCTTGTACTCGCTAGAATTTAGGAGATTGAGGGGGGATCTTATAGAGACTTACAAAATTCTTAAGGGGTTGGCCAGGCTAGATGCAGGAACATTGTTCCCCTTGTTGGGGAACTCCAGAACAAGGGGTCACAGTTTAAGGATAAGGGGGAAGTCTTATTTTTCCCTTAAGGATTTAAGGATAAGGGGAGAAGATCATTTTTCACACAGAGTGGTGAGTCTCTGGAATTCTCTGCCGCAGAACGTTGAGGCCAGTTCATTGGCTATATTTCAGAGGGAGTTAGATGTGGCCCTTGTGGCTAAAGGGATCAGGGGGTATGGAGAGAAGGCAGGTACGGGATACTGAGTTGGATGATCAGCCATGATCATATTGAATGGCGGTGCAGGCTCGAAGGGCTGAATGGCCTACTCCTGCACCTATTTTCTATGATTCTATGATTCTAGCTAATGGAAGCTGTTATTGAGTGGGGAGAAGCTGTTATTGAGTGGGAAGAAGCTATTATTGAGTGGGAAGAAGCTGTTATTGAGTCTGGTGGTACACACTTTAAAGCTTCTGTACCTTCTGCTGGACGGAAGTGGGGAGAGGAGGGAATGACCAGGATTGGAGGAAGTTGTAAGTGGAAGTTTAAATATAGCTTGAAAGGGTTCAGAAAAGATTTACGAAGATGTTGCCAGGACTGGAAGGTGTGAGCTTTGGGAAGAGGTTGAGTAGGCTGGGTCTCTATTCCATGGAGTGTGGGAAGATGAGGGGTGATCTTATAGAAGTGTATAAAATCATGAGAGGAATAGCTCGGGTAGATGCACAGAATCTCTTGCCCAGAGTAGGGGAATCGAGGACCAGAGGACATAGGTTCAAGGTGAAGGGGAAAAGATTTAATAGGAATCAGAGGGGTGACTTTTTTCACACAGAGAGTGGTCGGTCGCCAGAGGAGGTAGTTGAGGCTGGGACTATCCCATCGTTTAAGAAATAGTTAAGACAGGTACATGCATAGGACAGGTTTGGAGGGATATGGACCAAGCGCAGGTAAGTGGGACTAGAGTAGCTGGGACATTGTTGGCCAGTGTGGGCGAGTTGGGGCCGAAGGGCCTGTTTCCACACTGTATCACTCTATGACTAGATGACTCCTCAATATTACAGCATGAAAACTGGGTGTGTGGTGGATCCTGCGGGAACCCATGTTATTGTCCCCATATTAGTGATAGCTTCCCCCATATTCACTCGTCACAACCCAGTAATCTGCATATCTTTGGAGGAAGCTGGAGCACCCAGAGGAAACCCAAATGATCACGGGAGGGTGTGCAAACTCCACACAGAGGACACCAGAGTTTGGGCTTGAACCTGGGTTGCTGGAACTGTGAGGGAATGCCTCCACTAGCCAGTGTCACTGTTTTGCTCACCGCCATGGATCAATCCATCGATCAGGGAAAGATACAAAGTGCAGGTGTAACTCATGAGGGTCATAGAGCAAATAGAGTGTGGAAATTGGCCTCCATTGCCTTCTGTGGCAGAGAATTCCACAGACTCACAACTCTCTGCGTGAAAAAGTTTTTCCTCATCTCAGTCCTAAATGGCCTACCCCTTATTCTGTAACTGATCCCTGGTTCTGGACTCCCCAACGTCGAGAACATGTTTCCTGCATCTTCCTTGTCCAATCCTCGAAGAATTGTACAGTATATGTTTCTATAAGATCCATTCTGATCCTTCTTAATTCCAGCGAATACAAACCCAGTCGACCCATTCTTTCATCATACGTCAGTCCCGCCATCTCGGGAATTAACCTGGTGAATCTACACTGCACTCCCTCAATAGCAATGTTCTTTCTCAAATTAGGAGACCAAAGTTGCACACAATACTCCAGGTGCGGTCTTACCAGGGCCCTGTACAACTGCAGTAAGACCTCCTTGCACCTAAACTCAAATCCTCTCGCAATGGCCAACATGCCATTAGTTTTCTTCACGGCCTGCTGTACCTGCATGCTTACTTTCAGTGACTGATGTACATTCACACCCAGGTCTCGTTGCACCTCCCCTTCCCCTAACCTGACACCATTCAGAAATAATCTGCCTTCATGTTCTTGCCACCAAAGTGGAAAACCTCACTTTTATCCACATTATACTGCATCTGCCATGCTTCTGCCCACTCATCCATGAATGTCGTTAAACACTTTATGATCCAACATCCATTCTGTGTTGTCATTAAGTTTTCGTGACCTGGTGTCCGCCACCATATTAAACCTACCTGGCAAGTAGGTAGCTGAAATCCAAATGCTTCTTTGGATACACCAGTGTCAAATAAGGTTAGCTAAATTATCACAGGATACTGACTTGATTCCACCCTTGTGATTAATATATGCCACCACTGTAGTGTTGTCAATCTTAAGTTGAACATGCAGATGATGCATATTCCCACACTAAGCTTTCAACCCATAGAGTGCCCCCAGCGTCTCTAGGTAGTTAATACCATGTAACTGAAGAATTGATGGCTCATGCACATCCCATCTGCCACCGCAACTAGAGATGGTTTTAGTCGCTCCCCATCCTTGAGCACTAGCATCAGTTTGTAATATAACTGAAGGTTTGCTTACCAAAATGTTACTGGAGCAACGGCGAATATTGGTCGTCCACCATTGTAACTCTGATATAGCTTCAGCTGGTAACCGCATAGGTCTGTTAAAATGACCTAAATGGTATTTGAGTGCTTGCTCCTTTGCGCGTTGTAAATTTTGATAATGCAAAGCCCCAAATTGTGCAGCTGGAAAAATAGCCACTAATTTGCCAAATAGCCACAAGTACCGACTGGCTACTTGTCGAATGGACGGTTGTTCCATAACAACAAGATTGTTACAGGATTCCATTAATTCTAATCTCTTACCCCAGGGCAGAGTCACAGACATATTAATAGAGTTAATGGTACATCCCAAATAATCAATAACTCTAGTTGGTATCAACTTGGATTTAACTGGATGGATGAGACACCCCAATTTCTATTATGTGAGTTTTGTGGCTGAAACACTTAATTTAGCTAATTTCAACGTTTTCCCTATGATTAGGATATCATCCAAATATTCCATAACAATGTGATTATGAGCTCTAATATGTCAAGCACCGGTTTCAATAATTTGGTAAATAATCTGGGGGCTGAAGTTAACCCATTAGGCAACGCTTTAAACTGCCACAGTTGCCCCATCCAACTAAACTTCGCATATCTCCGGTGATCCCTGTGAATGGGTACCGAATAGTATGCATCTTTGAGATCGATGCATGCCATAAAGCATCCTTTGGAAATCAGTTGCTTGGCAGTAATGAAGTTTTCCACTTTAAAATGTCTATACTGCACATAAGAGCTAGGTTGAGTTAATTCAAGGATGATTCGGCACCCTCCATCTTTCTTTTGCCTGGTAAATATATTAGAAATAAATTGGTGATGGTCATGACTCAACTTCTCGATTACCCCTTTTGTGTATAGTGTATGAATTTCAGCTGGTATATCCAAACCTTCCTGTTGGGAATGAACAAATGTCCGGCTTGGTGTATGCTGTGTGGGAAGGAATTTAATTTGGAACCCTTGTATACTATGCAGTATAAATGGATCTGATGTTATCCAACGCCATTCATTCAAAAACAAGTGTCATCTACCACCAACTTGTAACTGGTCCACACACGCCATGTTCCGGAAAGAACCAGACCCACCTACCTCCATGGTTACCGGTGGTTTTATGGTAGGCCCAAAAGCCCCTGATGCAGGTTCTATTTCCGCCCCCGAGGTTTGGGGGGTAGGGTTGCTGGAGTGCACGGATTGCGCATCTTCCACGAGGGCTGGCCTGGGCCTTGGCCTAAAAAATACCTCTGCCCAGAGAATTCGGCTTTTGAGCTGCCACCAGTTTCAGCGAACTGCTTACTGCTGATGAAAGGGTAGGGGTGCTGCCGTCGAAATGGTGAAGCTTTGCTAGTCATTGGAGCCTTGATCAGCCCGACAGCTTTTGCTTCTTCGTCCAGGTCCTTAACCTGTTTCGATAGATCTTCTCCAAACAGAAGATTCGGCTGCTGAACATTGCTGGCCCTGCATAATCCCGGAAATTTGGGGTTCAAGGCAGGTCGGATGGCGTTCTTCCGAAAACAGTTTATTTCGAAATGTGCATTGCACATCAACGCCAGGGCATCCTGCTGTTCGTCAGACAGGGGTCCCCCATCCACAAACCTGATGAATGCCGTAATGCCTGGAGCTAGCAATTTCAGGATTCTTTGGAGCTTCATCTCCTGGGCTTTGATGCCCCCTGCAATATAACCCCAGATTGAACTGTTCACAGCCGGCACGTTCAGTGAAGCACAATTTCCATTTGTATGGTAATTTGCAGTTGTTTCCACCATCACCTGTTCCTGCAGCTGCTACGATGTGAGGTAATTAATGCTCACAGCTAGTTCCTCTTGCAGTGGCTCCCCTGTTTGCGAGGGTATTGCAAATTTTGATTCCATGGCAGGTCATTCTTGTGCCTCATGTATGTCGTGCAGTCTAGTATGCCCCCCGGACATAACTCCAAATTCGGAGTCAGTCCAGAACTGACCCCGTACGCTCCCCTCAGAGTGGGAGACATTATGCAGCCCTGGACCAGGCGCTGCAGATGGCCCCCCGAGGAGACCCGCGCTGATATAACTCCGTTTCACGGAGCATATCATGATGGAGCATCCTTTCCATAAGGTGCTCCATCCGGAATAAACGCCCGAAGACGCTATCCATTGTAGGAGGCGAATCCTCCTGGCCTGACTCGTCTGAGTAAACAGGCCTATCAGACTTCTTCTTGGCTTTCCCCCCTTTCGGGGTTGCCAAGGTGCTTTGGACAGGCACCAAGTCTGAAGTCACTGACCGCACCGTCAGCGACTTGGATGGCTAAATCAACGGCCGCCGGCTACCCGCACTCCCACGGTCCTCCGTAGCCGGTTTCCCCGCAGCCCGTCTGGACTTCACCCTGGATTTCTCCATGATTAGCTCGAACTTGAACGCTGTAACAAGATTTCTTAATGAACAAAACAACCTCAGAATAAGTTTAAAACTTACCTGTAGGGCTTTTAAACTTACCGCTGGAGGAGCGACGCGCCTCCCAGCCAGTCGTGCGCCATGCGTTAGACGTATTCACGTGCATGCGGGCTGGCGGGCTTCTTCACGTAGTCACTCACGTGACTCCGAAGTAAAATTCCCTGTATTCTCTCTCCCTCCTTTCCTAAAAAGTGGAGTTACATTAGCTACCCTCCAGTCCACAGGAACTGATCCAGAGTCGAGAGAACATTCGAAAATGATCACCAATGCATCCACGATTTCTAGGGCCACCTCCTGGAGTTCTCTGGGATGCAGACCATCAGGCCCTGGGGATTTATCTGCCCTCAGTCCCAACAGTTTACCGAACACCATTTCCTGACTAATGTGGATTCCTTTCAGATCCTCCCTCCCACTAGATCCTTGATCCCCTAGTAATTCCAGGAGATTGTTTGTGTCTTCCTTAGTGAAGACAGAACCAAAGTACTTGTTTAACTGTTCTCCCATTTCCTTGTTTCCCAATATAAATTCACCTGTCTCTGATTGTAAGGGACCTTTGTCTTCACTAGTCTTTTCATTTTTACATACCTAAAGAAATTTTTACAGTCAGTTTTTATATTCCCCGCAAGCTTTCTTTCATGCTTTTTTTCTCCCCTTCTTAATTAACTCCTTTGTTGAGTTCTAAATTTCTCCTAGTCCTTTGGCTTGCCACTTCTTCTGGCCAATTTATATGCTTCTTTCTTGGATTTAACACTATCCTTGACTTCCCTCGTTAGCCACGGTTGTGCCGCCTTCCCAGTTTTATTTTTTTGCCAGACAGAGATGAACAATTTCTGGAGACAGTCTGCCTTCTATAACTGAAATCTGTTTAGAAGAGGTCTGTGAAAATGATGGTAAACTGTACTGGCATCTACTTTATTCGATAAGAAACAACATGTGCACAGTTTCAACAAATTGATTAACCTAACGCATACTTAACGTATTGATACCCCCCAGACATCAGACTGGACTGGGAAACGTACAATGTAGAGCCGGATGACACGCAGCTGGTGGACCTGTTGGTGTTTTACGGGCAGGAGTTCCCAGTGAAGGATGAAAGCGGGAACGAGACCATCAGCTCCAGTGCCCTGCCCAGCGAGAGCGATCATGCCAGGAACTGGGACTCGATTTCCAACAGTGCAGAGAGCAGCTCTGTGGGCCTCCATACAGGATGTGTAAGATTCAGAGTGTGGACCGGATGGGTGGATGTTGGCTGCGGAAGTGGGGATTGGTGCCATGTGGGCTGAATGCAGGTCTCCCAATTCACCCAGTGAGATATGTTGGGTAGGCGAGAGGACTTTATTCCTTGGAGCGCAGGAGTCTGAGTGCTGATCTTACAGAGGTGTATACAATTATGAGGAGAATAGATAGAAACATAGAAAATAGATGCAGGAGGAGTCCATTCGGCCCTTTGAGCCAGCACCACCATTCATTGTGATCATGGCTGATCGTCCCCTATCAATAACCCGTGCCTGCCTTCTCCCCACATCCCTTGATAGCCCCTAAAGCTCTATCCAACTCTCTCTTAAATCCATCCAGTGACTTGGCCTCCACTGACCTCTGTGGCAGGGAATTCCATAAATTCACAACTCTCTGGGTGAAAAAGTTTTTTCTCACCTCAGTCTTAAATGGCTTCCCCATTATTATAAGACTGTGGCCCCTGGTTCTGGACTCGCCCAACATTGGGAACATTTTTCCTGCATCTAACTTGTCCAGTCCTTTTATAATTGTATATGTTTCTATAAGATCCCCCCGGGGATAGGGTGGTTGCACACAGTCATTTCCCCCAGGCTAGCAGAATCAAGAATTGGAAGGAGGAAAAATTCATAGGAACCCGAGCCAAAACCTTTTCATATAGAGGGTGTATTGAACACTCTGCCAAAGGAGGTCGTTGAGGCAGGTACTATAACAACATTTAAAAGACACTTGGACAGGTACATGGTCAGGAAAGGTCGAGAGGCATATCGGTCAAATGCATTGTTAATGGCATTGCTCCCTAGAGGAGTAAAGGGCTGAAGAAGAAGTAGGGTCAAACGCAGGAAAATAGGACTAGCTTAGATGAGGCATCTCAGTTGGAATGCATGAGTTGAGCCAATGGGCCTGCTTCCATGCTGTATGACTATGACTTGTAGGGAGAAGCATTGGCTTCCTTTTTAAAAAAATAAAAATTCTGACTCATCTTCAGGACTTGGAAGAGGAGCCGGAGCTGGAGGATGAAGAAAATATGATGTTGACGAGCGACCTAATTACCGTGGTGTTGCAGGCTCATGAGGGCACTCAGGCTGATTATCCATATTGTGTGACTCCTCAGCAGATGGTGAGTGGCTATTGAAGCAATATCTTGGCTAGTAAGAATGAATGGAGCCTGTTGAAGATAACAGTGCAATGCATCAAGGAGAGATCAACCACAGTCATATCAATAGACACTAAGTGCTGGGGTAACTCAGCAGGTCAGGTAGCATCTCTGGAGAACATGTATAGCTGATGTTTCGGGTTGGAGCCCTTCTTCAGACCCCATTCTGAAAAGGAGTTCTGACCCGAAACTACACCCATCCTTTTTCTCCAGAGATGCTGCCTGACCCGCTGAGTTACCCCAGCACTTAGTTGAGGTTGGTTTAGTTTAGAGATACAGCACAGAAACAGGCGTTTTGGCTCACTGGGTCCACGCCGACCAGCGATCCCCGCACACTAACACTGTCCTACACACGAGAGACAATTTGCAATTTTACCAATTAGCCAACAAACCTGTACGTCCCTGAGATGTAGGAGGAAACTGGAGCACCCGGAGAAAGCCCATGTGGTCACGGGAAGAACGTACTAACTCCATACAGACAGCACCACCCCTCCAGCTACTCCAGCACACTGTGTGTATCTGTGGTATAAACCAGCATCTGCAGTTCCTTCCTACAATATTGAAGTAATATCAATATTGGGTTCCCGATTCTCTCCACACCCCCCTTCAGAAGTGCCTGTTTCAATCATAGAGATAAATTGAAAGTAAGAATAAGGGTCTTCAAGAGAAGGAAAGGATACAATTAATCAAGATTGTTGGAGAGACACAAGAGATTGCAGATGCCCGAATCTGACGCAACAGACAATTTCTGAACAAGGGTCTCGACCCGAAACGTCACCCATTTCTTCTCTCCAGAGAAGCTGCCTGTCCCATTGAGACAGCACCACCCCTCCAGCTACTCCAGCATTTTGTGTCTATCTTAGTTTTGAAACATTGTTAATCCCTGAGTCTGAAGAAGGGTCCCAACCTGAAATGTTACCTATCGATGTTCTCCAGAGATACTGCCTGACCCATTGAGTTACTCCAGCACTTTGTGTCTTTTTTTTGTAAACCAGTATCTGCAATTCCATGTGTCTATATTTGTCTTTGCAACAAACAGTTTACTGGAGGAATTATAATGGGTCAGGCAGCATTCATGGATGGATAGGAATGGTGGTGTTTTGGGTCAAAACACTTTGATCCAAACTGTTGTCCATTCCTTTCCACCTACAGATGCTACTCCACCCCTGGGTTCCTCCAACGGATTGTTTGTTGTTATAGGTTCTTAAATGTAATATACCAAACCCAAAGGAGTTTACTCTAGCCAACAGAAGTATTGAAGAATGACTGGGGCGTAATAAATGTCTAATGTTTCTAATCCCCATTGAATAACACCCATTTTTACTCAAGCAGCGAAATAAAAATAAATAATTACAATCCAATTAGACTTTATAGATACAATGCAGTTCAGGCCCTTCAACACACCGGGTCTGTGCCGACTAGCAATCACCCCATATACTAGCACTATCTTACACACTAGGGACAATTTACAATTTTACCAGTCAATTAACCTACAAACCTACATATCTTTGGAGTGTGGGAGGAAACCAGAGCACCCGTGGGTCACAGGGAGAGCATACAAACTTTTTACAGACAGCATCTGTAGTCAGGATCGAACCCGGGTCCCTGCTGTCTGTAAAATGTTTGTAAGGCCGCACCACAATCTATATAATTAAAAGTCTCATCTTGACCACTTCCTGTTTGCACTGCATATTGATTTTAGAAAAAACGCCACCACTTACAGCTGTGATTTTTGGCCATCTTACTCTGAGTCCCCTACACTGCGCAGGACAAGAGGATTTTTCCCATCGATAAAAAAATAAAAGACTTCTTAATGTTTAAAAAATGTTGAGATTCTCTCTCCTGTCAATCATGCCATGAAGGCCACGCCACTTCCGGTGGGAGGGGGAAGAGCTATACAACCCGGAAGTGTGGCGTGGCTCAGATGGGGGAGGGAGAGGGTCACGACACTCAGACTGAGCTGGAAATCTACAGAACACTGAGAATACTGACCTGTGAGTGCCCTTTATGTGTTTTTAAACTGTGCCTTTTGCAACTGTGTGGCTATTGAAATGTGTGCCTTTTGCAACCGTGTGCCTTTTGCAACTGTATAAAAAGATGAAAATATCTAAAATTGTCCACCCTCTCCCCCTCCTCTCTCACAGTCTCTCACCTGTTTTCGGCAGAATTTCTGGCCATTTCTGAGCTGCCAGCCTTGAGTTACTGAGCTGCTAGGCCTGAGTGACTGAGCTGCCAGCCCAAGAATCCATTCGGCCCACAATGTCCATACTAACCCTCTGGAAACCAGTCCCTTCGGCCCACAACACATATGCTAGCACTCCAAAAAGTCCCCCCCCCCCTCCTTGGTGGACCAGCCCTCCCGTGTGATGCTGGGACCCAACGGGTCCCACTTAGTCTAGTGCTACCCTAAAATTAGTTTAATTTCAATGTGGCAGAGCCCCAGTTTTAGACTGTTGGCCCACAGAAATACAGCAGGGACTTACACAATGCAGAGGCAGGGGTAACGTGAACATTTGATCCAAATCTGCTGTACTTCCCCTCCCAGACCAAGTTAGGTTAAAATTGGAGTCTGCAAATCCTTAATTATACACAAATTAGTAATCAATTAGAAGTGCACAGTGGAAGCCTGGGCAGTATTTTTAACTGATCTGTAAAATTATGAAGTGTTCTTTGGAGAGAGACCATTTGACTTGCTTGAGGGAAAGCCAATAGTTTAATGATTCACTGATACTTTATTGTTACATGCACCTAAATACAGTGAAATTCCTTTTTTGGCATGCAGTCGTGAACATTTTACTGTACATAGGCACATTCACATTAAGTACCAAGAGTGTAGGAATAGTAGATTACTTTGAATTGAAACAAAGAGCCAACATATACCAATCAAGTTCAAAGTTGTTAAAATGTAGAGTCCTAACTTGACCTATAAAGACCTATTCTCCTGGCGACTGTACTGGGTGGGAGTTGCAATGTTGTCGATGCTCTCCACCGCTGCTCTGCCACTCCGTGCCATTGCAGCACCCAATCCACTTGGGCCCTAGGCTGTTGCAGGGCCTCCAGTGGGGCCCGATCTACTAGAGTCCCAGGGTGCTGCAGGGCCTCCAGTGGGGCTGATCTACTGGAGCCCCAGGCTGCTGCAGGGCCTCCAGTGGCATGTCAACCCACGAACGTACTGTCCTAAGCCCCCCACAAACACAAGAAGTGAGCCCCAACCCGCTTACCGGCACAGTTTCCTCCTCCGCCCAGTGGCGCGGCGGTAGAGTTGCTTCCTTACAGCACCAGAGTCCCGGGTTCCAACCTGACTACAGGTACTGTCTGCACGGAGTTTGCATGTTCTCCCCGTGACCGCGTGGGTTTTCCCCAGGTGCTCCGGTTTCCTCCCAGACTACAAAGGCGAACGGGTGTAAATTGTCCCTAGTGTAGGGGGTTATCAATGGTCGGCATTGATTCAGCGTGCCAAAAGGCCAGTTTCCATGCTGTATCTCTAAAGTCTAAAATCTAATCTTGAAGTGATCATACCACATCTAGTTTCTGGGAAGGTGGTTATCATTAAAACTTCTCAAACTTAAAAAAAAAAAAAATCAGACATTTAATATAAAAGCAGACCCTAGATTAAAACATTGATGGGCTGGATGTTGGTATGATTTACTGCTAACATCCATAGACTTTGCAAAGTAGACTCGAATGGCTTAATTCTGCTCCTACAGTGCATTCAGAAAGTATTCAGACCCCTTCTCTTTTTCCACATTTTGGTACGTTACAGCCTTATTCTAAAATGGATTAAATTCACTTTTTTTTATCATCATTCTACACACAATAGCCCAAAATGAAAAAGCAAAAACAGGTGTTTAGAAATTTTTGCAAAGTAATTAAAAAGAAATAACTCAAATAACACATTTACATAAGTATTCCGACCCTTT
This sequence comes from Okamejei kenojei, assembly GCA_035221665.1. Lineage (NCBI taxonomy): Eukaryota > Metazoa > Chordata > Chondrichthyes > Rajiformes > Rajidae > Okamejei > Okamejei kenojei. Next base: position 1,267,872 of record CM069132.1, on the reverse strand, counting down.
ACTCAGTACTTTGTTGAGGCACTTTGGCAGCGATTACATTCTCAAGTCTTCTTGGGTATGACGCTGCATGCTTGGCACACCTGTATTTAGGTAATTTCTCCCATTCTTCTCTGCAGATCTCCTCAAGCTCTGTCAGGTTGGCTGGGGAGCATCGATGCACAGCTATATTCAGTTCCCTCCAGAGATATTCGATTGGGGTCAAGTCCGGGCTCTGACTGGGCCACTCAAGGACATTCACAGACTTGTCAAAGCCACTCCTGCGTTATCTTGGGTGTGTGCTTAGGGTCGTTGTCCTGTTGGAAGGTGAACTTCCGCCCCAGTCTGAGGTCCAGAACGCTCTGGAGCAGGTTTTCATCAACGATCTCTCTGCACTTTGTTCTGTTCATCTTTCCCTCGATCCTGAGTAGTGTCCCAGTTCCTGCCGCTGAAAAACATCCCCACAGCATGATGCTGCCACCACCATGCTTCACCGTTGGTATGGTATTGGCCAGGTGATGATCAATGCCTGGTTTCCTCAGATGTGACGCTTGGCATTCAGGCCAAAGAGTTCATTCTTGGTTTCATCAGACCAGAGAATCTTGTTTCTCATGGTCTGAGAGTCCTTTAGGTGCCTTTTGGCAAACTCCAAGCGGGCTGTCATGTGCCTTTTACTGCTTCCGTCTGGCCATTCTACCATAAAGCCCTGATTGGTGGAGTGGTGCAGATATAGTTATCCTTCTGGAAGGTTCTCCCCTCTCCATAGAGGAACTCTGGAGCTCTGTCAGAGTGACCATCAGGTTCTTGGTCATCTGCCTGACCAAGGCCCTTCTCCCCCGATTGCCCAGTTTGGCCGGGCGGCCAGCTCTATGAAGAGTCCTGATGGTTCAAAATTTCTTCCATTTAGGAATGACAGAAGCCACTGTGCTCTTCGGGACCTGAAATGCTGCAGAAATTGTTTTATACCCTTCCCCAGATCTGTGTCAAATCATGTCCAATCAATTTAATTTACCACTGGTGGACTCCAATCAAGTTGTAGAAACATCTCAAGGGTAATTGACGGAAACAGGATGAAACTAAGCTCAATTTTGAGTGTCATAGCAAAGGGTCTGAATGCTTATGTAAATGTGATATTTCAGTTATTTATTTTTTAATTACTTTGCAAACATTTCTAAACAGCTGTTTTCACTTCTTCATTCTGGGGTATTGTGTGTAGATTGATGATTTAAAAAAAAAGGAATTTAATCAATTTTAAAATAAGGCTGACACGTAACAAAATGTGGAAAACGTGAAGGGGTCTGAATACTTTCTGAATGCACTGTATTCTTATGAACTCTCACAAACGTTCACAATTTGTTTTGGTCTCCAGGTGGTCCCTGGTGGTGGATGTAGCATCATCAATGTCTCCTTCACCCCACTCGCTCTGAATGGAGAAGCAACAAACGTGGAGTGTGAGGGCTATGCCTTGGGGTTTCTAAGTCTGGACAATAAGGTGATGTACCATCTCTATTAATATGTCTTTACACCCTGGACTTTGTGGATACAGCGTGGAAACATGCCCTTCAGTCCACCGAGTCCACGCCGACCAACGATCACCCTGTAAACTAACGCTATCTTTTCTCTGTATGTGAACTATCATACACACACCAGGTATAATGTACAATATTACCAAAGACAATTAACCTACGTCTTTGGAGTGTGGGAGGAAAGATTACGGAGAGTCGGTTTGTCAAGGAGGACTCTCTCTAACTTCTACAGGTGCACAGTACAGAGCTTGCTGACCGGTTGCATCGTGGCTTGGTTCGGCAACTTGAGCGCCCTGGAGAGGAAAAGACTACAAAAAGTAGTAAGCACAGCCCAGTCCATCATCGGCTCTGACCTCCCTTCCATCGAGGGGATTTACCACAGTCGCTGCCTCAAAAAAGCTGGCAGTATCATCACAGACCCACACCATCCTGGCCACACACTCATCTCCCTGCTACCTTCAGATAGAAGGTACAGGAGCCTGAAGCCTGCAACGACCAGGTTCAGGAATAGCTACTTCCGCACAGCCATCAGGCTATTAAACCTGGCTCGGGCAAAACTCTGATAACTAATAGTAAGATTAAATGAGAACTTACCAGTTTGAAGTTTGATCCTTATTTTATGAGGAGTTACGATAAGGGATTTTGTGAAGACCCCGCCAGCACGCATGCGCGACATTCTTCAAAGCAGCGGTGTGAAATCACAGATAGTAGAACTGACTGGAGATAGTAAGATTAAGAGAAACTAATATACCAGTTGACCTTATGATAGAGGGTTGGGAGCAGAAGGCACGAAATCCCTCATCATAACTCCTCATAAAATAAGGATCAAACTTCAAACTGGTAAGTTCTCGTTTAATCTTACTATTTTACTTCGGAGTCACGCGAGTGACTTCGTGAAGATTTCAAAGCTCTGTGATTTCATGCCCTGGAACCATGTCCATGCTCACACACTGCCGTAATAACTGATGGAGGAAGTATGTTAACGTATTTCAGACTTGAAACAGAGCTGAAAAACAATAATGTATTTATTAATACAAACAAAAAAACCCTGACTTCGAGGAACGTTCAGGGAACAGAATTTAAAACAGTGTCTGCAAAGGTTGCGGGTGTGGCCACATGTTTATTGTAAAACCGTTGAAATGTGCCTTCATTGGCGCACCCCGCTGTTGCGAGGGCATGGTCCATGGGCACCTCCATGGTCCTCGCCGCTGATGTGGACGCAGCCCTGGTAGAATGAGATTTGAAGATATCAATGTCTACCCCTGCTGCACCCAACACCACCCTGAGCCACCTGGAAATAGCCTGTAGTGTGGGCGTTTAAAACTGATAAAAAGAACTACTTCCATACCCCTGATATTTTTGGTGACATCTATATAATGTCGGAGGTGGGTGGCTATACAAAGGCGTACATCAATGGGATATGCCAGGAATTCCAATTTAAGACCGGTTGTCCCAGGTCTATGGTGTTTTAGTAATTCGTCAATAAAGACGAATGGGGGTCGAGACCATCCTGTCCAATTTTAGTTTGTGGAGGGTCTGGACCCATTGAGCTGTGATAAGTGCCACCAGCATCACCACTTTGTAGGTGAGTTTTGCCAGTGGGAGTTTCGAAACTGGTGACCAACTCCTGAGTAGGGACAACACCACCCCAATATCCCAGGTCATAGTGTATCGTGGCCTGGGAGGGTTGGAATTGAAAATACCCCTCATTAGTTTCGACACCAATGGATGGGATCCCACTCCAAGTCTGAGGTAGGATGATAATGCACTCCTTGCACTGTTGATGGCACTGTAGCTGAGGCCCTCATCGTAGTGAAGGCCCGCGAGGAATTCCAGCACATCTGTGATGGTGGCAGTCGTAGGTGGTATCAGTCCTGAACAGAAGACCTCCCATTTCCTTACATGGGTAAGATATAGCTGCCTTGTGGACTTTCTGCACGACGCCGTGATGATCTCCATGGTCCTGTTCGACAGCCCAAATTCCAGTGATGGTCTCTTCAGAACCTGCAAGCCAACAGGTTCAGATGACCATGGCACGGATGACTCTCCCCTGATATGGGATGAGTCAGGAGGTTCGGGCATTTGGGAACCTGCACCCATGGTTCCTTCACCATGTCGAGGAGCACCGGGAACCATGGTTGAGTAGGCCAGTCGGGTATTATCAGTATCCCTGATGCAGAATCTAACTGGATTTTCCGCAATACCCGACTGATGAGGCAGAAAGGGGGAAATGCATAGAAAACAAGTTCCCCCAATGTAGCGAGAAAGCGTCCATCGCTACTTCCCCAGGGTCTGGTTCCCAAGAGACATATGTTGGTATCTGGACGCAAAGAGGTCGATATCTGGTGTTCCATACTGAGCTATAATGTTAGCAAATATTTGGGGGTTCAACATCCACTCGGTGTTGTCATTGAATATTCGTGACCTGGTGTCCGCCACTGTATTAAGCTTACCCGGAAGGTATGTAGCTGAAATCCAAATGTTTCTTTCAATGCACCAGTTTGCCAATTCATCACAGGATATCGACTTGATACCACGCATATGGTTTCAATATGCTACCACTGTGGTATTGTCTATTTGTAAACGGACATGCGTATGCTGCATATTTATACAGTAAGCCCGTAGTCCGTGAAATGCTCCCAGCATTTCCAAATAGTTTATACCTCGTGATTGGAACAATGTAGATTCATGCAAATCCCATCTACCGCCACAAGTGGAGGTGGTGTCGGTAGCTCCCCAGCCGTGCGTGCTGGTGTCAGTTTGCAACACGACTGAAGGGTTTGTAACTATGATGGGATTAAAACAATCTCGGATGCTGCTAATCCACCATCGTAGCTCATTTTTTGCTTTGGTTGGTAGCTGCATAGGTCTATCAAAATGCCCAGCATTAGTTTTTAGTGCTGAGATTTTTGCTCTTTGCAAATTTTGATAATGCAACGGTCCAAATCGTGCAGCTGGAAATGTAGCTACAAGTTTCCCAATTACCTTGGCAGCATGTCGAATAGTCGTTTTTTTGGCGCAAGCAATGCTATTACATGCCTCTATTATATCCGCCGCTTTGTTATTTGGTAAAGTGATAATCATATGATTTGTGTTAATCGTGAATCCCAGATAGTCCATAACGGCAGAAGTTGTTAACTTAGATTTGTCTGGATGGATGGCGAACCCCAGCTTTTGGAATAGTGACTTGGTGGCTGTCACAGCTAATTTAGCCAATTCCAAGTTTTCCCCACAATCAGTATGTCATCAGGATAGGCCATGACTATGTAGAGACGCCAATGCTAGTTTCAATATTCTGGTAAATAACCCGGGGGCTGTTGTTAGTCCAGTAGGCAGTGCTCTATATTGCCACAGCTGCCCCATCCAGACAAATTTCAAATATCTGCGGCGATCTTTACGTATAGGTACTGAATAGTATGCATCTTTTAGATCGATGCAGACCATGAAGTACCCTCTGGAAATCAGTTGTTTGGCAGTTTCAATTGTTTCCATCTAAAAATGGGTATATTGCACAAAGGTATTCAGTTGAGTTAAATCAATTATAATACGACATCCACCATCTTTTTTAGTTTTGGTAAAGATGTTAGATAGAAACTCAAGAGGTTCATGTACGGTTTTCTCTATTACCCCCTTGGTATATAATCTGAATAGTTCTGCATGTCCTTCCACTTTCTCTTTATAACACTTTAAATTAAAGCAAAGCCATTGTGACGTCATCAACCAAAGCCAGCCATTTTTTTTTCAGAGTTTCTTCAGATTTGTGAACATTTTGATTAATAACTCGAGAAATAAAGCATGACGATTTTGGAGTCCACGGGATAAATCTCTACCGGAATACGTAAAAATGTTACCGTTAGCGCGCTAGTTTTTTCGAGAGGATCTGAAACACACACACACACACACACACACACACACACACACACTATAGAGATTGAAGATTATAAAAGATGAGGTTATGGAGCACCTAGAAGGTCACGATAAAATAGGCCAAAGTCAGCATGGCTTTGTGAAGGGAAGGAATTATAATTTGAAGAAGTTATTAGCCTCAAAGCCTTTAATCCCCTCATCCAAATCATTAATATAAAACGTGAAAAGCATAAATTTCCGGCTAGGTACATGTTGAACTGGGGGGGGGGGGGGGGGGGGTTGTTTAAATTCAATTTCATAACCTTGAATACTGTGCAATATAAAGGGGTCAGAAGTTATGGAACTCCAAACAGACGCAACCTACCTCCCACTTGTGAGGTTATGCATGCAGAATTCCCAAGGGAACCACCCCCTTACCTCCATGGTTACCGGTGGGGCTTGGTCTTCCGTCCTTGGCTCTTGGGATGTGGTGGCGCTGTGGTGTGGGGTTGACGCATTTTCTAAGCGGGTCGCTCTGGGCCTTGGCCTAAAAAAGGCCTCTGTGGATGAGGCGCGACCTTTGGGTTTGCACCCGTCACCCTATCAGGGTGAAAGCGGGGCCTGTTGGGTTGCATACGGATGCTGCCGTCGATATGCTGGTGGCCTGCTAGAGGAAGGCGGTTTTATCATGCCAACCGCTTTGGCTTCCTCATCTAGGTCCTTGATCGGTTTGGACGGTTGAACAAAGGGGACTATGGGGCCATGAGGGAGGAACTGGCCAAAGTTGACTGGAAAGATACCTAGCAGGGATGACAGTGGAACAACAATGACAGGTATTTCTGGGAATATTACAGAAGGTGCAGGATCACTTCATTCCTAGGAGGAAGAAAGATTCCAAGGGGAGTAAGGGGCGACCATGGCTGACAAGGGAAGTCAAGGACAGTATAAAAATAAAAGAGAAGTACAACATAGCAAAGATGAGTGGGAAACCAAAGGATTGGGTAATGTTTAAAGAGCAACAGAAGATAACTAAAAAGGCAAAAGATGAGGTACGAAGGTAAGCTGGCCAAGAATATAAAAGAGGATAGTAATAGCTTCTTAAGGTATGTGAAAAGGAAGAAATTAGTTAAGACCAAAGTTGGACCCTTGAAGACTGAAAAGGGTGATTTTATTATGGGGAACAAGGAAATGGCAATTGAGTTGAACAGGTACTTTGGATCCGTCCTCACTAAGGAAGATACAAACAATCTTCCTGATGTACTAGTGGCCAGAGGATCTGGGGTGACGGAGGAACTGAAGGAAATCCACATTTGGCAGGAAATGGTGTTGGATAGACTAATGGGACTGAAGGCTGATAAATCCCCAGGGCCTGATGATCTGCATCCCAGGGTACGTACGGAAGTGGCTCTAGAAATCGTGGACGCATTGATGATCATTTTCTAATGTTCTATAGATTCAGGATCAGTTCCTGAGGGTTGCTAATGTTATTCCACTTTTTAAGAAAGGCGGGAGAGAGAAAACAAAGAATTATAGACCAAGTAGCCTGACATCGGTGGTGGGGAAGATGCTGGAGTCAATCATAAAAGATGAAATAGGCGCACATTTGGATAGCAGTAACAGGATCGGTCTGAGTCAGCATGGATTTACGAAGGGGAACCCATGCTTGACTAATCTTTTGGAATTTTTTGAGGATGTAACTAGGAAACTGAACAAGGGAGTGCCAGTAGATGTAGTGTACCTGGACTTTCAGGAAGAATTTGATAAGGTCCCACATAGGAGATTAGTGGGCAAAATTAGGGCACATGGTATTGAGGTAGAGTGCTGACATGGATATAAAATTGGTTGGCAGACAGGAAACAAAGAATAGGGATTAACGGGTCCCATTCAGAATGGCAGGCAGTGAGGTACCGCAAGGCTCGGTGCTGGGACCGCAACTATTTACAATATATATTAATGATTTAGATGAAGGGATTAAAAGTACCATTAGCAAATTTGTAGATGACACAAAACTGGGTGCAGTGTGAACTGTGAGGAGGATGCTATGAGGATGCAGGGTGACTTGGACATGTTGGGTGAGTGGGCAGATGCATGGCAGATGTAGTTTAATGTGGATAAATGTGAGGTTATCCACTATGGTAGCAAAAACAGGAAGGCAAATTATTATCTAAATGGTGTCAAGTTGGGAAAAGGGGGAGTACAACGGGAGCTGGGGGACCTTGTTCATCAGTCAATGAGAGTAAGCATGCAGGTGCAGCAGGCAGTGAAGATGGCAAATTACATGTTGGCCTTCATAACAAGAGGAGTTTAGTATAGGAGCAAAGAGGTCCTTCTGCAGTTGTACAGGGCCCTAGTGAGACCACACCTGGAGTATTGTGTGCAGTTTTGGTCTCCGGGTTTGAGGAAGTACATTCTTGCTATTGAGGGAGTGCAATGTAGGTTCACAAGGTTAATTCCCGGGATGGCGGGGCTGTCTTATGCTGAGAGAATGGAGCGACTGTGCTAGTATACTCTGGAATTTAGAAGGATGAGAGGTGATCTTATTGAAACATTTAAGATTATTAAGGGTTTGGACACACTAGAGGCAGGAAACATGTTCCCGATGTTGGGGGAGTCCAGAACTAGGGGCCACAGTTTAAGAATAAGGGATAAGCCATTTAGAACGGAGACGAGGAAACACTTTTTCATACAGAGCGTTGTGAGTCTGTGGAATTCTCTGCCTCAGAGGGCGGTCGATGCCGGTTCTCTGGATACTTTCAAGAGCGAGCTTGATAGGGCTCTTAAAGATAGTGGAGTCAGGGGATATGGGGAGAAGGCAGGAACGGGGTACTGATTGTGGATGATCAGCCATGATCACATTGAATGACAGTGGTGGTTTGATAGGCCGAATGGCATACTCCTGCACCTATTGTCTATGGACACAAAATGCTGGAGTAACTTAGCAGGACAGGCAGCATCTCTGGAGAGAAGGAATGGGTGACGTTTCGGGTCGAGACCCTTCTTCAGACTGATGTCTATCCAGTTTTTAACAGTTGGCCCGCAGAAATACAGCAGTAACTTACACAATGCAGAGGCAGGGGTAACGTGAAAATTTGATCCAAATCTGCTGTACCACCCCTCCTAGACCAGGTTAGGTTAAAATTGGAGTGCAAATCCTTAATTGTACACAAATTAGTAATCAATTACAAGTGCACAGTGGAAGCCTTGGCAGTATTTTTAACTGATCTGTAAAATTCTGAAGTGTTCTTTGGAGAGAGACCATTTGACTTGCTTGAGGGAAAGCCAATAGTTTAATGATTCACTGATACTTTATTGTCACATGCACCTAAGTACAGTGAAATTCCTTTTTGGCATGCAGTCGTGAACATTTTACTGTACATAGGCACATTCACATTAAGTACCAAGAGTGTTGGCATAGTAGATTACATTGAAACAGCAAAGAAAGAGTCACCATGGTTCCGGCGCCAACTTATACCCATCAAGTTGTTCAAAATGTAGTCATAACTTGGCCACAAAGACCCGTTATCCTGGCGACGGCACTGGGTGGGAGTTGCGGGGGTTGGGATGGCCAGGCGATGTTGCCGATGCTCTCCACCGCTGCTCCGCCACTCCGTGCCGCCCGATCTATTTGATCCCCAGGCCGCCTCCAGTGGCACCCGATCTAATGGAGCCTAACAGAGCACCCAGAGGAAACCCATGTGCTCACAGGGGGGAGATGCAAACTCCACACAACCAACACCCGAGGTCAGGATTGAACTCTGATCTCTGAGGCTACAAGGCTGCAGCTCTCCCAGCTGTCCCCGTACTGTACTTTTCCTGGACTGTACTGTTTGAATATTAACAGACAACTGAATTTCTGCTGCCTATACACGAGTCCTTATGTTTAACATGAAAGTACCATTTCTTGTCCACTTGATGAGTGGGCCCCCAAAAATGATGTCTAGCAAGGTAGGCATTAGTATAATTGCACTGCAGCGTAATTCCTGGGCCACATCAGTGGAAAGAACAGAGTACAACCCCAAGGTCACGTGGTTGGAAAGTATCCATGAGGAAGGAAGCATCCAAGGAATGGTCAGTGGGAATGTGGTAAATAGAATTCCACCCAGGATGAACTGAGATCATGTGCTTCAGGAGGGCAAACTATGTAGAACAAACAGTGGTGTTGAGGGGCAAAGGGAATGCAGGCTGGCAGAAGTTAGCAAGACGCAGTTAAGCAGGCCTATTAGCTGCGGTGCTGAATGCCAGAACACAGAGAAATCAATGCAGGCACTGGATAAGGCACCAATTAGGCCACTGCTTGAGTACTGCTTTCAGTACTTTTTAGTTTAGTTTAGTTTAGAAATACAGCGCCGTAATAGGCCCTTTAGCCCACTAAATGTGAGCTGACCAGCGGTCCACGCACACTATCGCTACCCTACACACACTAGGGACAATTTACAATGACACCAAGCCAATTAGCCTATAACCCTGTGTGTGAGTGTGGGAGGAAATCGGAGAAAACCCATGCAGGCCAAGGGGAGAATGTACAAACACCGTACAGACAGCACCCTTAGCTAGGATCAAAACTGGGTTTCTGGCGTATTGAGTCAGCAGCTCTACCACTGCACTACCTTCTGGCCTTGTGTGCACCCATAGAAACATAGAAAATAGCTGTAGGAGGAGGCCATTTGGCCCTTCGAGCCAGCTTCGTCCCCAAACAATAACCCGTGCCTGCCTTCTCCCCATATCCCTTGATTCCACTAGCCCCTAGAGCTCTATCTAACTCTCTCTTAAATCCATCCAGTGATTTGGCCTCCACTGCCCTCTGTGGCAGGGAATTCCACAAATGCACAACTCTCTGGGTGAAAAAGCTTTTTCTAACCTCAGTCTTAAATGGCCTTCCCTTTATTCTAAGTGTGGCCTCTGGTTCTGAACTCACCCAACATTGGGAACATTTTTCTTGCGTGTCCAGTCCTTTTATAATTTTATATGTTTCTATACGATATCCCCGCATCCTTCTAAACTCCAGTGAATACAAGCCTAGTCTTTTCAATCTTTCCTCATATGACAATGCCGCCATCCCAGGGATCAATCTCGTGAATCTACGCTGCACTGCCTCAATCACAAGGATGTCCTTCCTCAAATTAGGAGACCAAAACTGTACGCAATACTCCAGATGTGGTCTTACCAGAGCCCTATACAACTGCAGAAGAGCCTCTCTACTCCTATACTGAAATCCTCTTGTTATGAAGGCCAACATTTCATTAGCTTTCTTCACTGCCTGCTGTACCGGCACGCCAACCTTCAGTGACCGGTGTACAAGGACACCCAGGTCTCGCTGCACCTCCCCCTTAACTAACCTCATTGAGATAATAATCTGCCCCCTTGTTTTTGCCACCAAAGTGGATAACCTCACATTTATCTATATTGTACTGCATCTGCCACACATCTGCCCACTCACTCAACCTGTCTGGGTCACCCTGCAACCTCCTAACATCCTCTTCACAGTTCACACTGCCACCCAGCTTTATGTCATCTGCAAACTTGCTAGTGTTGCTCCTAATTTCCTCTTACAAATCATTAATATATATGGTAAACAGTTGCGGCCCCAACACCGAGCCTTGCGGCACTCCACCCGCAACTGCCTGCCATTCTGAAAACGACCCGTTCACTCCTACTCTTTGCTTCCTGTCTGCAACACCCTACCCCCAATACCATGTGCTCTAATTTTAGTCACCAGTCTCCCGTGCGGGACCTTATCAAAGGCTTTCTGAAAGTCTAGATACACGACATCCACTGGCTACCCTTCATCCATTTTACTTGTCACATCCTCAAAAAATTCCAGAAGATTAATCAAGCATGATTTTCCTTTCATAAATCCATGCTGACTTGGACTAATCCTTTTACTGCTATCCAAATGCCCCATTATTACCTCTTTAATAATTGACTCCAGCATCTTTCCCACCACCGAAGTCAGGCTAACTGGTCTGTAATTCCCTGTTTTCTCTCTCGCTCCTTTCTTGAAAAGTGGGATAACATTAGCTATCCTCCAATCCACAGGAACTGATCCTGAATCTATTGAACATTGGAAAATGATCACCAATGCGTCCACTATTTCTAGAACCACCCCCCTGAGGACCCTGGGATGCAGACCATCGGGTCCCGGGGATTTATCATCCTTCAGTCCCATTAGCCTATCGAATACTATTTCTCGCCTAATGAAAATTCATTTCAGTTCCTCGACCCCCTTAGATCCTCTGTCCCTCAGTACTTCTGGGAGATTGTTTGTGTCTTTCTTAGTGAAGACAGATCCGAAGTACCTGTTCAACTCTTCTGCCATTTCCTTGTTACCCAAAATAATTTCAAGGGACCCACTTTTGACTTTGCTACTCTTTTTCCCTTAACATATCTGAAGATATGTTTTCATCCCTAGTTTTCATTGCCACAGTATCCACATAATGCTACGATCTGGAAATCTCTTCCTGGACCATCCTTCCTTTCCTTAAAACACAGTTGACATTCTGCTTCTTAGACCAAGTTCCTTCCGAATATCTCCTTGTGATTTTGGTGTCACATAGTACATACTCCTGTAAAGCAGCTTGGGATGTTATGCTCTCTGCACAGTGCTCCCCATATAAAACTTCTTGCTGTTTTCACAGGTTGCGGTTGGGGAACCCGGGAAGGTGAGCAGAAACCAAGGATACAAGACAGAGCCTCTACGTTTAGACTTTTCTGCAGACGTACAAGCTGCCATGTGAGTAGTACATTCTGCTTTTCCCAGCTTCTTTTGTTATCTCTTTGTTAACTTTTAGTTTAGTTTGAGATGCAGCACAGAAACAAGCCTTTTCGGCCGACCTTGTCCACGCTGACCATCGATCAGATATACACTAGTTCTATCCTGCACACTTAGGGACGCCAATTAACCCACAAACCTGCACGTCTTTGGAGTGTGGGAGGAAACCGAAGATCTCGGAGAAAACCCACGAAGGTCACGGGGAGAACGTACAAACTCGGTACAGACAGCGCCCGTAGTCAGGATCGAACCCGGGACTCTGACGCTGTAAGGCAGCAACTCACCGGTTGCGCCACCGTGCCGCCCTTCTGATCTATAAAACAATTTCAGGCAAAAATCTGAAGTACATTTCTTCTGTGTCGTACTGAGATCAATAAATTCGAACCAGGCTAAGAATCTTCTCAGTCTGAGTGGTGCCTTTGGCCAAAAACATACTTAAGGAGTGGAAGTTTTTGCCCACTTTAGAAGCTGCTCTTTCCCAATGAAATCCTTGCCTGACGTTCAGTAACGACCTTTGTCACAGTGGTCAGCCACATTCACAATCTGTGTGCTGGAGGTAGGGTGACACGGTGGCGCAGAGGTAGAGTTGTTGCCTTACAGCATCAGAGATCCGGGTTCCATCCTGACTACGGGTGTTGTCTGTATGGAGTTTGTACATTCTCCCTGTGACCACGTGAGTGTTCTCTAAATGAGGGGACGGCAGCACAGTGTTACGGGGGTAGAGTTGTTGCCTCACTGCGCCAGTGACCCGGGTTCAATCCTGACCTCGGGTACTGTCTGCGTGTGGTGTATGTACGTTTCCCCTTTGACCACGTGGGTTTTCTCCGGGTACTTTGGTTTCCTCCCACACTCCAAAGACGTGCAGGTTTGTAGGTTAGTTGGCTTGGTAAATTGTAAAATTGTGTCGAGTGTGTGTGGGCAAGTGTAAGGGGTGAGCACTGGTCAGCACAGACTCGAAGGGCCTGTTTCCACGCTGTATCTCTCTAAACAGATAAAAAAAGAGTTTGCCATGGTCACTTTTGTTAGAGAATGAACTTCATCGACAAAAGAGTACCCATAACACCTGAGACAGATGAAATAAAAGGAACATTGAAAGCAAGAAATTATATTTGAAACATTGGGATAAGAACTTTATAAAACTTTGGTTAGGCAGTATTTGGAGTGTTGTGTGCAATTCCCGTCACCCCGTTACAGGAGTCACAGGAACTGCAGATGCTGAAATCTTGAGCAGAACACAAAGTGCTGGTGGGACTCAGAGGGTCGGGCAGCATCTGAAGAGGAAATGGTTAGGCAGTGTTTCGTGTCGGGACTCAACCCATCTGGCAATAAACTCTCCCCCCTCACCTGTATCCACTTGTCAGGCTTTGTCCCGTTTCCACCTCTTTCACAGCTTCCTTCCCCTGCACTGCAATCAGTCCGAAGAAGGGTCCCTATCCATTCCCTCCACCGATGCTGCCTGACCTGCCGAGTCTGTTCATCTTTTAGTGTACAGAACTTCAAACAGTGCTGTGGCTTTGTGTGATATACAGGAGATAATGAGGACTGAGAGGTGAGAGACGGAAGCCTCCTGAAATGAGAAATTGTTGGAGAAAACTAGAGGACAGTGATCACATCACAGGTAGACAAAAGTGCTGGAGAAACTCAGCGGGTGCAGCAGCATCTATGGAGCGAAGGAAATAGGCAAACTTTCGGGCCGAAACCCTTCTTCAGACATAAACGTACACGTTTCGTACATGTACACGTTTCGGCCCGAAACGTTGCCTATTTCTTTCGCTCCATAGATGCTGCCTCACCCGCTGAGTTTCTCCAGCACTTTTATCTACCTTCGATTTTCCAGCATCTGCAGTTCCTTCTTGAACAATGATCCCTTCAAGATTAGACTTTAGAAACACAGTGCGGATACAGGCCCTTAGAACAACCAAGCCCACGCCAACCAGCGGCCACCCCGTACACGAGCACTAGGGACAATTTACAATTTAAACTAACCCAATTTACCTGCAAACCTGTACATCTTTGGAGTGTGGGAGGAAACCGGAGCACCGCAAAACCCACGCGGTCACAGGGCGAACGTACAAACTCCGTACAGACACCGGCCGTAGTCAGGATGGAACCCGAGCCCCCTTGTGGTGTTCATGAACTTTCTGTGTCCAGGTTAACAGTGGAGATGGACGATGACGATGATGAACAGCTCACGTTTTACGCGGCTGCAAGTGATCTGATTCCAGACGGCTTGGATGGCAAGGTGAGTAAATGTCCGACAAACGCTACCATTTTGGGGAAAAAATGGAAACGACGAACTGCGGATACTGGTTAATACACTAAAGGAGTAATACACAAAGTGCTGGAGTAACTGGGTCAGGCAGTATCGCTGGAGAACATGCATAGGTCACCTTTCGGGTCAAGCTTGGGTCAAGAGAATTTGGGTTAAGTCTCCTCTTATATATTGTATGTATTCTACCCTCACATCTCTTAGAGGCAATGATTTATTATTGGTGTCCTATTCAGGGTTTAATCATCAATTTAATATAATTGATATTGCACCTTGGAGGCTCGAATGGAAGGGGAAGGTATACAGTTAATAGCAAGATCCTTAACAGCACTGATTAAGAGGCCCAAGTTTATAGCTCCTTGATAATAGTAACACAAGTAGATAAAGAGGTAAAGAGGGAGTATGGAATGCTAACCTTCAGTCAGGACATTGAGTATAAGATAGACACAAAAAATGGAGTAACTCAACGGGTCAGACAGCAGATACACACAAAAAGTTGGGGTAACTCAGCGGGACAGGCAACATTTCTGGAGAGAAGGAATGGGTGATGTTTTGGGTCATAAGTTAAGTGATGAAGCTATAAGTTCATTCTGAGGCTATGACCTCTGGTTCTAGACTATCCCATAGTGGAAAACATCCTCTCCCCATTTATCATAGTCTTATTCGGTATGTTTCAATGAGGTCCTCCCCTTGTTCTTCCAAATTCCAGCGAGTAGAGGCCCAGTGCCTTCAAAAGCTCATCATACATTAACCCACTCATTCCTGGGGTCATTCTCGTAAACCTCCTCTGGACTCACTCCAGCATCAGCATGTCCTTCCTCAGATATGCGGCCCAAAACTGCTCTCAATACTTCAAATGCAGTCTGACCAGCGCCTTATAGAACCTCAGCATCACATCGGGTCGAGACGTCTGAAGAAGGGTCTTGACTCAAAACGTCACCTTTTCTCCAGAGATGCTGTCTGACCCACTGAGTTACTCCAGCTTTTTGTGTCTATCTTCGGTGTAAACCAACATCCTACATATTTAGTAGGAAGAGACGTTTAGCAAGAGTCAGGTAATCATGATGCAGCTTTATAGAACTTTGGTTATGCAATATTTGGAGTATTGTGTGCAGTTCTGGTCACCCCATTACAGGAAGGATGTGGAGGCTTAGCGCTAAGGTAAGCAGGGGAAAGGTTAAGGACATGCACTGGGTAGAGTGTGGTGGGGGCCTGGAATGTGCTGCCAGGGTTGGTGGTAGAAGCAGCTACAATAGTAAGATTAAATGAGAACTTACCAGTTTGAAGTTTGATCTTGATTTTATGAGGAGTTACGTTGGTGATTACGTGAAGAAGACCCGCCAGGCCGCATGCGCACCAATCTTCAAAGCAGCGGTATGAAATCACAAATAACAACACTGAAGTGACATAGTAAGATGCGTGACTTGAGAACTACCCGATGATCCTTTATGAGAGGGTTGGGCATGGCGGGCACGTAATCACCAACGTAACTACTCATAAAATCAAGATCAAACTTCAAACTGGTAAGTTCTCATTTAATATTACTATGTTACTTTGGAGTCACGTGAGTGATTCCGTGAAGAGTTCAAAGCTTTGTGATTTCATGCCGCAGATTACAAATCTCAGCATCCCACTGCAGTGAGTGACTCGAAAGAGAAATGAATGCATTAGTAGTAACATTGCATTTAATGCAGTATTAATGTTTATTTCAAAAATATAAACAAACAACAGTACCCCTCTATCCCAGGGCACTTTAAACAGAACTTAAAATAGCATTGGCAAACAGCCCTTGATCGGCAATCGGCTGATGATAGAAATACTGAAACCTCAGCTCATTTGCCCATCTGCCAGCCGCCAAAATATGGTCAACGGGCACGTCCCTCGCCTTGGCCACCGACGTAGCTGCTGCCCTAGTGGAATGATATGTAAACACACTATATAAATGAGACGCTGACGTTGTTGCTGACCTGGTGGAATGAGATATACAATCGTCAGTGTTAATACCTGTATAACCCAGAACCTGCTGCAGCCACCTTGAAATATACTGAACCGACCTTCCTTTGTGTAGTTGTTCGTTAACTAATAAACAATGCTGATTCCATACTTCTTAGGATTCTGGTGGCCTTGATAACATAGACGTGAGACCGTGGGGTATCCGAAATGATCTTAAATCATGCCACCCCTAGTCTACTCTGCTTGTGTAGACCAGAATATAAAATGTAATGGCACCTGCAGCCAATTCCATCCTATCTAGCCACAGCATATGCAATGTTTGCCGTCGTTGTGCTGATATAAGTGTCATAACTAAGGATGTAGCTGGAACCCCTTCGTGAAGTAATATTCACACATATTCAATAACCAACTGCATAATCCTGTAGTGGGAGAACTTGTGTCAAGATCTTTTAACAACTCAATATCCGAGTTTAACCCGACAGCGTAGTTCCCTTATGTTGCAGCTGTAGTGTCTCTATAACTGAATTATTGTCACATACCATTTAAAATGAACTGGAAAATGTTAGTAATCTGTACCGTATTAAATGTAACATTAACACTTAACAAAAAACACTTCTGATCCCCTCGATAGAAATGTACTGCTTTTTTGGATGCTATCCCTGCACACTGCAGTGAGCACCTTCATGGCTTGATGTGACAACCTGAGACATAAGTCAATGCATTCAAAATGTGTAAGTCAATAATTGTTTTACTGTGCAAAGGCCGGTCTCCTGAACCACAGTTTGAAACAGCAAGTTCTTTGTTTTTTGGAATAACCGTATATTGTTGTGCCATAATGCCTGATGAAGCAGGCAACATGGACACTTGGCCAGTCCGAGAGTACAAACCCAAGCGAGGTCTTGCTGACTGTTTTAAGACCCGGTTAATGAGGCAAAATGAGGAAGACATAAAAGAACATTCCTCCTATTGAAGCGAGAATGTGTTTCTCCGCACTGATGTGCCACATATTTTTGCAATCAGTGAATAAACATGCACCAACATGTCAATATTCGATGTAGTATTGAACCATACTTTCATCATACTTTGAGATCCAACACTTATTCTGTGTTATCATCGATCTGAACTGGATGATACACCAGTGGCAAGGAGATTAATTACAGGATATTTTTACTTGATTAGCATGTGACTAACATATATCACCATCGCAGAGCAGCAACTTGAATTTGAGCATGTAGAATATGTATATTCGCTCAATCGCCCCTTACCCATGGGGTGCATCTAGTGTATATATTTAGTTGATACCAACAATTGAAGAATTGGTAACTCATGCAATCTCCAATACCTCCAAGTAGGTGATGGTATTTGGAACTTCTCATCAAAGAGTCCTAAGCACCAGTTTGTAATAACTGAATTCGACCGACCACACTACTGTAGCGAGGTTCAAGTTCAATGAGTTATTGTCATGTTCAGCAATGCTGAATACTGTTACTTCATCATTGTGGCTGAGGTAGCTTCAGCTGACAATAGCATAAGGTTGTTAACAATGATCTAATTGCTACTTACATGATATTAGTTCCTTGACTTGCTCGGCTGAAACACAGCTGCTATATTGCCAATTACTCTTGATGAAAATAACTCAGTTTTGTAACAGATTGCTATAACTCCAATCTCTTGCCATAAGGCGGAGTCAAGGCTAATAATAATTAAAGGTAAATCCCAATAACCAACAAACAATTTATCCCATACCCCAAAGCGTTACTGTTTTAGCACAGTTATATTGTCTTTGATAACCTCTTTAATGGGATTTGTATAGCATGGATCTCTGACCCTATGAATCTGTTGTAGTCAGGAAAATAGGTTTTCATATTCGGAAAGTTCAAAAGCCCGACACTCTCCATTCTTCACAATAACATGCCACTCCTGCCTTATTCCATGGGTGGTTTGCATGAGAACGTTTGCCCAATTTCCAAACCCTGGTCATAATCCAAACTTGCTTGGAATGCTCCGACTGCCTCAACCAAATATTTTTACCCTTTGTGTGTTGTACAAAACAAATGTAAATATTACAACTTGTGAACGGTGCACTACCCAAATGTTGGAAGTGCTAGACCCATTTAGTTGAATATGATTGGAAAGGTGCATGGAATTTCTGAGCTATCATGCTGCCCCCAGCTCCAGTGAACCGCTACTGCCGATGAGCACCTGGGGTGCATTCTGAACGATGACTTTTGCCCGCCGTTGGCCTAATTGATTCATCTGCCAGGCTTTCTTCCCCTGTGGAATAGGCCTACCTGAATAACAGATTCAGCGGCTGGCTCTCACATCCCCCTGTTGGCGCTGTTCACTGCCGGCACATATGTGCTTAAGTATCTTCTAGTGACATCTTTAGAGCCTGGGGTCAGTTATATCGTGACCTTTTGCACTTCCCTCCTCAGAGAGGGTGATTCGTAGGCAACCCTAACAGGTGCTGTCACAGGCCACAGGAAAAGGTACCTCTAACACATGCCCTTCATCCCTTGGGGTATGCCCCACGGCCATACCCTGAGACTCAGTGTCAGCAGGATACTGACCCGTCTTGGTCTCTGCCTCCGATAGGGAGACCTCTGTAGCACTGTATGCAACAGTTGCTGTATTTGGGATAGTCGTTTCAAACGCACTATCCAGCCCCGGTGAGGAATTCATCCCCCGGCTCCGTGGGCCTTGCTATCCAGCCCCGGTGGAGAATCATCTCCCGACTCCATGAACGAGCAGATTATGTGTGAACTTGAGCAACCCTGTCCCAGGCGTTGCTGCCGCCGCCTTTCGTGAAGGCCGGTGCTTTTTTACATGAAACAGCCCTGTACCAGGTGCTGCTAGGACGGCTCTCCCGTAGGCCGGCACTTTCATACATGAAGCAGCCCTGTCAGGTGCTGTTGGCGCGGCCTGTCCCATAGGCCCGCACATATTACACATGAAGCAGCCCTATTTTTAGTGTACAGCTTTACCTGTGAAGGGTAAAAATAATTCATAGCAACTTGTGCTAAACAACAAGGATTACATTGTCAGAAACATATAAC
Source organism: Okamejei kenojei (assembly GCA_035221665.1). Classification (NCBI taxonomy): domain Eukaryota; kingdom Metazoa; phylum Chordata; class Chondrichthyes; order Rajiformes; family Rajidae; genus Okamejei; species Okamejei kenojei. Next base: position 1,248,477 of record CM069132.1, on the reverse strand, counting down.
AATAACTTTTTATGACTTTAACTTTGCCTTTAGCTTCTAACTTTAAGAAAAACACTATAAAATACATACATTTTATTATAAGGAGAAATCCTTTATAGCCCGATTCACCTGAGTCCAAATAGGGCTTAATGAGTCCCATTTAATTCCTTGCCTGGGGACCAACACCTGTGAGCCACTGACCCCACTGTCAGTGACTCCAGCGTTACTTCCTTGCCGTTCCAACGGCATCCCCACAGGCTGGGAGCTACTGACTACACTATCAGCGACACTGTTTGAATTTCTTGCCGTTTTTATGGCATCCCCACAAGTGGGAGCCGCTGACTGCACTGTTAGCGGTTCCTTATCTCGCAATCCGATCTTTTTGCCGGTTATCCGCATTTGCGGTCGGAATGGGGTTTCCCCACAGTCCATAACCGGCACACTCGTCGGGCTGCGAAACTGGCAGGAAAACCTCTGTGAAAAGAGGCTCCTGCCTGAAAAACCCTGGTAAGTAAAAAACCGAACTTACCTTTTAGGTTCAACTTACCACTGGCAGGAGCTCTGTCCTGTCAGTCTGGTGCTTGCGCCAGTGCGGCTGACGTACTGGTGCACATGCGGCCTGGCGGGTCTTCTTCACGGAATCACTCACGTGACTCCGAAGTAAAATAGTGGGTTTGCAGGCTAATTGAGGCAGAATCTATGGGGAGAAGGAATTGGAGACATTTCGGGTTGAGACCCTAACATGGGCAGGTGGGACTAGTGTCGGTGGCATTTTGGTCGGCAAGTTAGGCCGAGGAGCCCGTTTCCATGCTGAAGTACCTATTTCCAGGCTGTTTCCATGCAGAGCACAATGGTGCTCCTGGTAGAGCCATTGCCTCACAGCACCAGTGAGCCGAGTTTGAACATGGCCTCGGGTGCTGTCTGTGTGTGGAGTTTGTTCGTTCGTTCGTTCTCCGTGTGACCATGTGGGTTTGCACTGGGTGCTCTGGTCGTCTATGACGATGGTTCATTCTCTCTGAGAAAGTAATTGTCTAATTCCCTCGTCTCCACCCAGATACAGAGAGAAATCCTGAAGACGCGTGGCCTGAAACTGAGCAACAACACAGAGACCCCGCTGTGCTTCCACTTCTTGCTGCAAACTCCCTTCTGCGTCGTGGATGTGGACCCCAAAAACACCCTGAAATCTTCAAACAGTGACCGGGAGGAGAACATAAAGTTTCTCGTGTTATTCCCACAGCAGCACATGCATGTAAGTACCTGGCATTCAATAGGTTCAGTGGGCATTGGGTACAAATTTCTCAGTCTGAAGAAGGGTCTTGACTAGAAACATCACCTATTCCTATTCTCCAGAGATGCTGCCCGACCTGCTGAGTTACTCCAGCAGTTTGTGTCTATCTTCTCTTTAGGCTGAACTCCACACCGTAACATAGAGACACAAGGAACTGCAGATGCTGGTTTAAAAAATTAACACAATCGGGGTTGCTCAGCGGGTCAGGCAGCATCTCTGGAGGAGGAAACATGGTGGAGTACGTGCCCCAATCAGCATCAAAGATACTGACGTGGAAATGGTTGAGAATTCTGTGATGTTACTATCACCAATCATCTGTCATGAATCAACCACATTGATGCCACAGTCAAGAAGGCACACCAACACCTCTACTTCGTGAGAAGAGAGGAAATTTGTCAAGTCTCCAACATCTCTCACAAACCTCCACAGATGCACCATAAAAAGATTACTGTCAGGCTGCATCACAGCTTAGAGGCATAAAGTGATACAGTGTGGAAACAGGCTCTTCAGCCTAACTTGCCCACACCGGCCAACATATCCCAGCTACACTAGTCGCACTTGCCAGCATTTGGTCCATATCCCTCCAAACCTGTCCAAAACATGTACTTGTCTAACTGCTTCTTAAATGTTGGGATAGTCCCTGCCTCAACTACCTCCTCTGGCAGCTTGTTCCATACATCTACCACTCTTTGTGTGAAAAAGTCACCCCTCAGATTCCTATTACATTTTATCCCCTTCACCTTAAACCCATGTCCCCTGGTCCTTGATTCAACCACTCTGGGCAAGAGACTCTGTGCATCTTCTCGATCTATTCCTCTCATGATTTTGTACACCTCTATCTGCACTCCAAGGAAAAGAGTCCCAGCCTACTCAACCTCTCCCTATAGCTCAGACCCTCTAGTCCTGGCAACATCCTTGTAAATCTTCTCTGTACCCTTTCCAGCTTGACAACATCTTTGGTGCCCAGAACTGAACACAATATTCTAAATGTGACCTCACGAACATCCTATACAACTGCAACATGACCTCCCAACTTCTATACTCAATACTCTTGCTGATGAAGGCCAATGTGCCAAAAGCCGTTTTGACCACCCGATCTACCTGCAACTCCACCTTCAGGGAATCATGCACCTGCATTCCTAGATACCTCTGCTCTACAACACCCCCCAGCCCTTCCATTCACTGTGTAGGTCCTGCCCATGATGAAAATTTGGTTCATATCCCTCCAAACCTGTCCAACCCATGTACTTGTCTAACTGCTTCTTAAATGTTGGGATAGTCCCTGCCTCAACTACCAAACTACCAAAACTACCTTACCAAAATGAAACATGTCACATTTCTCAGTATTAAATTCCATCAACCATTCCTCAGCCCACCTGGCCAATCAATCAAGATCCTGCTGCAATCTTTCACAACCATCTTCACTATCTGCAAAACCACCCACTTTTGTATCATCAGCAAACTTACTAGTTTGGGAACAGGTCTGCCCAAATATCCAGCTCTGCTCAAGACCGTAAGAAATTGCTATGAGAGTTGACGGAGTGGGGGGTGGGAGAAGAAATGTTATTTAAACATTGTCTGTAGTGGGGAAAAGGGTAGGGAAAAGGAGAGGCAGGGAGATGGTGACAGAGAGGCAATGGGATCAGCAGCTTCAAGGGGAGTAAAGGAGAGAGTGAGATTTTTGCCCACCCCCACGTGGGAAGGATTGATAGAGACAGAAAGAGACTGGCAGTTAGGCAGTTCTTAGTTCAATTGCAATTGAAAACATTAGCCAACCTGCACAGTTGGGAGCTATGGGTGAGTGGGGGAATATTACATTGGGGGAACGGGTTGCGTTTGGGGAATGGGTGGGTGGTGGAATCATACGTTGGGGAATGGGTTGCGAAGGGGGACTGGGTCTCCCATGGGGGCTATGGGTGAGTGATGGAATATTGCATTGGGGAAACGGGTGAGTGGTGGGAATGGGTTGCGAAGGGGGAACGGGTGAGTGGCGGATTATTGCGTTGGGGGAACGGGTGAGTGGCGGATTATTGCGTTGGGGGAACGGGGCCCAACTGGTCCCACTTGGTCCAGTATAACAATAAAACTCTCTTGACATTTGACTCCTGGTCTTCAGGTCACCGTGGCATTCTGCTCTTCCACGGAGCTGCTGAGTTTTCAGGGAAATATATGCACGAAGGAGGAACATGAGCTGGTGTTTAAGCAGGACCTGGTGATTGAGTACAACAACAAGAGCGCACAGGTAAGATTCCTCTCCACATCCAGCATGGAGTTCTAGGTTTAGGTTTATTATTGTCATGTGTACCGAGACATGGTGAAAAGCTATCCTAACAGATCAGATCCTACACATTAATACAATCAACCCACACTTACGTACAATAGGTAGAGCACAGAGTGCAGCATATAGTTATAGTCATAGAGTGATGCAGTGTAGAAACAGGCCCTTCGGCCCAACTTGCCAATACCGGCCAACATGTCCCAGCTGCCTGCTTTTGGTCCCTATCCCTCCAAATCTGTCCTATCCATGAACCTGTCTAATTGTTTCTTAAATGTTGCGAGAGTCTCTGCCTCTACTACCTCCTCTGGCAGCTTGTTCCATGCACCCACCACCCAATGTGTGAAAAAGTTACGCCCCGGATTCCCATTACAACTTTTCCCATTCACTTTGAACCTATATCTAACATACCTTGGCAGGACCGTGGCTGTGTCCCAGGCGTGCATGGTCCTTGTCAGTTCGCAGACGAACCACTTGTCCACACGCAAGAGGTTTAAGTGGCTTGCTGGACTTGTCGAAGAACCGCTCATGCATGTCACATTTAATTTGCAGTTGTTTCTGAACCACAGGCGGGGGAACGAACTTGTGGCCGCAGCAGCTGCTGGGAGACAGGCAGGGGAGCACGGGTTTGGCGAGACATCAGTTGTTGGGCAGGAGAACCTAGTATGGGATCCCGTGCAATGTTCCATAGATTGCCTGGTGCCAGGGTTCAGGATGTCACGAGCCGAATTCTGAACATCCTCGAGAGGGAAGGTGAACAGCCGACAGTAGCTGTGCACGTAGGCACAAACGACATCGGGAAGAAGAGGAAGGAGGTTCTCCAACGTGACTTCAGAGAGTTGGGAAGAAGACTGAAATGAGGGACTTCTAGGGTGGTTATCTCTGGATTGCTTCCGGTACCTCGTGCGAGTGAAGACAGGAACGGGAAGATAGCGGATCTGAATGTGTGGCTGAGGGGCTGGTGCAGGGAGCAAGGATTTAGATTTATAGACCACTGGGATCTCTTCTGGGGTAGGGGTGACCTGTACAATAAGGACGGGTTACACCTTAACTGGAGGGGGACCAACATTCTGGCAAGTAGGTTTGCTAGGGCTACATGTGTGGGTTTAAACTAAATAGTGGGGGGAGGGATTGACAATTTTTTATTTTTTTTATTTTTTTTTGACAAAGCTTTTATTCAAAAACAACAAAAACAGTAACACGATCAGGGATGCGGCATTTACAAAGAAAGTTGGGCGGCGGCCAGCGTTCACGGAAAGCCTCACAGACAAGGGATAAACCCGGAAGAGGGGCAGGCAGCCGACTGCTCTGCCTGGACCCGCGAATGAGGCCAGGGATTGACAAATAGATGGAGTTGAAGGGGAAGTGGCTACTGGAAAAATTACAAAAGATTCTCGAATTAATGGGAAGCAAAGCTCTAGAAGGGATAAACAGAGTAAGGTCAGGGCCAATTGCGAGCGGTGTGAGGGGGGAAGTGAATACGGAGGTCAAAGTGCTGTATATGAATGCGCGAAGTGTAAGGAATAAAGTGGACGAGCTTGAGGCTCAGTTAGAAACTGGCAACTATGAAGTTGTGGGAATTACCGAGACATGGCTGCAAGAGGGCCAGGGCTGTGAACTGAATATTCAAGGGTACACCTCCTATCGAAAAGACAGACAGGTGGGCAGAGGGGGTGGGGTTGCCCTGTTGGTGAGGAATGAAATTCAGTCCCTTGCAAGGGGTGACATTGAAACAGGAGATGTGGAGTCAGTATGGATAGAACTAAGGAATTGTAAGGGTAAAAAGATACTAATGGCACTAATCTACAGGCCCCCAAACAGTAGCCTGGACATGTCTTTGGCACGGTCAAGTAATGCTGTGGTTGTTATGGGAGATTTCAACATGCAGGTTGACAGGGAAAATCAGGTTGGTACTGGACCCCAAGAAAGGGACTTTGTTGAGTGCCTTCGTGATGGATTCCTAGAACAGCTTGTATTGGAGCCTACCAGGGAGAGGTTAATGAGCCATTAGGAGGTAGTGACCATAACATGGTCAGGTTTAATCTACAATTGGAGAGGGAGAAGGGTAGATCGGAGGGGTCAGTGTTACAGTTGAATAAAGGGGACTATGGAGCCATGAGGGAGGAGCTGGCCAAAGTTGACTGGAAAGATACACTAGCAGGGATGACAGTGGAACAAAAATGGCAGGTAGGAATAATACAGGAGGTGCAGGATCAGTTCATTCCTAGGAGGAAGAAAGATTCCAAGGGGAGAAAGGGGCGACCATGCTGACAAGGGACGTCAGGGACAGTAGAAAAATTAAAGCGAAGAAGTACAACGTGGCAAAGATGAGCTGGAAGCAAGAGGATTGGGTAATGTTTAAAGAACAGCAGAAGATAACCAAAAAGACAATAGGGGGAGAAAAGATGAGTTACGAAGGTAAGCTAGCCAAGAATATAAAGCAGGATAGTAAAAGCTTCTTTAGGTATGTGAAGAGGAAAAACATAGTTAAGACCAAAGTTGGACCCTTGAAGGTGAATTTATTATGGGGAACAAGGAAATGGCAGCAGTTGAACAGGTACTTTAGATCTGTCTTCACTAAGGAGGACACAAATAATCTTCCTGATATAGTAGTGGCCAGAGGAGTTGGGGTGACGGAGGAACTGAAGGAAATGGTGTTGTATAGACTGATGGGACTAAAGGCTAAAAAATCCCTCGGGCCTGATGGTCTGCATCCCAGGGTACTTAAGGAAGTGGCTCTAGAAATCTGGATGCATTGGTGATAATTTTCCAATGTTCTATAGAATCAGGATAAGTTCCTGAGGATTGTAGCGTAGCTAATGTTATCTCATGTTTTTCTTGGTTGCAACGACCATGGTGGAAACCCAGCCGGATGGGTCAGTTACCTCAGCAATAAACACCAATGAGACCTTGCAGTTAAGTTCAGCGTGCATTCGGTCACGCATAGCATGTGGGACACGATGTGGTGCTCGGACCACGGGTGTGACTTTAAGATCAACAGTAATGTGATCTTTGACAGGCAACTTGCCAGGTTCATCATTAAACAGGTCTTTGTATTGGGAGAATAGCTGTTGAGTGGGCTCATCAGTGAGGTAGTTTGTGGACAGCTCTTCCAAAGTAGACCACGCCTAGATCGTGGCATGCATGACACTGACACTGAGCAAAGTCTCTGAAATAGCAATTTTAATATGTAAAACTGTAAGGTGCGGGTGTCGGTGTTCATCTACGCTGCATTTAAATCAGCTCGGAGTGGTGCAGAACCTCTCCTGACCGTATAAGCCCGAAGTGGTGCGGAGGCCTTATCTATACATTCAGCAATTGTGAATTTTTTTTTTTGAACTGTTCCCTTAATGATATGACGTTCACTTTTGCGCCAGTGTCCACCTTGGCAAGAAGAGGCCCGTTATTCACGAACATAGTTACTTCAGGGTCAAGTAGCTCGTTAGATGAAGGGAGGAGGGAGTGGATGGCAGAACTGTTATATGTCTATGTTCTATGTTCTATGTCTATGTTTATCAACACTGTCTGATAGCGAAGCGGGGGACGACAACTCAGGCTCTTGGGAGTCAGTATCAGTGAACTCCTGTTGAAGCAGGTGCAGGCTTGTCCTTGAAGCATTAGGAGTCACACGGGAACAACAGCATCGTGCAAAATGGTTCAGTTTCTTACAGAATTTGCTTTTCCATAGGCAATTGCTTACAGAAAAGGCTTTTCCATAGGCAATGCAAAACTGATGACCCTTCGCATGAAAATAGTTACAATTCTGACAGCGAGCAGTAGACCCGGTAGGAGGTTTGCGAGAGGAGAAGTCTGTAAGATTAACGATATGTTGCTGGCGGGTACTGAAAGGCACTAGGTCAGAGTGGGGAGACGTTATCTCGGAAATACAACAAGCATGTTCTGCTTGGTCAAGGATCAATTCGGTGTTTCGGAGAAGCTCAGCTCTCAGCTTGCTATCAAGCATTTCACCAACCAGATTATCTTGTACTAACTCATCCCTTAAATCACGAAATCGACAGCGTGTAGCCATGTGCTTCAGCCGCTGATAAATTGTTCAATAGGCTCATCGACCTGCATCGAACTTGGTTCTTTCAATAATATGGTTTGAAGGCATATCACACATTTCTCCGAACTTTCTCAGCAAAACCACCGGGTCGTCAATAGTTTCTGCCGGCTCACGGAGCTGGCCGTTGTCATCCAAAACAGCAGGAGCAAAAGTGAAGTTGTCAGCACGATTCATTGCCTCAGGTCCCATAAGATTGAGCAAGGTCCCACAGCGTTCAGCAATGTCTGAATCAAAGATCAAAGAGCTCGGGCGGCAACTCAAATTAGCCATAGTGGAGATAGTGAAGACACAAACTAATCAAAAGAAAATGAAACCCGATAAACTTAAACGGAGTGGGTAACACATGTCCGACACCATGTAATGATGTGACCCGAGCACACATTAAGATACAACATATTTATTAAATCACTTACAGCATAGGATCTGCAATACATTACAGCTCCGAGCTGCTACATCTACTGACTGGCGTAATGCAAACTCTTGATATTATAAAGCACGTACTAGGCGGAGCTACAACTAACAAACACTAAGATTGGTTAGCTTGCAATAGCCAATCTAGAGTAATGATGATAAAGGAAACAGGAGGGAGGAGGTTTAAAGCGCTGCGTTCATCACCTGCTTATCAAATCTTGGTTAGTTTAGTTTGTCACGTCACGTGTACCGAGGTGCAGTAAACATCTTTTGTTATGTGCTAACCAGTCAGCAGAAAGACAGTACATGATTACAATGGACCCATTTACAGTGTATAGATACATGATACGGGAATAACGTTTAGGGCAAGGTAAAGCCAGCAAAGTCCAATCAAAGATAGTCCAAGTGTCACCAATGAGGTAGATAGTAAGTCAGGACAGTTCTCTAGTTGTGGTAGGATGGTTCAGTTGCCTCGTAACATCTGGGAAGAAACTGTCCCTGAACTTAAATGTAGAAAGTGCTGGAATAACTCAACGGGTCAGGCAGCATCTGTGACGAATATGGATAGGTGATGTTTCGGGTAGGGACCCTGCAGGAGGGTCCCAGCCTGAAATGTCACCTAATCATGGTCTCCAGAGATGCTGCCTGACCTACGCTGTGTTACTCCAGCGCTCTGTGCCCTCTCGGGCAGTCTAACCTGTTTTCCGACTATGCTGGGGAAGAGACACAAACTCAGTTACATGGTTGAAAATAACAAGCTGTGTTGGTGACTGATGTGACCTGACTTCCTCTTGCAGCTCATTCCCCTCCATGCCCATTTCTTTCTGCCATGCATTGAGGTCTCCACTGAAGATGTTAATTTTGGTACCTGTTTGGTTGGACAGACCCGGAAGAAGGAAATCTTCCTGCTGAACAGGTCAAAGTCGAAGAGTTTCTGGACAGCAACATTGGGTGAGGCAGCAATGTCAGTTGTTAGTTTATTTGAAAGATACCAACCGAGTCCGTGCCGACCAGCGATTAGCCACCCGTACACCAGCACTATCCTACACATTAGGGACAATTTACAGAAGACAATTAATCTACAAACCAGCACAAAACTCTCCGGAGTTGGTACGTCTTTGGAATGTGGGAGGAAACCGGAGCACCCGGAGGCAACCCATGCGGTCACACTCCGCACAGGCAGCATCCAAGGTCAGGATTGATCCCGGGTCTCTGCCTCTGAAAGGCAGCAACTCTGCCACTGTACCACTGTGCAACCCTAAAGTGTTGACCAAGGTGGCAAAATTGTCCGTTATATACCTTACACTGCCTCCAATTTTATTCGTACGCTGTGCGTTACATACAATGGAGCAGCCAGTGACACCCTCAGCTCTGATAGCAGACATAACTTCAGTTTAGTTTAATGTCACATGTACCAAGATACAGTGACATTAACCCTAACCCTAAACCAAGAAGCTTTTGTTAAATCTTAACTTAAATCTTTTGATTTACTACACATGCCAGCTTTGTAGTCATTCAATTGGATCTGAGAGTCGAAGCCAAATGTGTGAGAGGGAAGTCACACTGATCCTTAGAGCCCAATAAGGAACTGCAGATCCTGGTTTACAAAAAAAGACACAAAGTGCTGGATGGGTAACTCAATGGGTCAGGCAGTATCTCTGGAGAACATGGATTTGTGACGTTTCAGGTCAGGACCCTTATTCAGACTCAAGGATAAGCAATGTTTCAAAACAAAGGTAGAGACAAAATGCTGGAGTAATTCAGTGGAACAGGCAGCATCTCTGGAGAGAAGGAATGGGTGACGTTTTGGGTCGAGACTCTTCTTCAGATTGCTTCAAAATGTTGCCTATCCATGTTCTCTCGAGATCCTGCCTGACCCACTGAGTTCCCTTACGTGAGAACCATTCGTAACTCGCAAGTTAAAACACAGTTCGCGTTAGAAATGTAATCTCAACCCGAAACGTCTCCTATCTCTGTTCTTCAGAGATGCTGCCTGACCTGCTGAGTTACGCCATAACTTTGCGTCTTCAAGTATCTTTTAAATGCTGTTAACTACCTCCACTACCTGGTCTGGAACCAGTCCTTACATCCCACTTGACTCCATCAGGGACCCCAGTATTCCTCCCAGGTGAGGCCGAGGTTCACATGCACCTCCTGAACCTCATCTACTCCATCTGGTACATCGATGAGACATCGATGATTGCTGAACATTTGCGCTTTGTCCGCCAAGGACTACTGGATCTCTGGGTTGCTACCCACTTTAACTCCCCTTCCCATTCCCACACTGACCACTCTGCTCTGCCCTGCGCCTCCTCCATTGCCAGAGTAAGGCCACACCCAAATTGGAGGAACAGCACCTCATACTCCGCTTGGTTCGCAATAACCAACCTGGCTCAGCACTTCAACTCCCCCTCCCATTCCGAATCCGACCTTTCTGTCCTGGGCCTACTCCATGGCCAAAGTGAGGCCCACCGCAAATTGGAGGAGCAGCACCTCATATTTCGCTTGGGCAGTTTACACCCCAGCGGTATGAACACTGACTTCTCCAATTTCAGGTAGTCCCTGCTTTCTCCTTCTTTCCCCTCCCCTCCCCAGCTGTCCCACAGCCCACTGTCTCCGCCTCTTCCTTTCTTCTTCCCGCCCCCCCATCCCCACATCAGTCTGAGGAAGGGTTTCGGCCCGAAACGTCGCCTATTTCCTTCGCTCCATAGACGCTGCCTCACCCGTTGAGTTTCCCCAGCATTTTTGTCTACCTTCATATTTTGCTTGGTAGCTTACACCCCAGCAGTATGGACGTTGAATTCTCCAATTTTAGGTAACCTACGAACACCTCCCTAGCCCTCCCCACTCTTCCCCTCCCCCTCCCCTACCTTCACTACAATTCAGTTACATACTTTGCAATGATGTATCCCTCTTGGGCCCCTAGCCAACAATCAGCCTATCAGGGAACCTCCTTGCCTGACATCATCTGTTGCCGCCCTAATTTGTCCTGCTTTATTTTCTCTTGCTTCCAGTTCCTTCCCAACCATTCCCTCCCCCACAATCAATCCAAATAATCTCTATTCATTTTCCTGAAATGCTACCTGACCCACTGAGTTACTCCTGCATTTTGTGTCTATCCAGCACTTCATTCCATATACCAATCACCCTTTGAGTTAAAAGGTTGTCCTTCAGGTTCCTATTAAATCTTTTCCCCCTCTCTTTCATCCTATGTCCTAGATTTTTGATTCCTCTACCTCGAGTAAAAGACTCTGCGCATGCACTCTATTTATTCCCTCATGATTTTATACACCTCTATAAGATCACTGCTCAGTCTCTTGTGGAAGACACAAAGTGTAACTCAGTGGGTCAGGCAGCTTCTGTGGAAGACATTGGCATTGGGCAGGATCTATGCTCGGCTTGAGAACCTGCTGTGTGTTTCCAGCATCTGTAATTGCTTTTTGTTTTTGTTTTAACTCCTGCCCTCTCTCCACAGTTCCTAGTAAAAGACACAAGGACGAGAGCGTGTTTGCACTTTGCCCCAAGTGCGGGGTCCTGGAGGCGCGTGTCATACAGTTAGCTTCCAGCCGGACTACGTTGATGATCAGCTTTACTGCCAGGTGACTGTGGGGTTTGCTGCTGGATCCCTGTTCCTCTGCACTGGAGCTGCATTGCTGCCGGTCTCACCGCATGACTTTGGTCTCTCAATATAAAACACTTGCAAACAATTTGCGTCTAAAATTAGAGGCTATAGATTTAAGGTAGTGTGGAAATATTTAGTTTTAGTGCCGAAGGATGGCATAATTGTGAGTGCAGCTGCTGCTTGCCGCTGCTGGAGCCGAGGGTGGCTGCCACGGTGTACTGCTCCTTGCTGTTTTGTATGTGTTTGTTCGTTTGTGTCGTCTGTGGAAACCCTACAAAGATTACTTTCACGAGAGATGTACTCATAAACATTGGACATGCAGTACCTCCAAACATCGTTCTGGATTTCTCTCACTCGCTGGATTATTTGGACATACTCGTCGGCGGGGCTGTGGCTGTGTTCAAGGTCTTGAGATGGAGGAGGACCCGTGGGAAGCGCTCTGGAGCACTCACCCGACTCCGGCGACGAGGAGCACGCACACCACTCCCGAGCATATTCCTGGCAAACGTACGTTCTCTCAAGAACAAAGTGGACAAACTGCAATTCCTGCATCGGACAAACACCAGAGGGGCGAGAACAGTGGATCACTGTTATACGGCAATCAAGAACGCATAGTGCTGTTCCCCGGGCGGGTCTGGGTCTCTCTGATCATTGTCTAGTTCACCTTATTTCGATCTACAGGCAGAAACTAAAAGCTGCTAAGCCTGTGGTCAGAACAGCGAAAAGGTGGACGAGCGAGGGCATTGAGAACCTACAATCCTGCTTTGACTGCACGGATTGAAATGTGTTCAGGGTAGCAACCACAAGCCCCGATGAGTATACGGACACTGTATCATCATATGTCAACTTTTGCAAGGACAGTTGCATTCCAACTAAGACCCGGGCATGGTTCAACGACAACAAGCCCTGGTTCACTGCAGAACTCAGACTGCTCCGACAGCCAAAAGAAGCGGGGATGCAGACCTCTACAGGCAGGCTAAGTACAAGCTGAGAAGAGGAATCAGAACTACCAAGGAAAGGTACTCTGAGAAGTTGAGCAGCAAGTTCTCAGCTAGTGACTCTTCTTCAGTTTGGAAGGGCTTGCAAGAAATCACCAGCTCCAAGAGGAAAGCCCCCCGCTCTTTGGACAATCGTCAGCTGACCAACGACCTGAATTAGTTTTACTGCAGGTTTGAAAATCAGAAACATAACCCTGGTACCCCCTCCCCAACCAACACAGCCAGACCCCAGTGTACAAAGAATGAACCCTGCACCCTCTCCTTCCGTTCTAAATGGCTTCCTCCTTATTCTTAAACTGTGGTCCCTGGTTCTCGACTCCCCCAACATCGGGAACATGTTTCCTGCCTCTAGCGTGTCCAAACCCTTAACAATCTTATATGTTCCATGAGATGGCCTCTCATCCTTCTAAATCGCAGAGTGTACAAGCCCAGCTGCTCCATTCTCTCAGCATATGACAGTCCCGCCATCCTGGGAATTAACCTTCTAAACCTACTCTGCACTCCCTCAATAGCAAGAATGTCTTTCCTCAAATTAGGGGACCAAAACTGCACACAATACTCCAGGTGTGGTCTCACTATGGCTCTGTACAACTGCAGAAGGACCTCTTTGCTCCTATATTCGATTCCTCTTGTTATAAAGGCCAACATGCCATTCGCTTTCTTCACTGCCTGCTGTACCTGCATGCATACTTTCAGACTGATGTACAAGGGCCCCCATATCCCGTTGTACTTCCCCATTTCCCAACTTGATGCCATTTAGATAATAATCTGCCTTCCTGTTTTTGCTTTGAATCGCTTCATCCAAATCATTGATGTAAGGATGTATATTGTCAATAGCTGCAGTCCCAGCACCGAGCCTTGCGGTACCCCACTAGTTACTGCCTGCCATTGTGAAAGGGACCCGTTAATCCCTACTCTTTGTTTCCTGTCTGCCAACCACTTCTCTATCCATGTCAGCACTCTACCCCCAATACCATGTGCCCTAATTTTGCCTACTAATCTCCTGTGGGGCCTTATCAAATGCTATCTGAAAGTCCAGGTACACTACATCCACTGGCTCTCCCCTGTCCATTTTCCTAGTTACATCTTCAAAAAATTCCAGAAGATTAGTCAAGCATGAGTTCCCCTTCGTAAATCCATGCTGACTCGGACCGATCCTGTTACTGCTATCCAAATGTTCGGCTATCTCATCTTTTATAATTGACTCCAGCATCTTCCCCAACACCGATGTCAGGCTAACTGGTCTACAATTCCGTTTTCTCTCTCCCGCCTTTTTTAAAAAGTGGGATAACATTATCAACAATCAACAGGAACTGATCTTGAATCTGCAGAACTTGGAAAATTATCACCAATGCAGCCACGATTTTTAGATCCACTGCCTTAAGTACCCTGGGATGCAGACCATCAGGCCCTGGGGATTTATCAGCCTTCAGTCCCATTTCCTGCCTATTGTGGATTTCCTTCAGTTCCTCTGTCACCCCAGATCCTCTGGTCCCTACTATATCAGGAAGATTGTTTGTGTCCTCCTTAGTGAAGACAGATCCAAAGTACCTGTTCAACTCATCTGCCATTTCCTTTGTTCCCCATAATAAATTCACCTTTTTCGGTCTTCAAGGGTCCAACTTTAGTCTTAACTATTTTTTTCCTCTTCACATACTTAAACAAGCTTTTACTATCTATAAAGCAGGATAGTAAATATATTTTTGGCTAGCTTACCTTCGTACCTCATCTTTTCTCCTCGTATTGTCTTTTTGGTTATCCTCCAGCACGTAGACCACCAGGAGACCTATGTGAGGATTTTGTTTGTGGATTTTAGCTCTGCATTCAACACCATTGTGCCAGAGCTACTACACTCCAAACTTTCCAAGTTGACTGTGCCTGAACCCCTCTGTCGGTGGATCACCAGCTTCCTGACAGACAGGAAGCAGCATGTGAGGCTGGGAAAGCACATCCTGGACCCGCAAACCCTCAGCATAGGAGCACCACAAGGCTGCGTACTCTCCCCTCTCCTCTACACCAATGACTGCACCTCCACAGACTCCTCTGTCAAGCTCCTCAAGTTTGCGGACGACTGATTGGACTGATCCAGGATGGGGAGGAATCTCCTACAGACAGGAAGTGTCACAGTTGCCGTCCTGGTGCCATCGCAACAACCTGGAGCTCAATGCTCTTAAGACGGTGGAATTGATTGTAGACTTTAGGAGAGCTCCCCCTCCCCTCATCATCAACAATACCACAGTCACATCTTTTAAGTTCCTGGGAACCATCATCTCCAAGTGGGGGGCTACCATTGACTCCACAGTCGAAAAGGCACAACAGAGGATGTACTTCCTACGGCAGCTGAGGAAGCACAATCTGCCACAGGCAATGATGGTCCAATTCTACACGGCCATCGTAGAGTCTGTCCTCACCTTCTCCATCATGGTCTGGTTTGGCTCAGCCACCAAGCACGACACCCGGAGGCTGCAGCGAATCGTCCGATCCTTCCCTCCATTGATGAACTGGACACTGCAAGGGCCAGGAAGCGAGCGGGCAAGATCATCTCTGACCCCTCACCCTGGCCACAAACTCTTTGAATCACTTCACTCTGGAAGGCAACTCCGGACTGTCAAAGCTGCCACAGGCAGACATAAAAACAGCTTTTTTCTACGAGTAGTAGTTCTACTCAATAACGAAAAATCAGAAGCCTCATTTGGTTCTGGTATTTTATTTAATTCACATGTTTAATCAATAATGTTATATGTCATTCCTAACTGTTACTGTATGTCATTTTGTCACTTGCCGGCAGAGCACCAAGGCAAATTCCTTGTACGTGAATACATGGCCAATCTGCACAGACCAACGATCACCCATACACTAGTCCCAAAATACAGACAATTTACAGAAGCCAATTAACTTACAAACTTGTACGTCTGGAATGGGAGAGGAAATCAAAGCACCCGGAGGAAACCCACGCGGTTACGGAATACAGTTCTCTGGATACTTTCAAGAGAGAGCTAATAGGGCTCTTAAAGATAGCGGAGTCAAAGGGATATGGGGAGAAGGAAGGAACGGGGTACTGATTGGGGATGATCAACCATGATCACATTGAATGGCGGTGCCAGCTCGATGGGCCGAATGTCCTACCCCTGCACCTATTGTCTAAATGCAGGGAATTGGGACTAGCTTAGATAGATATCTTGAACAGTATGGATGAGTTTTGACAAAGGTATAACTCTATGATATTTTACACATGTCTATATTGGGATGAAGGTGCAGTTCCACAACAGCCCTATTTAGCTCTCTTGAAAGTATCCAGATCTTCTTATCTCGGTCCTAAAATACTTCCCCCTTATCCTTAAACTGTGATGCCTTGTTCTGGACTTCCCCAACATCGGGAACAATCTTCCTGCACCTAGCCTGTCCAACCCCTTAAGAATTTTGTAAGTCTCTATAAGATCTCCCCCCCAATCTCCTAAATTCAAGCAAGTACAAGCCGACTCAAATGCCCGAGAGGCGAATAAACTGTTCCCAAGTCTGGTGGTGCATGCGTTCAAGCTACTGAGTATACAAGCAGAGTGTAACACCTGCTTCCAACTGGTTTCCCCAAAAGAAGCCGAAATAACTTTGTTTTTCTCCTCCTCTGGCAGAGACAGTAAAGTGTACAAAGCCAGCATCACCATCCACGGAATGCTGGGGGAGAGACCCATAAAGCTGTTGGTGCAGGGAAGAGGATCGGTTGACGAAAGGTTCGAAACCACATACACTCCATAAGGACAGCATGCATCAAGGTGCTCAGTGAATGCCCTGCTCATCAACCACTTGACGCTGCTTCAAACAATTTGTAAATGGATTATTGACCAACATTTCATTTGTTCACATTAACAGCATCTTAACTCATATTGAAGATGCAACAAAAAACAAACTGCTGCAGGAACTCTGCAGGTCAAGCAGCGCCTGTGGGAAATGGAGAACCTTGACGAGTCCCTACCAAAAACATTTCCCTCCACAGATGGTATCTGACTTGCCGAGTTCTTCTAGCAGTTTGTTTTGCTTCATGTGGTACATGTTTTAATCTGCCTTACCAGCAAGATACCTTCATCAGGAAACTCTGAGCTTTCAAGATCGTCAAGTGTGACTTGAAAACCAAGTTTTGAAATATAATGTAAAAATGCGCAGCCATTATTTCAACTGAAATCTATATTTGAAATGTTTTTTGCTGTGCTCATTGTATAACATTACATCAAATTGTAAAATAAGAACTTTCAACATCTAACAAGTGTTCTTGTCTTGTCGGTAATGTGTCTTGGTGTCGACTTAAATATCTCTTTGAACTCGTCGAGTTTAATATGCAGTTTATCAAGTCTTTTGGTTGACAAATAGACAATAAGTGCAGGCCATTCGAGCCAGCCATTCAATGTGATCACGGCTGATCATCCACAATCAGTACCCGTTCCTGCCTTCTCCCCATATCCCCCGACTCCATTATCTTTAAGAGCCCTATTTAGCTCTCTTGAAAGTATCCAGAGAACCGGCAGAGAATTCCAGACTCACAACTCTGTGTGAGTGTTTCCTCGCCTCCGTTCTAAATGGCTTACCCCTTATTCTTAAACTGTGGCCCCTGGTTCTGGACTCCCCCAACATCAGGAACATGTTTCCTCTAGCGTGTCCAAGCCCTTAACAGTCTTATATGTTTCAATGATCCCCTCATCCTTCTAAATTCAAGAGTGTACAAGCCCAGCCGCTCCATTCTTTCAGCATATGAGTCACGCCATCCCGGAAATTAGCCTTGTGAGGGGGAAAAATCAGCCTTCAGTTGTTGAATATGACGTGAAGTTGAATCTATTCACATGTGGACAAGTACGGTGAGTATAATGAAAATCTTGCTTACAGCAGCATTGGACATAGACTAGACAACATGCACAAATAATCACAATTTTGAAGACTGCAAGACATAAATAGAACTAAACATGTCCATGTAGGTAAATTGGCTTCTATAAATTGCTCCGAGAGTGTAGGATGTGAAACTTTAGGTCAGACTGCATTTGTGGGAAAATAAAAAGCTGACAGTGGACAGATAGCACATTGGCACAGCGGTAGAGTTGCTGCCTTACAGCGCCAGAGACCTGACTATGTGTGCTGTCTGTACAGAGTTTGCATGTTTTCCTCATGACATGTGTATGTAGGCTAATTGGCCTGCCGTAATTGTAAATTGTTCCCATTGTGTGTAGGATAGTGTTAGAGGATGTCAGCCGGTCAGTGCAGACTCGGCTGGCCTGTTTCCACGATGCATCACTAAAGTTTAAGTTGTACATTATTTGTTAAGAGTCTGTAAAGATGCAGATCACAATTCAGTAAAACAAGAAAAACAGTTTCTTCAAAGTACAGCAAACATTTTTATTGAGACTGAAGTAGTTACAACTCAATATGATTCATATTTACAGATGAATAAGCCAGTTGTTAATTTACAAAATATCAGAACTGCTCTTAGTAAGTGCCTTTGGAAGATTCTTTAAAGCAATTAGAGAGCAGCGGTAGCCATTAGCACCGGCACCACAGCTGTACCAAGAGAAAAGAGGAAGGTGCCCTGTCATTATTACCTCTTCCACAGCCAACAATGGGCAATTATGGGGCCCGCCCTTCCTTCCCTGGCCAACTGTTGCCAGCTGATTTGTTCTGGCCTCCCAACCCCCCAGCCTCTACTTTCAGTCTGAAGAGTTCCAACCCGAAACGTCACCCAATCCTTTTTGCCAGATGCTGCCTGACCCACTAATTTACTCCAGCACTCTGTATCTATCTTCACTATCTCCCCCATCTGCCAATCACCTCCCTACCCGTATCCACGTATCAAATGCCAGGATTTGCCTCTTACAGTCTTCTCCTCTCTAGACTGAAGGTCCAGATCAGAAACATCTCCAAAGCTGCTGCCAGGCCCTCCGTTCCAAAAGCACTGCAACCAACCAGGTCCCACTTAATGGCATCACCCATGACTCCCATACTTGAATGGCCAGTTAGTTGCTCGTTCCAATTATGCACAGTAGATCTAATTAAGTGGTTCAGTAATCAGACAAGCAGGATAATGGGGATTGGGCCACCATTAATCTTTGATCTCAGCGCTTACATCCCCCAGAGCCCAGCTCCACCTGAACCAGAAGTTTATTCTCCCCAGATACAGCTTCCACACATTCTTCCAGTTGTCTCCCCATCCAGTGACTGGGAAGAGCAGTCCGGAGCAAAATCACGTTCAGGTCCAGTATGGAGCCGTCCTAGAGAACAGTATTCCAACTGGCCAACCTGTGGAGGAAGAAAAATACATTCACTAAAATGTCTTGAAGCTACCCCAATAAAGCGCTCGGGTGAAATTTGTCACAAGAACCCTTCAGTTGAATCCGTGTCTGAATGCCTCCATAACCTAACAAGCAATGCGTGTGCAGTTGAAGCAAGTAGATCACACCCTGGAACTGCCCCCCCCTCCCCGCAATCCCCCTGCAATTGCACTCCGTTCTTCCATATCACCTACATTCCTTTGTCTAGTTTCACAATTATTCAATCCTTTGTCCAGTCATCTCTGGCGTTTGTCCAATCATCTGCCTATCACCTGTAACCACCACATATTAGCTGCCAGGCTTTATCCCGCCTCTCTTCTTATAAACCAGCATCCTTGTATCTACCTCTACAAAACTCAGATCAGTGGAGGGAAATGGATAGATGACTTTTCAGGTCAGGGTCTTTTTTCAGACTAATGGGGGAAAGCTGAGAGACAAGAAGCTATCCACTTTGCTCTCAGTCGAAGAGAGGCTCGAGATGAAACGTCATCTGTCCCTTTCCCTCCACAGATGCTGCCCACTGAATTCCTTTAGTACAATTATTTTCTCGAGTGGGGGAGAAGAAACCACAGGCGGTTTTAGAGTTGGAATTGTGCATTTAAAATGGAAGAATTCTAGAATCGAAGGCTGAGGATTATCCTAACTTGAGATTTATGCAGGCACAACACAAAACACCCCTCATTCAACTAGATACTGTTCCAAATACACACCTGTGGTATCCCAGATCGATGGCCGTTAACCATTCCCAGAGTAGACAGTGACGAGGCACAGCTTAAACCCGTTGACTCTGCAACAGAAAGCTGTTTTAAGATTCAAACCAACTTAAGTACAGGGCTCAAACACAGCAATAGCAGTATGTGTGGGTTTTCTATAACCTGGTTCTGTATATTAAAGAAGGAGGTCTCAAACAAACCCCATTAATCTAGCAGGTATTTAGGAAGGGTCAAGGACATAGACTGACCTGCCCTGCTGACATTTAAACACTGCATCATTGCAATAATATCATTGCTGTCATTGCTCAAGCAACAAGATCAAATTATGTGAGTGGAATCAGGTGCAGAGGCACAAGCAACAATCAAAGCGGGCAATGCAAGAGACTGCAGATGCTGAAATCCAGTAAAGCAGGGCTAGACTAACCGAGTCAGACAGCATCTGTGGATGGAATGGATAGGTGACACTTTAGGTCAGGAACCTTCTTCAATCTGAAGTGCCCCGACCCATAACACGGGCCAAAGAAAGGGCACAACCAAAAACCTATTCATTCCTCCACAGATGCTACCTAACCTGCTGTTCTGTTTTGATCACATGCATAAGCACATAACACATTTTTCAAGACAGCAAAAAGACTGCACAAAAAAAGATAGTACAAAACAAATAAAAATAGCCCATAGTATTGCAAGAGACACTGTATTGCATATAATGTCCTATTGTCACAAGCTCAACAAAGCAGTGAGATAATAGAATCAAATGTAGTCACAATCAAAACATTTCCAATCAATACTTAAAAAATTGACAGGTACAGGTAGGCACTGGAAATGTGGTAGCTCAGCGTACTACCTCAGTATCTGCTATCCCTGCCCTCGTAGCTATGTACGACATGCATTTGTACGCAAAGAATTTCACAGGACTGCCACATTTAGTTTGCTGATGATACAAAACCATTAGTGGTTTTGCAGATAGTGAAAATGGTTGTGAACAATTGCAGCAGGATCTGAATCATGTGTCCAGAGGAATGGGCGATGGAATTTAATAGAAGTGTGAGGTGTTGCATTTTGGGACATCGAACAATGAACTACACAGTGAATGGTCGGCCTCAGGGTAGGGTTATAGAGCAGAGGGATCTAGGAGTACATGTGCATGGTTCCATGAAGGTCGAGCCGCAGGTAGATAAGCTGGTCAAAAAGGCTTTTGGCACTTTGGCCTTCATCAGTCAGAGTATAGGTCATGTATAAGATTGAGTATAAAGTTGGGAGGTCACATACAAGACATTTAATAAGAATCCAAAGGGTAACCTTTTCACACAAAGGGTGGTGGGTGAATGGAACAATCTGCCAGACCAGAGGCAGTAGTTGAGGCTGGGACTATCCCATCGTTTAAGAAACAGTTAAGACAGGGTTGGAGGGATATGGACCAAGCGCAGGCAAGTGGGACAAGTGTAGCTGGAACATTGTTGGCTGGTTGGGCCGAAGGGCCTGTTTCCACACTATCACTCTAATAAAGTACTATCACATCACAGCTGGCTGCAGCAGTCTAAACACCAGGACAACTAGCAAAGACACAAACAAAGTGCTGGAGTAACACAGCGGCTCAGACACCCCTCAGGATCCACCTTTCCATGTTCTCCAGTGATGTTGCCTAAACCACTGAGCTACTCCAACACTGTCTCTCTTTTTTTTGTAAACCATCATCTGCAGTTCCTAGTGTTAAAGAAGGAACTAAAGATGCTGGGAAGTCGAGGGTACACAAAATGCTAGTTCCTGCAGTTCCTAGTTTCCATAAGAAAACTAACAAATTGATTCCTTGGAATATGCGTAGGAAAGAACTGGAGATGTTGGTTTAAATCAAAAGTAGACACAAAATGCTGTAGTAACTCAGCGGCTCAGGCAGCATTTCTGGAGAGAAGGAATAGGTGACGTTTTGGATCAAGACACTACTTCAGATGTGCAATCTTAGGATATGCAATAGGTTGTACCTACCATTCTAGCAGAATCAACTCGATTATCAAGGCATCAATTTGTCATCCAGGCTGTAACCGAGCAGGCGGTGACTCCATTGTAGGAGCTGGAAGGGCAAGGGGCAAGGTCACATATGCAGCCAGTGTGGGGGGGGGGGGGGAAAAGACGAGTAGGGCGTAGAGCCGGCTGTGCGGGGCTTCCTAACCTGCATCTATGGCGAGCAGAAGGAGGTCTCAAAACGCCCCGTTGGTTCATGTTGCAGATGGCGCAGGAGGATGCGAGGCCATGACCAGACCTGCCCCGCTGACACTAGGCCACTGCAGTGGCCGGAGACCACAAACTCTCCTCTCCGTCCCCGGCCATCCCCATCCCCCGCACAAGGAGGCATCGCTACATACTGGAGCGCTCGCACCCAATCAGCGGCCCCCATCCCCAACGCCACGCTGCCATTGGGTGGGCAGGTCGCTCGCCTTGGCCCAGCACACCACGTGGCAGCGCGGCCCAGCCACCAATCAGCGCCCGCCTTGGCCCAGCCACCAATCAGCGCCCGCCTTGGCCCAGCACACCACGTGGCAGCGCGGCCCAGCCACCAATCAGCGCCCGCCTTGGCCCAGCACACCACGTGGCGGCGCGGCCCAGCCACCAATCAGCGCCCGCCTTGGCCCAGCACACCACGTGGCGGCGCGGCCCAGCCACCAGTCAGCCCCCCCCCCCCAACACGTGGTACAGCGCGGCCTCAACAGTTGGTGCGGGGCGGGGCGCGGCGCTCATCCCCTCCCGGCCCGGCCGCGCACAGACCCCCCCCACACGTGGTACAGCTCGGCCTCAACAGTTGGGCGGAGGCGCTCATCGCCGGCCCGGCCCTGGCCGCGGCCGCACCGCGCATCCGCCCCACAGCACGCAACCCGGGCCCGGCGAGAGGCACATTACCTGCCGCAACAGGGACGCGGGACGAGGGACGTGGGACGGGGCCCGGGGCCGGAGCCGCTCCCCGCCCGCTCCGCCAAGGGTGACGGAGCGCAACTCCGCAACCTCCGCCCGCCGCCGCCTCCACCACAATGGCCGCGCCGCCGCTCGCGCCGCCTTTTATAGCGCGTGGGCGGGCGCGTCACGTGGCGGGCGCTGACCAATGGGCAGCCGCGGCGAGGAGCTCCGCCACAGGATCTTTGCGATTGGTCACTCGTGCTAAAGGCAACGGGCTGACGTAACGTACGTAACGCGGGCCTTTCTTCGTCCATTTCAGTAACCCGACCCGACGTTGTATGTCCCTCTCGTCGTGTAGTCAGCCTTGCGGGGGCAACAGTTTGCGTGTGTGGATAGGGTTTGATTCATAATTCTGCTACATTTTGTTAAAGATTAATAATGCTAACAAATTATGATTCTGTTAATTGTCTTTTTTTTAATGTTTTTTTAAAGCTTTTCTTTTTAAATGCTGTGCTTGAGTTGATTTTTGTATTACACTTGCACTCTGTAATTCATCTAATTACCAATGTTACAAAATTTTGAGATTTTAAAAATCAAGTCTGCAATTTATCCCATCAGATAAAGCATAAAAATAAGTTTAATTTGACACCTAATTCACTTTCATATCTTGAGTATTAAAAATGTTATGGTGATTTTCATACTCACAAATTAGCATCTTGTTTCCTATTGCTTTTCCATTGACTTAACACAAAAGCTGTGATCGGGGACAGTCAAAAGCCCATAACTTCCTTAAAAATTTAGAGAACTGAATGACATTTTCAGTTATTATAGATTGAAACATTCTGAAACAATCTTACTTGGATGACCTGATTTAACATAAACATCCACCAGTAACTCCTCCACATTCCTCACTGTGATGGAAAGCGAAAAAGAGTTCAATCTCTTCCCTTTGCTCTCCCGCAGTCGGGGGCCTCGAACCTGCCGTTTATGGGATCATCTTTACTCCCGTAGCCAGCGGTGGGCCCTTCAGCTCTTGCATTGAGGGGATGTCAGCTCCCCCGCGCCGGACGATTGAACCCCGTGTCGGGGCTGGTCGAACCTTCCACGACATTGGAGCTCCCGACATCCACGGCCTCTCCCGAGACTGCGAGCTCCCGATGTAAAGCATAGCCGTCCGAAGGGGGGTGCGTTGGGTGCGACCGCACCCCCCTTTTTTTCCCGAGGAAATTAAAAAATAAATTTGCGCACATCCGCGCCGCGCATGGGGGAAGCTGGTGACCAACGTCGCAGAAGCGACGCAAAATGACGCCGTCTCTCCGAGCGTGCGCAGTGGGCGGGATCAAATCACCGCCATTTTCAATGCGTCGCCTCGATCTCCGGGCCTTGTTTGGGTGAGTGGGGGGCCGTGAAATATTGCGTTGCGTTGCGTTGCGGGGAGGGGAATCTGTTGTTTATTTATATCGGGGGTGTTTAAACTACCCGCCGAAGGTCCAATACGACCCGCGGGCTAGTTTTGAGGAGTGCCCGTTTCTCCGGGGAAGGGAGGGGGGGGGGTGCGGTCCATCGGCTCTACCATCCGCGCCGTCGGAGTGCTGCTGGTGTGGATACTTGTGCGCCCTGGTGTGCTGCAGCCTCTGTACCCTCTGCTAAATCTCCCCTTCCGACGTTGCTGCTCCTGTTCCCAGCCCCTGCTGCTTGTCGCACATGGCCGCTAGAGCCGGCAGCAGCCAACGGACCAGGCTGCCAGCTGCCTTGAAACTGCGGGCGCTACTGGTGGCCGCCACTCCTAGCACAAACTCACACTTCTGCCGGTACATGACCAGCGAGTCGGGGCCTGAGCTGCCTCTTGAGATGGAGCGACGCACAATGTCCAGGCGGGAGCCCCACTACCCGCTCTGCTGGGGTTGCCGGAGGCCAGGTAAGTCTTCATGCTGCTGCTGGCCCTGCTGCCGCTGCCTTCCTCGGAGGCAGAGCTGCCCAAACCATTGGGCTCCACTTTGCACCCCCTCACCTTCTGGCTCTTCAAGTTCTTGGTCTTGTCGGCAGCCAGTCTCTCCACAGCGCTCTGCCGACCCCGCCTGTCCCCCTCCATTTGACTGTGGAGGTAGCCGGGACCCTTCAAAGAAGGAAAGACCAGGACTTCCATGAGCAATTGACGGGCTGTCTGCAATTGCCTTAATCCACATTCACTATGATTTTGCCCATAACTTGGACAAAGCCTTGACTAGGTTTGCGCAGTTACATTCTTGGAAAATGGAACTGGAATACATGATTTATGGCTAAATGCCAATATATGCAGTGTACACGAGTGTCCGTCGCCTGCATCACTACGCCAGGACTTCCATGAGCAATGACAGGCTGTCTGCCCTCGCCTTAATGCACATTCACTATGACTTTGCCCATGACTTGGACAAAGTGGTGAGTAGGTTTGCACAGTTACATTCTTGGAAAACTGAACTATTTCATGTTGAGGTTGATGTGATGTGAAGTTGTTAGGTCAGGAGGACCATTAAAGGTGCACTGCACACACTAACACAGTCCAACAGTAACAGGCAATCAAATCAACACACAAAACATTTTCTTAAAAAAGGTTTTCTTTACTGCAAAAACTTACAGTATTTTTTTTTGCAGTTTTAGCATGCTCCTTTATAACATTTTACATAACATTTTACAACAGTACAACTTGATTATTAACACAAGGACAACAATTCTTAACTTTAAAAAAAATGTATACAACAATTACCCCAAGCATCCCATTCCACAAACTCATTATTCTTGACTCAAACAAAATTATTTCTGAAATATTGGTCATACATTTTGTGCAAAAAAGCTCCAAAATAAGGCACAGAATGCACCAGAGAGCATCTAAAACCCCAGGGCTTTCAGGGCCCTTAAGCGGGCCATGGAACCCGGACGTGAGGGGCTTCCTGCTAGCGCGCCTTTTCCAGAGATAAGTCGTGCACATTATTTCACATAACATTTTTGGAATCCTGTCATGCCACCCCCCTTTTTGAAAAGCTTCGTGCGGGCCTGTAAAGTCCGCAGGCTGCGGTTGAAGCGGTCCCAGGCAGGGATGGATTCCGATGTTAATTCCACGCCCCGCAGTGGGGCCCAAGGTCAGTCTGAGGAGGCCTCCAGCTCCATAGGTGATAGGCCGCAGAGTGACCGGAGAATGCGATATGAAAATTATCTCTGGAAAAGTAAGAAACTAAAAAAAAGTTTCTCTCTCCCCCTCCCCCCACGTAAAACAAACCGGAGAACATTTACACGGACTTCACACTAACATTTTTTTAAAAGATGAAAAAACAGACTGTTGGCATGGCTGCCAATCGTGTGACGCCGCTGGTAGTCATCCTGCACTCAAATTTACTTGGACCATCTCCGACACCTCTCTCCCCTTTCTTGATCTCACAGTCTACATCACAGGAAATAGACTATTAACTGATGTCTATTACAAACTCACTGACTCCCACAACTATTTCAACTGCATTTCTTCCCAGCCTGCCTCCTGCAAAGACTCTATCCCCTGCACCCAATTCCTCTGTCTACGCTGCATATGCGCCCAAGATTAGGTAAAAACAGAAACATAGAAAATAGGTGCAGGAGTAGGCCATTCGGCCCTTCGTGCCTGCACCTCCGTTCAGTATGATCATGGCTGATCATCCAACTCAGTATTCTGGACCTGCCTTCTCTCCATACCCCCTGATCCCTTTAGCCACAATGGCCACATCTTAAATCCCTCTTAAATATAGCCAATAAACTGGCCTCAACTACCTTCTGTGGCAGAGAATTCCACAGATTCACCACTCTCTGTGAAAAATGTTTTTCTCATCTCGGTCCTAAAAGACTTCCCCCTTATCCTTAAACTGTGACCCCTTGTTCTGGACTTCCCCAACATCGGGAACAATCTTCCTGCATCTAGCCTGTCCAACCCCTTAAGAATTTTGTAAGTTTCCATAAGATCCCCCCCCCCCCCCCCCCCCCCCCCCCCCCCAATCTTCTAAATTCTAGCGAGTACAAACCAAGTCTATCCAGTTTTTCGTCATATGAAAGTCTTGCCATCCCAGGAATCAGTCTGGTGAACCTTCTCTGTACTCCCTCTATGGCAAGAATGTATTTCCTCAGATTAGGAGACCAAAACTGTACGCAATACTCCAGGTGTGGCCTCACCAAGACCCTGTACAACTGCAGTAGAACCTCCCTGTTCCTATACTCAAATCCTTTTGCTAACATACCATTTGCGTTCTTCACTGCCTGCTGCACCTGCATGCCTACTTTCAATGACTGGTGTATCATGACACCCAGGTCTCGTTGCATCTCCCCTTTTCCTAATCGGCCACCATTCAGATAATAGTCTACTTTCCTGTTTTTGCCACCAAAGTGGTTAACCTCACATTTATCCACATTATACTGCATCTGCCATGCATTTGCCCACTCACGCAACCTATCCAAGTCACCTTGCAGCCTCCTAGCATCCTCCTCACAGCTAACACTGCACCCCAGCTTCGTGTCATCCGCAAACTTGGAGATGTTGCAATCAATTCCCTCGTCCAAATCATTAATATATATTGTAAATATTTGGGGTCCAGCACTGAGCCTTGCGGTGCCCCACTAGTCACTGCCTGCCATTCTGAAAAGGACCCATTTACTCCTACTCTTTGCTTCCTGTCTGCCAGCCAGTTCTCTATCCACATCAATACTGAACCCCCAATACCGTGTGCTTTAAGTTTGCATACTAATCTCTTATGTGGGACCTTGTCGAAAGCCTTCTGAAAGTCCAGATATAACACATCAGTCCAGATATAACCAGATAATCCAGAAAGTCCAGATAATGTTTCTCCCTTATCGACTCCACTAGTTACATCCTCGAAAAATTCTATAACATTCGTCAGACATGATTTACCTTTCATAAATCCATGCTGACTTTGTCCAATGATTTCACCATTCCAAATGTGCTGCTATTCCATCTTTAATAACTCCATAATTCCATCTTTAATAACTGACTCTAGCAGTTTCCCCACTATCGATGTTAGACTAACTGGTACGTAATTCCCAGTTTTCTCTCTCCCTCCCTTTTTAAAAAGTGGGGTTACATTAGCTACCATCCAATCCTCAGGAACTACTCCAGAATCTAAAGAGTTTTGAAAAATTATCACTAATGCATCCACTATTTCTGGGGCTACTTCCTTAAGCTCTCTGTGATGCAGCCTATCTGGCCCTGGGGATTTATCGGCATTTAATCCATTCAATTCACCTAACACCACTTCCCGACTAACCTGGATTTCACTCAGTTCCTCCATCTCATTGGACCCCCGGTCCCCTGCTATTTCCGGCAGATTATTTATGTCTTCCTTAGTGAAGACAGAACCAAAGTAGTTATTCAATTGGTCTGCCATGTCCTTGTTCCCCATGATCAATTCACCTGTTTCTGACTGCAAGGGACCTACATTTGTTTTAACAATTGTTTTTCTCTTCACATATCTATAAAAACTTGCAGTCAGTTTTCATGTTCCCTGCCAATTTTCTTTCATAATCTATTTTTCCTTTCCTAATTAAGCCCTTTGTCCTCTTCTGCAGGACTCTGAATTTCTCCCAGTCCTCTGGTAAGCTGCTTTTTCTGGCTAATTTGTATGCTTCATCTTTTGTTTTGATACTATCCCTGATTTCCCTTGTTATCCATGGAGGCACTACCTTCCCTGATTTATTATTTTGACAAACTGGGATGTACAATTGTTGTTCCATACTAGGACATCCGAGGTGTTCCATACTAGGGGGAATCCCCTCTCCCAACATAGATCAGGCCCTCACTCATGTCTCCTCGGTACCCCGCAGCTCTGCCCTTGCTCCCCTCCCCCAGTCACAACAGAGGCAGAGTCCCCCGAGTTCTTACCTCCCACCCCATCAGCCGTCGCATACAACACGTAATCCTCCGAAATTTCCATCACCTCCAACGGGATCCCACCACAAGCCACATTTTCCCATTTCCATCCCATTCCGCCTTTCGCAGAGACCATTCCCTCCGCAACTCCCTGGTTCACTCATCCCTTCCCACCCAAACCACACCCTCTCCAGGTACTTTCCCCTGCAACCGCAGGAGATGCAACACCTGTCCCGATACCTCCTCCCTCGACTCTGTCCAGGAACCCTGACAGTACTTTCGGGTGAGGCAGAGGTTCACTTGCACCTCTTCCAATCTCATCTACTGTATCCGTTGTTCAGGATGTGGACTCTTATACATCTGCGACGCCAAACGCAGACTGGGCGATCCTTTGTCGGAACACCTTCGCTCAGCCCGCCTGAACCAACCTGATCTCCCGGTTGCTGGACACTTTACTTCTACTTCCCATTCCTGCACAGACCTTTCTGTCCTCAGTCTCCTCCATTGTCAGAGGCTAAATGCAAATTGGAGGAACAGCATCTCATATTTCGCTTGTGCAGCTTACAGCCCAGTGGTATGAATATTGATTTCTCTCACTTCAGGTAGACCCGGCATTCCCTCTCTCTCTATCCCTCCCCCAACCAAGTCGCACCAGCTTCTCATTTTCACCCTACGAACAGCTAACAATGACCTGTTTCCATTATCATCATTAATTTTTTGCATATCTTTCATTCATTGTTTTTTATCTCTCCACATCACCGTCTATATCTCTCGTTTCCCTTATCCCTAACCAGTCTGAAGAAGAGTCTCGACCCGAAACGTCGCCCATTCCTTCTCTCCAGAGATGTTGCCTGTCCCGCTTAGTTACTACAGGTTTTTGTGCCTATCTTAAGACTTTGTTGGACTTTACCTTGCACTATATGTTATTCCCTTTATTCTGTATCTGCAGCATGGTTTGGAAACAGCTCCATGCAAGATCGCAAGATATTGCAGAGTGTTGTGGACGCAGCGTAGACCATCACACAATCCAACCCCCCTTCCATTGGCTCCATCTACACTTCACGCTGCATCAACAGGGCCACCAGCATAATCAAGGACCTGGTCACTCCCTCTATCACCCTCTCCCATCAGGCAAGAGGAACAAAAGTGTGAAAACACACCGTGCCAAATTCAGGGACAGTTTTTTTCCCCAGCTGTTATCAGGGAGAGCAGTCAACCACCAGAGAGCACTCTACTTCACTGGAGACCCTCGGACTATCTTTAATTGGATGTTACTAGACTCTATCTTGCACTAAATGTTATTCTCTTTATCCTGTATCTGCACACTGTGGACGGCTCGATTGTAATCATGTATAGTCTTTCCGCTGACTAGTTAACATGCAACATAAAAGCTTTTCACTGTACACATGACAATGAACTATACAAAACTTGGGCGAGTGGGAAGAAATCCAGGTGCTGGTTTATACAGAAGATAGACACAAACTGCAGGAGTAACTCAGCGGGACAGGCAGAATCTCTGGAGAAAAGGAATAGTGCCACTTCGGGAAGGATTACGACCCGAAACGTCACCAATTCGTTTTCTCCACGTATGCTGCCTGACCCGCTGATTTACTCCAGAATTGTGTGTCTTATCTAAACTAAGGTAAGGCACATTCCTCTTGGAGGTCAATGGCCCAATAGTGCTTTTTAATGCCACTGATGTGTGAAGTGCAAACGCACACAGTAACATTCCTATCTTACAAACAGTTCAGTAAAGTATTACCATAACTAAGCACATCCCCAATTAGCAAAATGTACAGAAATAGTCCACTGCTTTCACATACACAAGGTGCCATGTTTTTTAGACTGGGGTTGGGACACAGTGATGGATACAGGGAGCTTTAATTGGTGCATGGGTGGACAAAGGGTGTTGGATAAAGAGGTAAGTCTGTGACAGGATGGACTCTGACAAAACAAATGATGGATAAACTTCACATCCAATTTCAGAATAACAGACCGTGCAAAAACACAAGATATAGGTTGGCACACGGTGCCACAGCAGTAGTGTTGCTGCCTTACATGCGCCTGAGACCAGGGTTTAATCCTGACCTCAGGTGCTGTCTGTACGGAGTTTGCATGTTCGACCTGTGAACACATTCGTTACCTCTGAGTGCTCCGGTTTCCTCCCACATTCCAAAAATGTGTGGGTTTCTAGGTTAATTGGCTTCTGCAAATTGTCCCGAGTGTAGGATAGAACCAGGGTACCGACCGATTGTTGGTCGGCCCAGACTTGGTGGGTCAGAGGGCCTGTTTCCACGCTGTATCTCTAAACTAAATCAAGAGCCAATTTATCAAATGCAAGATAGACACAAAGTTTGTGGGTTAATTGGCTGCTGTAAATTGCCCATAGTGTGTAGGATGTGAAACTGGGATAACATAGAACTAGTGTTGGTGTGATCGTTGGTCGACGTGGGCTGAAAGGCCTGTTACTTCACTGTACCTCTAAACTAAAGTAAACTAATGTACAAAACACAATTGGAAAATCAACAAAGTGCATTGGTCGTCAAAGAGGTAGACTGTGGTGTTCTATTATCAAGCCAGCATGAGTCTTTTCCACTTTATATGTTCTTGTTTCAGAATAGAATAGAATAGAATCGTTTATTGTCATTTGACCATTTAAGTTCAAACGAAATTTCGTTTCTGCAGTCATAACAGCAAAAAAACCCAAAACACCCAATGAACACAATTCCACACAATCATCCATCACAGCGAATCTCCATACACCGCCTCACTGTGATGGAGGCAAGTCCAATCTCTTCCCTATTCTCCGTTCTTTCTTCCTCTCCCACAGTCAAGCAGCCAAACTGCTGCATCGAGCCGATTCAGGGTCCTGATGTTAGAGCCCCCGGCAGGCGATGGTAAGTCCCTCGGCCTTTTAAGCCACGCGGGGCGATGTTAGGCCCCGCTCCGGGGTCCCCCAAACCCCTCGATTCAGGCGGGAGAAGGTGCCGTTGCGGTCTCCCACCAGGTACCCGCGAGCTCCCGATGCCACCGTCCACAGAGACTGCAGCCGAAGCCTTCAAGCTCTGAGGTCGGGTCGCAGCCGCACGCCACCACAGCGTTCCTAGCTCCAGTCGGCCAGCTCCGCGATGGCGAGTCCGCAGGCTCCACGACTGGAGCCCCAGGCCGATTCCGGTTGGAGGCTGCCGGCTCCATGATGTTAGGCCCCAACGACAACGGAGACTCGACAGGAAAAGGTCGCGTCCCCGTTCAGGGAAGAGATTAAAAAAACTCCCCCCCCACCCACATACATATACACAGCTAAAAATAATACAAAAACTACATGCAAGACATCCACTTAACAGGACAAAAAGAAAAACAAAACGGACAGACTGCAGAGGCCGCTGCCAACAGGCGCCGCCATCTTGTCCACTTTATTGTTCTTGTTTCATGATATATTGACATTTCCCAGTCCCAGAAGGAAATGTCTAACTCACTGGGTAAATTAGTTCATCTTATTTTGCTGGACATTGCGGACCACAAAATTGTGAATTTACTACACTCTATTCTCTCATTTAGGGTAATGCAATTAGCAGCATCTTGCTCAGTGTAATTGAATAGATGTGATTAAACATGAAAGTGAATATGAGGTTATCAAAGCCATAATTCATGTTAAATTAATTCTGTATCCCTCAGGATTCCAAACAACATAAAACAGCTAGGTGGAAATACTCAGCAGTCCAGTCGTAACTGTGAAGAGAGAAGCAGAGCTAATGTTTCAGTAGGTAGACACAGAGTGCTGGAGTAACTCAGCGGATCAGGCAGCATCTCCGGAGAACAGGAATAGGTGATGTTTCAGATTGGGACCCTTCCCCAGACCAGAGATGTTACCTATCCTATCCATGTTCTCCACAAGATGCTGCTTGACCCTCTGAGTTACTCCAGCATTTCATAACCTTGTGTGTGCAGTTCCTTGTTTCTACTATCTAATATTTCAGGGCGGCAGAGTAGCGCAGCGGTAATGTTGCTGCCTTACAGTGCCAGAGATCCGGGTTCGATCCTGGCCACAGGTGCTGTTGGTACAGAGTTTGTACATTCTCCTTGTGACCGTGTGGGTTTTCTCCAGGTACTCCGGTTTCCTTCCACAGTCCAAAGACATGCAGGTTTATAGTTTAATTGGCTTGGGTAAAATAATAAATTGTCCACAGTGTGTAGGATACTGCTAGTAAATGGGGTGATCATTGATTGGTGTTAAAGACCGCTCCCTCCGCAACTCCCTTGTCAATTCTTCCCTTCCCTCCCGCTCCACCCCTTCACCGGGCACTTTCCCTTGCAACCGCAAGAGATGCTACACTTGTCCCTTTACCTCCCCCCTCCACTCCTTTCAAGGACCCAAGCAGTCCTTCGAGGTCCGACAGAGGTTCACCTGCACCTCCTCCAACCTCATCTATTGCATCCGGTGCTCTAGATGCCAGCTGATCTACATTGGTGAGACCAAGCGGAGGCTTGGTGATCGTTTCGCCGAACACCTCAGTTCGGTCCACAATAACCAGCCTGACCTCCCGGTGGCTCAGCACTTCAACTCCCCCTCCCATTCTGTATCCGACCTCTCTGTCCTGGCTCTCCTCCACGGCCAGAGTGAGCAACACCGCAAATTGGAAAAACAGCATCTCATATTCCGCTTGGGGAGTCTGCATCCTCTTGGCATGAACATTGAATTCTCTCAATTCTGTTGACCCTTGCTGTCTCCTCCCCTTCCCACCTCTCCCTCAGCTCCTCCTTTTTCCTTTCTTCCCCCCACCCCCCATCAGTCTGAAGAAGGGTTTTGACCCGAAACGTTACCTATTTCCTTCGCTCCATAGATGCTGCTGCACCCGCTGAGTTTCTCCAGCATTTTGGGTACCCTGATCATTGATTGGTATGGACGCGGTGGGCTGAAGGGTCTGTTTCCGTGCTGTATCTCTAAAGTCTAAAGGTGAATAGCCTTTCAGCAAGGAAAAGATAGTGACAAATTTATGTTCTAAGTGCAACAGGGATGTTCTGTGATAAGGAGACTAGGGGAGTGTGAGTGGCTTGAAGGAGTAGCTTAGCCCTGGGGTGGTAAAGTCGTGTGAATAACACGAGATGGATCTGGAGGAGGCCTACAAAGCAGGAGATGAAAATAATCTGGAATCATTGAGAGATGATCTCTCCTGCTCTCCACAGAACACTCCTTTGGTTCACCCTGCCTCCATAATGGCAATTGTGAGGCTGAGAGGCAAAGTAATAAGTTAACACTTTAAATTAAAGCAAAGCCATTGTGACGTCATCAGCCAAAGGCAGCCATTTCTTTTACACACACACACACACACACAGACACAGACACATGCACGCACACACACATGCACGCACGCACGTATACACACACACGCACGGACACACAGACACTCACACACACGGACGCACGCACACACGCACGCACACGGACACACACGCACACACATGGACGCACACACACGGACGCATGCGCACACACACAAGCACGCATCAGAGTTTTATAATTATAGAGATGGAAGACTATAAAAGATGAGGTTACGGAGCACCTAGAAGTTCACGATAAAATAGGCCAAAGTCAGCATGGCTTTGTGAAGGGAAGGAATTATAATTTGAAGAAGTAACTAGCAGGACAGACAAAGGAGAGTCAGTAGATGTTGTTTACATAGATTTTCAGAAAGCCTTTGATAAGGTGTTACACGTGAGGCTGCTCAGGAAGATGAGAGCCCAAGGTATCAAAGGGCAGATACTAGCTTGGATATCAGGTTGGCTGGATGGCAGAAGACATAAGAGTGGTAATGAAGAGGGCAATTTCTGGTTGGCTGCCAGTGACTGGCGGAGTTCTGCAGGGGTCGGTGCTGGGGCCGCGACTCTTCACGTTTTATATTAATGATTTGGATGAGAGGATTAAAGGCTTTGAGGCTAAATTTGTGGATAATACGAAAATAGGTGGAAGGGCAGATAGTGTAGAGAAACCAGGAACTCTTCAGAAGGACTTGGACAGGTTGGGAGAGTGGGCAGAGAAGTGGTAGATGGAATATAGTGTTACAAAGTGTGGAGTCATGCATTTTGGTAGTAGGAATAAAGGCATAGACTATTTTCTAAATGGGAAGAGAATCCAGAAATCGGAGGTGCAAAGGGACTGGTGCAGGATTCCCAAAATGATAATCTGCAAGTCGACTCAGTAGTCAAGAAAGCAAACTCAATGCGAGCATTTATTTCAAGCGGGCTTGTATACAAAAATAGGGATCTAATTCTGAAGCTCTATGTGCTGGGAAAACCGCATTTGGAATACTGTAAGCAATTTTGGGCATCTTATCTGAGGAAGGATGTGTTGGCTCTGGAGAGGGTCCAGAGGTGGTTTACAAGAATGATCCCAGGAATTAGGAGGTTAACCTATGATGAGCATTTGTCGGCATTGCGCCTGTACTTGCTGGAGTTTAGAAGTGTGAGGTGGGACCTCATTGAAACATACAGAATAGTGAAAGGCTTGGATAAAGTGGGTGTGGAGAGGATGTTTCCACTAGTGGGAGTGTCCAGGACTAGAGGTCATAGCCTCAGAATTAAAGGATGTTTTTTTTTCCCGAAGAAGACGAGGAGAAATATCTTTAGTCAAAGTGTGGTGAATCTATGGAATTCTTTGCCACGAGAGGCTGTGGAAAGCCAAGTCAGTGGATATTTTTAAGGCAGAGATAGATAAATTAATACAGGTGTCAGATGATATGGGGAGAAGGCAGGAACATGGGGTTAGGAGGGAGAGACAGATCAGCCATGGCGGAGTAGATTTGATGGGCTGAATTGCCTAATTCTACTCCTAACACTTATGACCTCATGGCCATCTCTTATCTACCTGTGCATAATCCACATCTCATCTTTCTCTGCCCATCCATACCCCTATGTAAATGCCTCTTAAATACCACTATTATATCTGCCTCTACCACCACCCCTGGCAGCTCATTCTAGGCACTCACCACCCTCTGTGTGTGAAAAAAAAAGTTGGCCCGCGCATCTGCTTTCAACTGCGCCTCTCACCTTAAAGCTTTGCCCTCCAGTATTTGATTTATCTATCCTGGTAAAAAGGTACAGACTGCTTACCCTGTCTATGCCTCATAATTTTATTCACTTCTATCAGGTCTCCCCATAACCCTTTGATGTTCCAGAGAAAATAACCAAATTGTCCAACATCCCCCAAATCCAAGCAACCTTCTGGTAAACCTCCTCTGCACCCTCTCCAAAGCCTCCACATCCTTCCTCCTGGACATCCCTAAAATGTGGGGTTTTGTAGGTTAGTTGTCTTCTGTAACTTGCCCTTAAGAAGTGAATGAGAAAGTGGGATAACAGAGTATTAGCCTGAACCGGTGATTGGTAGTCAGCGTGGATATGGTGGGCCGAGAAGGGGCTGCTACCATGCAAAATCACAAACGGCATAGATAAAGTGAACGCTCATTCTTTTACCCAGGGGAGACGATTCTAAAACTAGATGGTATAGGATTAAGACAATAGACAATAGGTGCAGGAGTAGGCCATTCAGCCCTTCTAACCAGCACCGCTATTCATTGTGATCATGGCTGATCATCCACGTTCAGTACCCCGTTCCTGCCTTCTCACCATATCCCCTGTCTCCGCTATCTTTAAGAGCTCTATCTAACTTTCTCTTGAAAGCATCCAGAGAATTGGCCTACATTGCCTTCTGAGGCAGAGAATTCCACAGATTCACAACTCACTGGGTGAAAAAGTTTTTCCTCATCTCTGTTCTAAATGGCTTACCCATTATTCTTAAACTGTGGCCCCTGGTTCTGGACTCCCCCAACATCGGGAACACGTTTCCTGCCCCTAGCGTGTCCAATCCCTTAATAATCTAAGATGTTTCAATAAGATCCCCTCTCATCCTACTAAATTCCAAAGTATACAAGCCCAGCCGCTCCATTCTATCCACATATGACAGTCCCGCCATCCCGGGAATTAACTTTGTGAACCTACGCTGCACTCCCTCAGTAGCAAGAATGTCCTTCCTCAAATTTGGAGACTAAAACTGCACACAATACTCCAAGTGTGGTCTCACTAGGGCCCTGTACAACTGCGGAAGGACTTCTTTGCTCCTATACTCAACTCCTCTTGTTATGAAGGCCAACATGCCATTAGCTTTCTTCACTGCCTGCTGTACTTGCATGCTTATATCAGTGAGTGATGAACAAGGGCCCCCAGATCTCTTTGTACTTACCCTTTTCCCCAACTTGACACCATTCAGATAATAATCCGCCTTCCTGTTTTTGCTACCAAAGTGGATAACCTCTCATTTATCCACATTAAACCTCATCTGCCATGCATCAGCCCACTCACACCAACGTGTGCAAGTCACCCTGCATCCTCACAGCATCCTCCTCACAGTTCATAATGCCACCCAGCTTTGTATCATCTGTAAATTTGCTAACGTTACTTTGAATCCCTTTATCTAAAGCATTGATGTATATTGCAAATAGCTACGGTCCCAGCACCGAGCCTTGCACTGCCACGAGTCACTGCCTGCCATTCTGAAAGGGGCCTGTTAATCCCTACTCTTTGTTTCCTGTCTACCAACCAATTTTCTATCCATGTCAGTCCCCTACCCCCATGTACTCTAATTTTGCCCACTAATCTCCTATGTGGGACCTTATCAAATGTTTTCTGAAAGTCCAGGTACACTACCTCCACTGGCTCACCCTTGTCCATTTTCCTAGTTACATCCTCAAGAAATTCCAGAAGATTAGTCAAGCATGATTTCCCCTTCGTAAATCCATGCTGACACGGACCGATCCTGTTACTGCTATCCAAATGTGCGGCTATTTCATCTTTTATAATTGATTCCAGCATCTTCCCCACCTTTGTCCCCACGATGTCAAGCAAACTAGTCTATAATTCCGTTTTCCCTCTCCTGCCTTTCTTAAAATGTGAGATGACATTAGCTACCCTCCAATCCACAGGAACTCATCTACAATGCGTCCACAATTTCTAGCGCCATTTCCTTAAGTACCCTGGGATGCAGACCATCTGGCCCTGGGGATTATCAGCCTTCAGTCCCATCAGTCCACCCAACACCAGTTCCTGCCTAATGTGGATTTTTGGGGAGAGATTTAAGAGGGACAAGGTGGACCGAAGGGCCTGATTCCACGCCGTACAGCTCTATGACTCTATAATACCTCTGGTTGGAAGTCAGCATATGTCTGATTACCCTCCAGTAGAGTATTTTGTTCCAGTTTTAAGGATGCTATATAAACATAGAAAATAGGTGCAGGAGGAGGCCATTCGGCCCTTTGAGCCAGCACTGCCATTCATTGTGATCATGGCTGATCGCCCGCTATCAATAACCCGTGCCTGCCTTCTCCCCATATCCCTTGATTCCACTAGCCCCTAGAGCTCTATCTAACTCTCTCTTAAATCCATCCAGTGACTTGGCCTCCACTGCCCTCTGTGGCAGGGAATTCCATAAATTCACAACTCTCTGGGTTAAAATGTTTTTTCTCGCCTCAGTCTTAAATGACCTCACCTTTATTCTAAGACTGTGGCCCCTGGTTCTGGACTCGCCCAACATTGGGAACATTTTTCCTGCATTTAGCTTGTCCAGTCCTTTTATAATTTTATATGTTTCTATAATATACCCCCTCATCCTTCTAAACTCCAGTGAATACAAGCCTAGTCTTTTCAATCTTTCCTCATATGACAGTCCCGCCATCCCAGGGATCAATCTCGTGAACCTATGCTGCACTGCCTCAATCACAAGGATGTCCTTCCTCAAATTAGGAGACCAAAACTGTACACAATACTCCAGATGTGGTCTCACCAGAGCCCTATACAACTGCAGAAGGACCTCTTTACTCCTATACTGAAATCCTCTTGTTATGAAGGCCAACATTCCATTAGCTTGTGTGGTCCTAAACACAAGGTCTTGTTTAATGCAGCTGCCATGCCGGAGTAGGAGACAGCGGCAGAAATCGCTACCAAAACATGGGGGGAGGGGGGACACACAATTTCCTGATGGCCACGTGCACACACACACAAGGCTTTGGCCATGGGCCCTGTGAACGATAACATCGGGAGCTGACCTGATTGGTGACCAACTCCGAACTCCAGCTTTGTCCACCCCGAAACCCCAATTTTAAGCCACGCCAGGCGATGAAAGGCCCCGCGAACGGGCCGATTCAAGCTCCGCTCTATGATCTTTGCTCCACCAGGACGTCTCCTTCCTCCAATCACCGTGCTCTATCCTCAGACCCACTCCCTACTTCTGCCTCTGACCGACACCTCCCTCCTCCAAACATCGCGTTGAAACATGTCCCGCCACCACTACCTGCTGATCAACGTCTCTCTCGTCCAATCACCGCCCTCGATCATCAGTCCCACCCCCCCCCCCCCCACCCCCGTCTCGCGGAAAGCAGAGATTTTTAATAGATTTTTTCACCAAATCTAAAAATCCGGATTACAAAACATGGGGGGGGGGGATTGTCCCCCACCTCTCAAAACATGAGGAGACGTGTGTCCCCTGTCCCCCCCCTCGGGATTTCCACCCATGGGGTGATAGAAGGAGATGAGATCTGACTACTTTTCCCTTCGCCTGACTTTCAGTCTGAAGAAGGGTCTCGACCCAAAACGTCACCCATTCCTTCTCTCCAGAGATGCCGCCTGTCCCGCTGAGTTACTCCAGCATTTTGCGCCTGTACCTATTGATTCTCTGCTCCAATTCCATGGCACTCCCACCCTCTGCTCACCTCCAATTACCACCTCTCACACTCAATGATCACTTGTTCTGACATCCCTGAAGTCTGAAGAGGGGTCCCACCCCGAAAAGGCACCTATCCATGTTCTCCAGAGATGCTACCTGACCTGCTGACTTACTCCAGCACTTTGTGTCTGTCTTTGAACACTTGCTCCCACTCGCCCTTTCACTGAGCTCCAACACTGGCCCTCGCCCCTTCACCTGCTCCTGCCATTGACTCTCCGCTCCTACGTCACGTCCATCCTGCCCCCCGTCATGCTCAATGGTCACTCGCTCGTCCTCTCATCAACACTGGCCCTCACCATCCGACTGCAACCAGAGAGCTGTCCTGAACTACTATCGGACTATCTGTGAACGGACTTTACTGGCTTCACCTTGCACTAAAGGTTATCCCCTTATCGTGTATCTGTACACTGTGGATAGCTCGATTGTAATCATGGATAGTAGTTCCGCAGACTGGGTATCACGCAACAAAGGCTTTTCACTGTACCTCGGTACACCTGACAAACTAAACTAAAAATTCAACTACACTCCTTCTCCCATTGACTCTCCGCACCAATGTCACTTGTCACTACCACCCTCTCCTCACCTCCAATTCCCCCCACTCCACAATCAATCGCTGCCCCCTCTCTCTCACTGGTCTCCAACGGTGCCCCTGACCTGCTCCAGCTTCACCACCCTCCCCCACCCACCACCCAAATTCCCACCCACTGCTCTGAGCGTAGATATCTGGGGCTAATCAGCAAAGAGTGTTGAAAAACAAAAATATGTAATGATTAACCCATCAATCAATACTAAAGGCTGCATGATTTGTACCTGCTCATTGTGTCTGGGAGAACGACAAGATGGAAACCTGGGTGCCCCTTGTCCTCGTGGCCTTAGCAGCCTTGGTGATCACCGCTGTGCCCATTACACACAGCCCACTGCCAGAGCAGTCTCCTGAACCCACCACCCAACCACCAGAAGAGAAATGGAGCAATATCATCCGAATGATCAAGATCCTGCGGAAGGTACAATCGTTTCTTTATTATCACCTGTACCGAAGTACAGTGATATCTTTATTTTTTTTGCTGTGGATTGCTAAGATTATTGCCATGTGGTCCAAGATGGTGCCCAAGCCAGATGACTCTGTGTGCTGGTCACAGACATGGATCTGCAATTGTGCATTCCAATCGTTCTACTCTTTTAAATCTCTACTCCGACAGTAGATCTGTGCACTGTGGACGTCTCGATTGTAATCATGTATTGTCTTTCCACTGTCTGGTTAGCATGAGACAAAAGCTTTTCACATGTGATAATAAACTAAACTAAAAACTCAAAAAACTAAAACATACATAACGATAATAAATACACAATACATAGAAACATAGAAAGGGCAGCACAGGGACGCAGCGGTGGAGTTGCTGCCTTACAGTGCCAGAGACCTGGTTCGATCCTGACTACCGGAGCTGCCTGTAAGGAGTTTTTACGTTTTCTCCATGTGCTCCAGTTTCCTCCCACACTCCAAAGACGTGCGGGTTTGTATGTTTATTGGCTTCGGGAAATTGTAAATTGTCCCTATTGTGTAGGATAGTGCCAGTGTACATTGTGATTGCTGGACGGTGTGGACTTGATGGGCCAAAGGGCATGTTTACGCGCTGTATCTCCAAAACCTAAAGCTTAAAGCCTAGACAGCCCACCGAGTCTATATGTAAGAGTCACCAGGTTTTGGCACCATTTCACAGTCCC
This sequence comes from Okamejei kenojei, assembly GCA_035221665.1. Taxonomy (NCBI): domain Eukaryota; kingdom Metazoa; phylum Chordata; class Chondrichthyes; order Rajiformes; family Rajidae; genus Okamejei; species Okamejei kenojei. The sequence goes on along the minus strand of CM069132.1, from coordinate 1,207,566 downwards.
AGCTGCAGCTGGGCGTAAAGGCCCGTTGCAGTCATCACCTCCATCCCGGTCATCCTGCGAACCATCGCCTCTTCCATTTTCAACCTTCGTGCCCCAGGGGCATCTCCTGCAGCTGACCTTGTGGGCGCGGAAGGTAAGAGCCCCGGTAACTCCTACCGGCCCTTTGTTCATCATCCACCATCGTTGCCAACTCCCTCCACCTCCTCTCCGGGTCCTGCTCTCTGGGACCAAGCAGGGACCAGGCTTGGCGGCTTCCCTCTCAGGGTTCCGCAGCGGGCGAGCCAGGCCTGCTGTCGGGATCAGGCCGCGGCTCATCGGGACCTTCTGACGTGCGTGGTGCAACAACGCCAAAGGCCACTTGACAGGGCTCCAAATTAACAGTACTAGCGTGTTGTCCCATCTTCCAACCTACTTCAGTGTGGACCTTGCACTTTTTATTTTACCTGTACTTTAATCATAACGGTATTTTCACACAGAGGGTGATTGGCTGAGATGGAATGAGCTGCCAGAGGTTGCAGTTGAGGCAGGTACTATGGAAAGACACATGGACTGGTACATGGACAGGAAAGGCTTAAAGGGATATGGGTGTAGATGGAGCATCTTTGTCAGCATGGGCAAGTTGGGCTGAAGGGCCGTTTCCATGTTCTATGGCTATTGTGCTGTAACGCTCTATCCTGCATTATGTTATTTTTCCCTTTGCACTACCTGTTGTACTTTAGTTTAGTTTAGAGATAATAGAAACAGGCCCTTCGGCCCACCTACACTATCCCACACACAATAGGAATAATTTACAATTTTACCAAGCCAATTAGCCTACAAACCTATACGTCTTTGGACATCTACGTACTTGTGAATGGCTTGATTTAAGGGCCTGTCCCACTTGGCGATTTTTTCGGCGACTGCCAGCATCATTGACTAACGTATCAGGTCACCGAAAACTTTTTGCGTCATGCGGTGTGACGACATATGACGCGCATTGTTTTCTCAAGTGTTGCAACATTTTTTTTGTTGCCGCTGGATTTTGAAATGTTCAAAATCTTTTGGCGACACTGATATGACGTCGGCAGTCGCCGAAAAAAATCGGCAAGCGGGACAGGTCCTTTAGGTTTTGGTTTATTATTGTCACATGTACCGAGGTACAGTGAAAAGCTTTGCATTACATGCTGTACAATCAGATCTGATATATACTATACATAAATACAAGCAGGTCAAACGCATACAAAAGAGAGGGAAAAGGGAAAGATATAGTGTAAAATATAGTTCTTAGCATTGCAGCAGTCTTCCTTGACCCATCAATCCAAACCTACACAATTCCTGAACACCTCCGCTCAGTCTGCCTCGGCCTACGCAATCTCCCGGTTGCTAAACACTTTAACTCCCCCCTCCCATTCCCATACTAACCTTTCTGTTGTGGGCCTCCTCCACTATCAGTCAGCCTCAATGCAAATTGGAGGAACAACACCTCATATTTCGCTTGGGCAGCTTACAACCCAGCGGTGTGAATATTGACCTCTAATTTCAAGTAACCCTTGCTTTCTCTCTCTCTATGTCCCTCCCCCACCCTAGCTTCCTGTCTAGTTTCACTGTCCTCCTAGAGTCATAGGGTCATAGAGTGATACAGTGTGGAAACAGCCCAACTTGCCCACACTGGTCAAGATGTCCCAGCTACACTAGTCTCGCCTACCAGTATTTGGTCTATATCCCTCCAAACCTGTCTTTTATCCATGTTAATGTTACTGGTTGTATGCCTTGTTGTCACCATTCTACATCAACCGTTCTACATTTCCTTATCATCGGGACTCCCTCTCAACCGACTCTCAGTCTGAAGGTTCTCGACCCGAAATGTCACCGATTCCTGCTCTCCAGAGATGCTGTCTGACTGTCCTACTAATGTCCAGCATTTTGTGTCTATTTTCAGTGTAAACCAGCATCTGCAGTTTCTTCCTACAAAATCCAGGAGCTAATCACTTTCTTTGCCACTGACGTCTACATCCTATGAATGAAACAGAAAAAAATGCTTTCAACCAAATGCCACTGAAAGTTGTTATTGTTGTGAAGCTGCAGAAAGTTGCTGGAATAACCAACGTCAGTGCTGATGTCTCTTGCCTCTGACGGCCTACATGTTACCATGGCAACCAACCTGGCTTCATCTCTGCGGCATTAATATTGCAGTAACCAGTTAAACATTACACCGCAGAAATGTGCGTCAGAAAATCTAACAGTGTTAATGCAGAAAAAGTTTTCTGATTTTTGTTTTTACAGTTCTTTCGAAATGGGGCCTATGATAACGATTGTATGGACTTCGATTTTGGTCTTATTTGCCGCATGCCACCCAAGTCCCTGCAGGTAATGTGTAGGAAGGAACTGCAGATGCTGGTTTACACCGAAATAGACACAAAATGCTTGAGTAACTCAGCGGGACAGGCAGCATCTCTGGATAGGATGAATGGGGGACGTCTCAGATCAAGACACTAGTTTAGTTTATTTGTGAGATACAGTATGGAACCAGGCCCTTCGGCCCATCGAGTCTGCGCCAACCAGCAATCTCCACACATTAATACTATCCTACACACACTAGGGACAATTTGCACATACACCAAGCCAATTAACCTACATACCTGTACGTCTTTGGAGTGTGGGAGGGAACCAAGATCTCGGAGAAAACCCACGCGGTCACACGGAGAGCGTACAAACTCCGTACCGACAGCACCCGTAGTCGGGATCGAACCCAGGCCTCCGGTGTTGTAAGGCAGCAACTCTACTGCGCCACCATAGTGCCGTCCAGTTCTTCAGACGAAGAGTCATGGGAGAGGGAGACAGAGATATGGAAGAGTAAGTTGTGAAAACGAGAGATCAAAGGGGACATTGATCAAGGAAAATTAAGAATGGATCATTGTTAGCTAGGATAAGGTGACAACGAGACTTACAATCAGTGAAATTGAATCAAGTTCAAGTGTACAAGAATTCAAGAGAGTTTATTGAGATGTGTCCCTGACAATGAAATTCTTGCTTTGCTTAAGCATAACAGAACATAGTAGGCATGACTACAAAACTGATCAGTGTGTCCATATACCATTATATAAATATATACACACATGAATAAATAAACTGATAAAGTGCAAATAACAGATAATGGGTTATTAATGTTCAGAGTTTTGTCCGAGCCAGGTTTAATAGCCTGATGGCTGTGGGGAAGTAGCTATTCATGAACCTGGTCGTTGCAGACTTCAGGCTCCTGTACCTTCTACCTGAAGGTAGCAGGGAGATGAGTGTGTGGTCAGGATGGTGTGGGTCTTTGATGATACTGCCAGTCTTTTTGAGGCAGCGACTGCGATAGATCCCCTCGATGGAAGGGAGGTCAGAACCGATGATGGACTGGGCAGTGTTTACTACTTTTTGTAGTCTTTTCCTCTCCAGAGCATTCAAGCGTTCAAGCCACGATGCAACCGGTCAGCAAGCTCTCTACTGTGCACCTGTAGAAGTTAGAGAAAGTCCTCCTTGACAAACCAACTCTCCGTAATCTTCTGTGGAAGTAGAGGCGCTGATGTGCTTTCTTAATTATTGCATCAGTGTTCTCGGACCAGGAAAGATCTTCAGAGATGTGCACGCCCAGGAATTTGAAGCTCTTGACCCTTTCAACCATCGACCCGTTGATATAAACGGGACTGTGGGTCCCCATCCTACTCCTTCCAAAGCCAACAATCAGTTCCTTGGTTTTGCTGGTGTTGAGGGCCAGGTTATTGTGCTGGCACCATATGGACAGTCGCTCGATCTCTCTTCTATACTCCGACTCATCCCGATCAGTGATACGTCCCACAACAGTGGTGTCGTCAGCGAACTTGATGATGGAGTTAGCACTATGACCGGCTACGCAGTCACGAGTATAGAGTGAGTACAGCAGGGGGCTGAGCACGCAGCCTTGAGGTGTTCCCGTCCTGATTGTTATCGAGTCTGACACACATCAGGAGGATAGTGAAACTGTTCTGAGAACTAGGGTGGGGGAGGGACAGAGAGAGGGAAAGCAAAGGTTATTCAAAGTCAGAGAAGTCAATATTCATACCACTGGGTTGTCAGCTTCCCAAGCAAAATATTAGATGCTGTTCCTCCAATTTGCGTTGGGCCTCACTCTGACAGTGGAGAAGTCCCAGTGAAAGAGCTAATAGTCAAATGTAATAGTCAAATGTAAAATGGAGTCGTTCTTCTACAAAAAGCATGGTCTAGTAAAACAAAAGAATGGCTCGGTGCCAAGTCTGAATGACTTGTAAATTATATGGAACACAATATGGAAGACAGGTTGTCTTTTTAATAAAGTAATTAAGATGGCAGCCTGCAGTAATAACATGTGCTTCATTCAAGGTCATAAAGAAGCCAAGATTGAAAAGAATATCTGTCGCGCCAGAGATAAGTAATAACTTGTTATTGGATGACCTTGATTTGGACCAAGCCTTCCTATATTCTGAAAGGCTACAGAATCTTTCAGTCATGCCATATTCATACTTGGTAGGAGTGTTTTAGTGATAAGAAAAATGTATAATTGTGCTAACTCTCCATTGTTCTGTGAGTGGAAGCCCGAGAAGCACTGAGCACTGTTTGTGCTCATTGTAGATCTTTTGCCACTCCCGTCTGACGATTTAATTAAAGATTGCGATGGGTCTTCCTTTAACAGTTTTTGTTGCTATCTGCTTTTTAAGAAACAAACTTTCACACCAGGACAAAAGCGTCAATGTGGGAATGGGAAGGGGAATTAAAGTGTTTAGCAACCGGGAGATCGCGTAGGCCCAGGCGGACTGAGCGGAGATACATCACGTCTCTGAATCATTGTCACTTTGGCACCATGGTACCAGTGGCACGAGTAGAGCTGCTGCCTCACAAATCAAGTGACCCCGGTTCTGCCCTGACCTCTGGTACTGTCTGTGCGGAGTTCTCTGTGACCATGTGGGTTTCCTCTGGGCGCAAGGGTTTCCTCCCACATCCCAAAGACGTGTGGATTTGTAGGTTAATTGTTCTCGCAAGTTCTCAAGAGCCAAAAGAAAGTCAGGAGTGTTCAATTGCCTCATATACTGAAAACAGAACAATGAAATTCTTACTTGCAGCATCACAACTGGTCTGCAAACACAGTAAACAGATAGCACGGTAAACAAAATAAATGTTCAATACATTTTTTAAATATCCATATATCAGTGCAAAGCAAAAGCCTGAAGTCCCAAGAATGATATTCTCCCTATGAATGTTTACCCCAGGTGCTCAGTTTTTTTCTACGTCCCAAAGATGTGCAGAATGCTGGATTAGGTTTCACGGTGGCACGCTATGCATGGCCTGCTGAGCACCTCAAGCACTTTTTGTCTTGTATAAGATGACTCACACTATCATTTTTCTTGCACGGTTTTGCATGGAGTCATGGAGTCATACAGCGTGGAAACAGGTGCTTCCTCCCAACTTGCCAACACCATCCATTATATCCCATCTACACTAATCCCACCTGCCTGCATTTGGCCCATATCCCTCCAAGCTTGCCCTATCCACGTACCTGTCCAAATGTTTCTTAAACGTTGTAATAGTCCCTGCCTCAACTACCTCTTCTGACAACTTGTTCCATACACCCACCACCCTCTGTGTGAAAAGGTTACCCCCAAGATTCCTATTAATTCTTTCCCATCTTACCTTAAACTTATGCCCTCTTGTATTAGATTCCCCTACCCTGGGGAAAAAACTATGACCGTCTGCCTTATTGATGACCCTCATAATTTTGTACTCCTCCATAGGTTCACCCCTCAGCCTCCTAGGGTCTAGGGAAAAAAGTCAGTCTATCCAGCCTCTCCCTATAATTCAAACCTTCCGGCCCCGGTAACATCCTGTATCCAGCTTAATGACATTCTTCCTATTAAATCTTTCCTCCCCTCACCTTAAACCTTTGTCCTCTGGTTCTCAATCGTGTACTCTGGGCAAGAGACTCTGTGCGTCTACCTGATCTCTCATTGTCTAGCGAATGGAATTTAAAAGCTGTATACTTTGTTTCAGCAACTGAATCTGAAGATCAATAACACTGAGGGCGAAGCTGATCACTTGGATTTGGTTTGATGAGCTTCCCCTTGGGCCACGCAGGATGTCTGCATTCCCTTCTGGCTGCATGTGTGCCGGCAGCATTCTCATCTGTAAACGTTGTGTGGTCCCTATGGAGGCTATTGCTGTGCACAAGCTGAGTGCAAGCAAGACAAGCCACAATAAAGTTTCCTCATGAACTCCAAACTTTTTAACTCTTTGCCTCCGAACTGATGGCGTTTTTAAATTTTGTTTTTCACAGCTAGGACATGCATATTAGCCCTTGAGAAGATGGTTGTGAACTGCTGCCTTGTACCATTAGAGTCTTCCTGTACAATAGGGAAGGAGTGTCCAGGATTTAGTCAGTACATGATTACAATTGAGCCATCCACAGTGTACATATATAATAAATGAAATAACGTGAAGAATGTTTACTGCAAGATAAAGTCCAGTAAAGTCCGATCAAAGATAGTTCGAGGGTCTCATTGGAGGAAGATGGGAGGTCAAAAACACAGTGTGATTGGTGGTAGGATGGTTTAGTTACCTGATAGCTGGGAAGAAACAGTCCCTGAATATGGAGGTGTGCGTTTTCACACTTCTGTAACTTTTGCCCGAGGGGAGAAGTGGGAGTGCTGGGGTACGGCTCCTCCTTGATTAGGTCTATACAAGGGGGAAACAAGATAGAATCAAGATACCGGGAGAGGAGTTTGATGGGACAGGAGCAGGCAGAAACAATGGGCAGTCATGCTCGTGGATTTGGGAAGGAGATAGAAACGGGCAGGGCTGGGGAACTGTGAGGTTGAGGGATTATCCTGGTTGGGGTTGGGTTTTCTAAGTTATTGAAGCTATACGTATCCAACAAAGTTCCATCGCACTCTTGAATATTGCCTTATAAATGGTTGAAAGGCAGGAGTTGTTATTTCACTGCAGGATCCCCCGGCCCTGACCTCCTCCCTCTTTACATTAAAAAGGACACAAAGTGCTGGAGTAACTCAATGGGTCAGGCAGCATCTATGGAGCACATGCGTGGGTGATGTTTCAGGTAGGGGCCCTTCTTCAGATTCAGGACATCCGAAGAAGGGCCCCAATCTGAAATGTCATATGCTGAGAGAATGGAGCAGCTGGGCTTGTACACTCTGGAGTTTAGAAGGATGAGAGGGCATCTCATTGAAACATATAAGATTGTTAAGGGTTTGGACACGCTAGAGGCAGGAAACATGTTCCCGATGTTGGGGGAGTCCAGAACCAGGGGCATGATGCTGGTTTAAGAATAAGGAGTAAGCCATTTAGAACGGAGCCGAGGAAACACCTTTCTCACAGAGAGTGGCGAGTCTGTGGAATTCTCTGCCTCAGAGGGCGGTGGAGGCCGGTTCTCTGGATACTTTCAAGAGAGAGCTAGATAGGGCTCTTATGGGGATATGGGGAGAAGGCAGGAACGGGGAACTGATTGGGGATGATCAGCCATGATTACATTGAATGGCAGTGCTGGCTCGAAGGGTCGAATGGCCTACTCCTGCACCTATTGTCTATTATCCATTTTCTCCAAAGATGCTGCCTGGCTTACTGAGTTATACCAACACATTGTGTCTTTTGTTTGTAAACCTGCATCTGCAGTTCCTTGTTCTACCTGTGTTTAGATGTCTGCTCGTGGCCCACGTAGGTTTCTGGTTGGTGTTTGCCCTCCCAGGTTGGTGGTGGTGGGAGTCAAATCACAGTTCTGTCAAGTGCTAAGTCTAAGTGATTGGACTTCTCTTGCATTGGAAGGAGCTGCAGATGCTGGTTTACACCGAAGATAAACACAAAATGCTGGAGTAACTCAGCGGGGCAGGCAGCATCTCTGGAGAGAAGGAATGGGTCTTCCTCAGACTGAAAGACATGGGAAAGGGAAACGAGAGATATAGACGATGATCAAAGGTTCTTTATTTGTCACATACACCAAGTGGTGTAGTGAAATGCGGATTGCTATTGCAGCACATTAAAAAGAATACAACATAACTATAATAAAGAAATTTAAACATAAAAACATCCCCCCACGATGGTTCCCATTATGAGGGAAGGCTCAAAGTCCAGTCCCCATTCCCACGTCCACCCATAGTCGGGCCTATTGAGGTCTCCGCATTCGCCTTTACAGAGGCCCGATGCTCCAGGCCCTTCTCGCCGGATGATGGTGCTCCGGCGTTGGGAGAATCCTCCTTTCAGTGGCTTGGGGTACCTGGAATGGCTGCTTCCTTACCCAAGACCACAGCTCCTGAAGCCAACAGGCTGCGTTGGATGGAGCTCCACCACTGGTGATCTCAGCAAGCGATCCCAGGCTCCCGATGTAAAGTTCAGCGACGCCTCTCGCAGCTGGCCGCTCCACAGTCCCGCAGCTCCGCGATGTTCAATCGGCGGTCCCAGCACGGCGACCCGGACAAGGCATCGCCCGCTCCGTGATAGCGCTCCAGCGCTCCAGCGCTGTGCCACTGCCGAAGCCGAGGTTCTGGCCAGGTCCCCTCAGGAAACGCCGCTCCAGGCCCCGCTGGTAGGCCGTGAGGACGGGTCGAAGGTGCTGCTCGGAGGAAAGCCGCCTCTCGAACCAGTTTCCTCCTCCCCCCCCCACCCCCCACATAAAAAATTCTAAACCTCCAAAAACAAAACACTTTAACTCACTAAAAATAAAAAAAGGGGTGAAAAAACAGACAGTTGCAGGCTGGGCAGCCATACCCATACAGGACGGCGCCCCCAAATGATGGAGATATGGAACAAATGAATGAAAGATATGCAAAAAAGTAACGATGATACAGGAAACAGGTCATTGTTAGCTGTAGCTAGGTGAGAACGAAAAGCTGGTGTAACTTGGGTGCTGCAGGGATGGAGAGAGAGGGGTTACTTGATAAATCAAACTCATCCCCCTCCACGTGTGTGTGTGTGTGTGTGTGTGTGTGTGTGCGTGTGCGTGCGTGTGTGTACGTGCGTGTGTGTACGTGCACGTGTGTGTGTATACGTGCGTGTACGTGTGTATGTGTGTGTGTGTACACGTGTGTACATGTGTGTGTACGTACGTGTGTGTATGTGCGTGTGTGTATGTGCGCGTGTGCACATGCGACTGCGTGTGTGTGTGTGTCTCTGTGTGTATGTGTATATGTGTGCGTGTGTGTGTGCAATTGCCAATAATAGTGAACTCCAGGGCAGTGAGGAGGCACTGGACACTGTGCGGCTCCTGTTAGCCATGAGTTGGCAGCTCATCTAATGGGTTGTCTTTGCAAGGTCCTTGAGAGCTCGGATATTGATTTTCTTCTGGCAGTGTTTCTGTTGATGCTGATTTTTGGGACTCGAATGGAGGTGAGAGAGCAGATTGGGTGCTGCCCATTCATCAGTCATCCTCGCAGTCCCTTTCTCAGGCTATGCAAGTGCCTGGACTGCGAGTGTTGTTGTGAGCTCTTGCACTCATCTAAGGTGGCACGGTGGCGCAGCGGTAGAGTTGCTGCGCCAGACACCCTGGTTCAATCCTGACTATGGGTGCTGTCTGTGTGGAGTTTGAATGATCTCCCCATGACCTGCATATGTTTCCTCTGGGAACTCCAGTTTCCTCCCACACTCCAAAGACCTATAGGTTTGTAGGTTAATTGTCTCCGTAAAAATTATAAATTGTCCCCAGTGTGTAGGATAGTGTGAATGTACAGTTTGATTGCAGGAAGGTGGGGACCCGGTGGGCCGAAGGGCCTGTTTCCAATCTGTATCTCTAATCTAAACTAAACCATCCGGCAAAATACAGTGCTGCATAAAGGCCGTGCGCCAGGAATCTCCAACACTGAGACCCAGCTTACACTCAGTTGAGCCTGCCTGACATTAGACTGAACTCTGAACTCTGTCACAGGAAGAGATAGACAAAGGAAAAGGTCAAAAGTGTTCTCAAAAGCTCCACGAATTATTGTAACATTTGCACTGCTTTTCTTGCAAGCGGAAACAGGCCCAACTCTTCCATGCTGACCAAGATGCCACATCTAAGATAGTCCCACCTGCACCAGCCCATACCTCTCTAAACATTTCCTATCCATGTACCTGTCCAAATCTCTTTTAAATGTTGTTGTGGTACCTGCCTCAACTACTTCCTCATAAGTTCATAAGTTCAAGGAGCAGAATTAGGGCATTCGGGCACATCAAGTCTAATCCGCCATTTAATCATGGCTGATCTATCCATATACCCACTATCCTGGCTTCTGACCACAATCATGGACAAGGGTGTGACTTACAACATCTTTGCATAAAGAGCATATAGTACGTAGGACGGTACAGCACAGAAACAGGCGATTCAGCCCACAATGCCTGTATCGACCATGATCTAGGGTCCCGACCCAAAACATCACCTATGCATGTCCTCCAGAGATGAGCCATTGAGTTATTCTAATAGTTCGTGTCTTTTTTCCTTTAAACTTTGCACCACTCACCTGAACCACATGCCTTCTGATATTTGACATTAACAACCTGGAAAAAAAGACTCTGACCTTCTCCCTATCTATGCCTCTCAGAATCCTATAAACTTCTATCATGTCACCGCTGGCTCCAGAGAAAACAATTCAAGATTGTTCAACTGCTCCTTATAACTAGTGGTGGCCCATCGATACCGACCATGGCGGGTTGTGCAGTCTCAATTCTGGTGAGTTCTGACATGGCTCACGAGTCCAGAGAAGAGGGCTGCACAAAAACCTGTGCGTGAACGAGTTTAAGGTGGAGAAGTTGCAGAACTGTAACAACCCCACCCTGTCGGCCACAGAAGTCAAAGTCCACTGGTACGAAAAATCATCACGGCTGGAGACTTCTTGGCTGCAGTGGATGTCTTTAGTGCTCTGACTAGCCCTTCGCATTCCACAGTGCGTTGCTGCGTCGCCTTTCCAGCCATTGGTTCATAAAGATCTCTTCCGCCTGGTCCGCCAAAGCAGACTTTCCATGAAGGATGAGCATGTGCACCAGGTTGAACTGGACGACATGGTACCAGTTGCAAGACTGCGCCTTGACCAGACAGTAGTCAATTGCAAGGCTATGCCGTGACCTGACCTTATAACAAATCCACCACAATACAGGCAAATGATCCTCCTCTGCACCCTCTCCAAAGCCTCCACGTTATTAACCACAATAATACTGGACAAACCAAACAGCTCAACATTTATGCACTCAATGCCTCAACAGATTAAGAAAGTGTTCCAAATATCTGCTTTACTACCCCATCCATTTGTGCTGCCACTTTCAGTGAAAGATGGACTCTCTCATTTGAACCAAAATCCAACACCTTACACTGGTCTGCATTAAATTCCATCTGCCATTTCTCTGCCCAAACTTTCAACTGATTTATATCCTTCTGTATCCTTTGACAGCCTTTCTGATTCTGCATAACTCTACTGATTTTCATGTTATCTGCCAACTTATTAATTAGACCAACCGCATTTTCATCCAGATCATTAATATATATTATAAACAACATAAGTCCCAGTACTGATCTTTGCAGAACACTACTGGTGACAAAGGAAAGACACAAAATACTGGACAGGAGAAACTCTACTGGCGAGGCAGCATCCATGGCGAACATACTGTAGGTGACGTTTCGGGTCGGGACCCGGGGCGAAAGGCTGGGAGTGGCTTGGCTAGGAGGGGGACGATGGTTCGCTGGATTATCCGGACAAAGGCGATGACTTGAGGCCCTGCAGCAGCCTGGGGCTCCCCTGGACCGGGGGCCGCTCCGGGAGACCAAGCGCATGGACTGGACTTGACTGTAAATGGTGCCTTATTTCTGTAACGTTTTGCTAATCGGGGATTATGTTTATGTATGGCAGTACTTTATTGACCTGTATGCAAAAAATAATTTCACTGTGAAATTGCACATGTGATAATAAAGCGCCATTTTACTTCAGAGTCACGTGAGTGACTTAGTGAAGACCCCGCCAATGCGCGACATATCGTCGCTTGCATTTGCTGTCGACAAACGGGGGGGGGGGGGGGGGGGGGGGAGTGCGCTTCCCCAACAGCTCCTTCAAAAAGGACGCTGAAGGTAAGTAAACTAACCTTGAGCTGGTTGTAGTTAGGAGTTTGCTTCTACCTACAGATTAAGATGGAAGGAAGAGGGAAAGCCAAGCTTTCTAAGAGCCGCGGGACCCTAGGAAGTCAGCGGCCAACATCCCCGGAGCTGCTTGCAACACCTGCAGCACCTGTACTACGGCCGGGGAAAAAGGTGCGGAAGTTGGGCCTTGCAGAGGCCAGCTCTTCTCCAGACCGGACATCCGCACAGGAGCAGGGTATACCAGACCCTGACTTCATGCTACCATCACCCAAAGCCAGGGGTAGTACCAAGCAGGTACGAGCTAACGTGCCTCGTACACTGGCGACGGCAACTTCCCATCTTTTACAGGTCCCGCGAGGGCATACCCGGGGAAAAGCCACGCCGAAGTCGAGCCCCGCAGCCGCGGTCGGCATCGACAAGCAGCCGGGGAAGCCTGCCGGAGTGCAGGCCGGCGGCAGAGCTGCTGGAGAGTCGGGCAGCCCTGCAGGAGCAGGAGCTACTGACATACCACTGGGACAGGCTGCCGGAGCGCAGGCCGGTGGCAGCAGAGCTCGGTCGAGCAGCCTTGCTGAGGCAGCCAGCGACCATGCACTGCCACAGACCCTGGGGGTCAGAAGTGGCGGTAAGCCTGTGCTGACATCGGGGAGCCAGGCACCGGGGGCAGGCACCGACTCATCTCCGCTGCCTTTGTATCAGGCAGGCGGACCGCCACAGTCCGCACGATGGCGGACTAGCGGTATGTCCGCGTGGGAGTCGTACGGCCCCGCTGGAGCGGCTGCCAACGATGACCTGCCAGCGGACCCTTGTTATCACCTCGACGAGGTGCGGTCCGCTGGTGGAAGCCCCAGAGTATACGAAGAACCTGGGGAAGGCGACTTGTCGTCCGCGTTTAGCGGCGGCGGTTGCATGGCCAGGATGGAGCTCATGGTGGAGCAACTTCTCCAGCGAGACCTGGACCGACAGGAGCGTGGGTCTCACCGATCTAGGGGCCAGACCATGAGGCTACCTAGCATCTCACCGTCATCAGCCGGCAGTGCTAGAAGCCAGCAGATGGCTGACTTCGATGAAGAGCCCGTGATGGAAGAGCCCACTGCTCCAGAGCCAGGAGCAGACCTGCTGGATGTGGTTGCAAAATTTGCCACGCCAGCGCATTCCGGAAAACCGCTGCATCCCAAACTGGCAGGGAGCATTAACTTCTTGACCACTCACCAGCTTCAAGATCAAGTACTTGCAGAGATCATGGAGAAGTGCAAAGCTCCGGACAACTGTGTCAACCTGAACGTCCCCACGGTCAACCCACAAATCTGCGGGGGACATGAGTTCCACCATCAGAGCACAGGAGGTACGCCTCCAGAAAATCCTCAAGATCCTGACGTCCGGTATCACGGCATTCGCGAGGACCCTAGATGGAGATAATGTCACCGATGAGCAACAGGATGCTCTTACCCTCCTCTGCAACACGCAATTCGAAATCAACTGCTTTTGTAAGAGCTCCATCCGGCCCACCCTCAACCCAAAATTCTCAGGGTTGTGTCGCGCCTCCACCACTCCACCACCACGACAGCTGTTTGGGGAGGACCTGCCCAGGCAGGTCAAAGAATTAGACAAGGAGGCCAAAACCGTCGGCCTGATGAAGCCACCACCAGCCAGGGTACAGACATACCGTCGACCACAGCCTTACCCTACCTCAAGATCTCGTCAGCTGGATAGGGCACCGAGAACCTATCCGCCACCTGCTCCCCAACAGCAGAAGCCTTTTTTAGGGCAGGGCCAGCAGAAACCAGCCTGGAAAATGCGGCAACAACCATATCAAGCAACACATCGGCCTCCGAAACCACAATACACCAGGCCCCGCCGTTAACCATGGAGGTAAGGTGGTCTGGTTCTTTCAAGAAAGTAGCAATTGTAACCACACAAGTTGGGGGACGATTGCGGGCATTTTGGGGTGCATGGGGTGCGATAACCTCCGATCCCTTTATTCTACAAAGTATTCAGGGTTATGTAACAGAGTTTATTAATGAGATACTTCCCCCTACACAGCATGTCCCTCATCGCAGGTTTGCGCTCTCTCAAAAAGAGATGGAGGAAGGACATGCAGAAATTTTAAGACTGGCAGCCAAAGGGGTGATAGAGAAAACGACACATGAACCCCTTGGGTTTGTGTCCAACATCTTTAGAAAAACAAAAAAACATGGCGGATGTCGGATCATCATTGACCTAACCCATCTGAATACGTTTGTACAATATACCCATTTCAAAATGAAAACGTTCGAAACAGCTAAACAGCTGATTTCCCAGGGGTACTTTATGGCCTGCACCGATTTAAAAGAGGCATACTATGCAGTCCCCATCATAGAACATCATACGAAATTCTTAAAATTTGTCTGGAGGGGTCAATTATGGCAATACAAAGCCTTGCCCAATAGTCTTACAACAGCCCCTAGGCTATTTATCAAAATTGTCAAACCTATATTTTATTTAGGGGTATCAGAGTAAAGGGGGCTGAATAGTTTTGCATGCCACAATTTTCAGTTTTTTATTTGTAAAAAAATTTGAAAAACATGTATCATTTTCCTTCCACTTCATAATTATGCGCCACTTTGTGTTGGTCAATCACATAAAATCCCAATAAAATACATTTATGTTTGTGGTTGTAACGTGACAAACTGAGGAAAAGTTCAAGGGGTATGAATACTTTTGCAAGCCACTGTATGTGTCTTGGGAACCAGACCCTGGGGCAGTAGCAATGGATGCTTTTTCATTCCATTGGGGGAAATGGTTCTGCTACGCATTTCCCCCATTCTGCCTCATCAGTCGGGTATTGCAGAAAATTCAACTGGATTCTGCAACAGGCATATTGATCATACCCGACTGGCCTACACAACCATGGTACCCGGTGGTGCTCCACATGTTAAAATATCCGTGGGTACATATTGCAAAACACCCAATTTGATTACAAACTCCATTACGGGGGATAGTCACCCATGCCATAGTCACCTGTTGGCTTGTAGGTTCTAAGGAGGCCACTATTGGAGGCTGGCATATCACCCAGGTCCATGGACCTCATCACAGCGTCGTGCAGGGCGTCTACCAGAAAGCAGTACCTCACCCAGATCAGGAAGTGGGAGGCCTACTGCTCTCGTACAAATACGACCTACAACTCTGCCACGATCCCTGATGTCCTGGAATTCCTCGCGGGCCTTCATTACGATGAGGGTCTCAGCTACAGTGCCATCAACAGCGCCAGGAGTGTGCTGTCCTCATACCTGACCATAGGTGTGGGCACACACCAATTGGTATCTAAATTTATGAGGGGAGTGTTTAACACCAACCCTCCTCGACTCCGAAGTAAAATAGTAAGATTAAACAAGAACTTACCAGTTTGAAGTTTGATCTTTATTTTATGAGGAGTTGCGTTGAGGGATTGCATGCCCTCCGCTCCCAACCCTCTATCATAAGGTCAACTGGTACGTTCAAGTCTATGTTAACCTTCCTATCTTCAGTCATTGTTGTTATCTGCGATTCCACACCACTGCTTTGAAGAATGTCGCGCATGCGTGCCGACGGGGTCTTCACGAAATTCCTCATCGCAACTCCTCATAAAATAAAGATCAAACTTCAAACTGGTAAGTTCTTGTTTAATGTTACTATTAATCCTGTTCCCCAGGGATGCTGCCTGACCCGCTGAGTTATTCCAGCATTTTGTGTCTTTCCTAGGTAAACTAGCATCTGCGGTTCCTTGGTCCACCTCTGGTCACAGACCTCCAGTCAGACCTCCAGTCACCTCCACCCCTCTACCACTACAATCTCTCCAAAGAAATTTGGATCCAATGTATCATTTTCTCTCGATGCAAGGTGACTTAATCTTCTGAACCAGCATACCACAAAATTTGTCATGTCCATGTAGAATCATAAGTTGTTATGAATGAGTTATTGGAGCAAAATTATGCCATTCGGCCAATCATCTACTCCCCCATTCAATCATGGCTGATCTGTGCCACCCTTAATTATTTTGTTATTGATTCCCTTAGACGTTGGTCCCAGCTTAATTCAAGTGATGTTCATCTCAAACGAAACAGCTCCCACTCTCCCCAGCATTCCAATAATCCAACTAATTGCTTCCACATCAACTAAACCAAACATTCACTTCTCTGCTCTGAAAACTCCACGCAGTCAGCACCCAAGGTCAGGATTGAACCCAGGGCTCTGGGAGGTAGAAGCTCTACCAGCTGTGCCATTGTGCCTGTCCAAGATGGCGCCCCACCCACCCGACTCTTTGTGTGTTAGTCACAGAAGTGGATCTGCAATTATGCATTACAATCGCTCCACTCCAAAGACGTACAGGTTTGTGGTTACTTGGCTTGGTATAAATGTAAATTGTCACTAGTGTGTGTAGGATAGGGTTAATGTGCGGGGATCACTGGTCGGTGCGGACTCGGTAGGCCAAAGGGCCCGTTTCCTCACTGTATTTCTAAACTAAACTAAACGTCTACTCCGACAGCAACGTTTCTTCTGGACACGGTGGACGGCTCGATTACATTTTTTTTTTTTTGCTCACTGATTAGCACTCAAACAAAAGCTTTTCACTGCACCTTGGTACACGTGACAACAAACGATGCTCAACTCGCTGGATTTGCGGAAGAAGAATTGCTTTATGCAGGGAATTATTATGATGGGAATATGCATCGGAAGTAGATACAATTCCAAATTTTAAGAGCAGACTGGATCGCTTAACATCTTCACTCAGTCTGCCTTGGCCTACATGATCTTCCAGTTGTTAAACACTTTAACACCCATTTCTATTCCCATACTGACCTTTCTGTCCTGGGCCTCCTCCACTATCAGAGTGAGGCCAAACACAAATTGGAGGAACAGCACCTCATATTTTGCTTGGGCAGCTTACAACCCAATGGTATGACTATTGATTTCTCTAACTTCAAGTAACCCTTGCATCCCCTCTATCTCCATGGCTCCACCACCATAATTGTCGTACTAATTTCACTGTCGTCCTGCTGAGTTTCAGTTTGCATAACTCTTTATCCACTTCCCCACAGCCAACAATAGACCAATGTGGGCTCCACCTTTGGTCAATCATCGTTGCCGGCTTTGATCTGTCTTTTTGCATATCTTTCATTAATTTATTCTATGTACCTTTTCATTTCTCTCAGTTCCCTCTCCCCTGACTCTCAGTCTGAAGAAGGGTCTCGACCTGAAATTTCACCCATTCCTTTTCTCCAGAGATGTATGGCACGGTGGCGCAGCGGTAGAGTTGCCACCTCACAGCGCCAGAGACCCGGGTTCGATCCTCACCACGGGTGCTGTCTGTACGGAGTTTGTATGTTCTTCCTCTGACCCGCGAGGGTTTTCTCCGGGTGCTCCGGTTTCTTCCCACATTCCAAAGACATTCAGGTTTGTAGGCTAACTGGCTTTGATAAAAATTGTAAATTGTCCTTGGTGTGTAGGCTAGTGTTGGTGTACGGGCTGATCATTGGTCGGCGCTGACTCAGTGGGCCCAAGGGCCCGTTTCCGTGTTGTATCTCTAAACTAAACTAATAATCCTTGTTTAGTACACTTTTACAGTGCACTAGTTTTTAGTTCAGTTTTAGTTTATTGTCACATGTACCGAGGTACAGTGAAAAGTTTGTATCGCACGCTAACCAGTCAGCGGAAAGACTATGTTTACATATTGTGTTGTGCTGCTGTAAGTAAAGATCCTAATGTTCTGTTTGGGATATTTGACACCAAAACCAAAGATCTTTGACCAAAACACTCTTGAAGATAGACACAAACTCAGCGGAACAGGGAGCATCTCGGGAGAGAAGGAATGGGTGATGTTTCAGCTTGTCAGCCAGGTTTTTAAACTTGCTCCCTGAGATGCTGCCTGACCCGCTGAGTTGCTCCAGCATTTTTTTGTGCCTTATGTTCAAAAATATCTGATGCAGCCCAGCAAATTCATGCAATTCAGCAAATTCTGAAGAAGGGTCTGGACCCGAAACATCACCCATACCTTCTCTCCAGAGATGCTGCCTGTCCCACTGAATTACTCCAGCATGTTCTATCTGCCTTCGGTTTAAACCAGCATTTGCAGTTCCTTCTCATACAAAAATTAATATTCACGGTCATTGCCCTTTTAAGTACCTGCCGGTGGGCCCCGCCGTTGCTACTCAGGCGCTTCCCTCAGCAACGGAAAAAGACGCGCAACCGAACTTTGTGGTTAACGTCGGGGAGGGGGGGTTGATTGACACGCCGGGCATCCAATGGGAAGAGGGTTGACGCGGGACGTGAGGGGTGCTGGCCAATGTGCGGGGGGCCGGGGCGGGGCTTGGGCAGCGAGTTAGTGAGGCCGGTGGGCGGGGGAGAGAGGGGTTGGCGCGGGCGGTTGGAGCAGCTCGCGGCCGCCGCTGGGGCCGTGTTTGAATGAGGCGCGAGGGCGGGAGAGCGGGAGAGGGGGACGCGGCGCCCGCACACACACGCGCGCACACCCCGCCATGGACAACGACAGCGTGGAGGAGACGGCGGCCGCCCTGGTCCGGGAGTATCTCAGCCGCAAGGTACAGGCGCTGTGGCGCAGCGGCGGGAGACGAGGTGTAGGCGGGGGGAGTGGAGGGAGAGTGGATGAGAGTGGGATGAGGAAGGAGTGGGGGGAGAGAGGATGAGTGGATGGAGGATAGAGGGGGCGTGTGGAGGTGGGGGGGGGGGGGGTGGAGGGAGAGGGGGACTAAGGAGGGGGGTGTGGGAGAGAGGGGGGTGTGGGAGGGAGAGGGGATGAGTGGAGGGAGGGTAGAGGGGTGTGTGTTGGGAGATGAGGGGAGGGGAGAGTGTGGAGGGGAGGGGGAGTATGGAGGGTAGGGGGAGTGTGGAGGGAGAGGGGGGTAGTGTGGAGGGCAGGGGGAGTGTGGAGGGCAGGGGGAGTGTGGAGGGCAGGGGAGTGTGGAGGGAGAGGGGGTAGTGTGGAGGGTAGGGGGAGAGGGGGGAATGTGGAGGGTAGGTGGAGTGTGGAGGGCAGGGGGAGTGTGGAGGGAGAGGGGGTAGTGTGGAGGGTAGGGGGAGGGGGGGGGAATGTGGAGGGTAGGGGGAGTGTGGAGGGAGAGGGGGGAGTGTTGAGGGTAGGTGGAGTGTGGAGGAAGAGGGGGGAGTGTGGAGTGTGGAGGGAGAGGGGGGAGTGTGGAGGGAGAGGGGGGAGTGTGGAGGGAGAGGGGGGGAGTGTGGAGGGAGAGGGGGGCGTGTGGAGGGTAGGTGGAGTGTGGAGGAAGAGGGGGGAGTGTGGAGTGTGGAGGGAGAGGGGGGCGTGTGGAGGGTAGGGGGAGTGTGGAGGGAGAGGGGGGAGTATGGAGGGAGAGGGGGGCGTGTGGAGTGTGGAGGGAGAGGGGGAGTGTGGAGGGTAGGGGGAGTGTGGAGGGAGAGGGGGAGTGTGGAGTGTAGGGTGAGTGTGGAGGGAGAGGGGGGAGTGTGGACGGAGAGGGGGGAGTGTGGACGGTAGGGGAGTGTGGAGGGAGAGGGGGGAGTGTGGAGGGAGAGGGGGGAGTGTGGAGTGTAGGGGGAGTGTGGCGGGAGAGGGGGGAGTGTGGAGGGGAGAGGGCGAGTGTAGGGCGAGAGTGGAGTGTGGAAGGGAGAGGGGGGAGTGTAAGAAGGGGGAGTTTGGAGGGAAGTATGGTGGAGAGGGAGAATGTGGAAGGAGATGGGGAGCTCTGTGGAGGGGTAGGCATGAAGGATGAGAGTGGGATGAGGAAGTGCAGTGGAGGGAGAGGGGATGAGTGGATGGAGGGTAGAGGGGGAGTGTGTAGGGAGAGGCTTGGAGTATGTAGGGGAAGTGGAGTGTAGGGAGGGGGAGTGTGTTGGAAGAAGGGGAGTGTGTGGTGGAGAGGGGAAAGCGTGGAGGGAGAGGGGGTAGTGGGGGGGTTGGGGGAGAGGGGGAGTGTGGAAAGAGAAGGTGCTCTGGAGGAGTGGGCATGAGGGATGAGAGTGGGATGAGGAAGTGGAGGGAGAGGGTGCGTGTGGAGTGGAGGGTGTATAGGGGGGAGTGTGAGGAGTGAGAGTGGGGGGGGGGTGTGCAGAGTGGAGGAAGAGGAGTGTGGGTAGAGGGAGGGGATTGTGGGAGGAAGACGGGTGCTCTGTGGAAGGGGGAGGATGGGGAGAGTGGAGGAAGATGAGCAGAGGGGATTTGGGGGAAGGGGAACGGGGAGAGGAGTGTGGGTGGAGGGGAAGGAGAGGGGGAGTTGTGGGATCTGGGGAAGTGGCGGGATCAGCGGTGGGGGCGGTGTCTGTGGAACGGAGAGGGGGAGTATGAGTGAAGAGGTGGGTGGGGGTGGGGTCTGTGAGTGAGGGCTCTGGCATCGGAGAGAGAGGAAGATGCACCGAGTGGAGGGGCTTGAAGTCCGAGGACGGAGGGGGTGGGATATGTGTGCAGGCTGATGGCTGATCATCCCAAATCAGTACCCCGTTCCTGCTTTTCCCTCCATATCCCTTGATTCCTTTAGCCCTAAGAGCTAAATCTAACTCTCTTGAAAACATCCAGTGAATTGCATTTTCTGCCTTCTGTGGCAGAGAATTCCACAGATTCACATCTTTCTGGGTTAAAAAGTCTTTCCTCATCTCAATCCTAAATGGCCCACACCTTATTCTTAAACTGTGATCCCTGTTTCTGGACTCCACCAACATCGGAAACATTTTTCCTGCATCTAGTCTGTCCAATCCTGTTATTTGTTTCTATAAGATCCCCTCTCATCCTCCTAAATTCCAGTGAATACAAACCCAGTTGACCCATTCTTTCATCATATATCAGTCCCACCATCCTTGGAATTAATCTGGTGAACCTACGCTGCACTCCCTTAATAGCAATAATGTCCTTCCTCAAATTGGGAGACCAAAATTCCACACAATACTCCAGGTGAGGTCTCACTAGGGCCCTGTACAACTGCAGTAGAACCTCCTTGCTCCTAAACTCAAATCCTCTCGCAATGAAGGCCAACATGCCATTAGCTTTCTTCACTGCCTGCCTGCCTACTTTCAGTGACTGATGTATAAGGACAACCCCAGGTTTCGTTGCACCTCCCCTTTTCCTAATCTGACATCATTCTGATAATAATCTGTTTTCCTGTTTGTGCCACCAAAGTGGACAACCTCACATTTATTCACATTATACTGCATCTGCCATGCATCTTCCCACTCACCCAACCTATCCGAGTCACCTTGCAGCCACATAGCATCCTCATCGCAGCTCACACTGCCACCAAGCTTTGTGTCAACCGTAAACTTGGAGATGTTACATTTAATTCCCACGTCTAAATCGTTAATATGTATTGTAAATAATTGTGGTCCCACCACTGAGCCTTGCGGCACCCCACTAGTCACTGCCTGCCATTCTGAAAATGTCCTGTTAATTCCTACTCTTTGCTTCCTGTCTGCCAACCAGTTCTCTATCCATGTCAATACCCTACCCCCAATACCATGTGCTCTAATTTTGCACACTAATCTCTTGTGTGGGACCTTGTCAAAGGATTTTTGAAAGTCCAGATACACCACATCTACCGGTTCTCCCTTATCCATTCTACTTGTTACATCCTCATAAAATTCCAAATTAGTCCTAGTCATAATCCATAGTATGATTTCCCCTTCATAAATCCATGCTGACTTTGACTGATCTTGTCACTGCCTTCCAAATGCGCTGCTATTTCATCTTTAATAATGGACTCAAGTACCTTCCCCTCTGTAAGGGTAACTGGTCTATAATTCCCTGTTTTTTCTCTCCCTCTTTTCTTAAAAAGTGGAGTTACGTTAGCTACCCTCCAGTCCACAGGAACTGATCCAGAGTCGAGGGAACATTGGAAAATGATCACTAATGCATCCACGATTTCTAGGGCCACCTTCTTGATCACTCTGGGATGCAGACCATCAGGCCCTGGGGATTTATCTGCCTTCAGTCCCAACAGTTTACCTAACACCATTTCCTGACTAATGTGGATTCCCTTCAGTTCCTTCCACCCACTGAATCCTAGGTCCCCTAGTATTTCTGGGAGTGGGTGAGGCATGCAAGGAGCGGTGAGGGTGTGTGTAGGAAGGGGGAGGTCCTATGGGTGGGGGAGATAGAAAAGGGCGGAGCAATCTGTAGTGGAGAGGGGGTGGGGTCTGTGTGGATGCTGTGGTGGGGTAAGAGGTGGGAGGGGTTGGAGATGGCGGGGTAGGGGACTGTGGGTGTCAGGGAGGGGCTTCTAGGGGAAGGGTGGGGACTGGGGCGGTGCTTGGGCAGGGGGAGGGGAAGATTGGGTTTAGAAAAGGATGTGCACCAAGGGAGAGAACACACCAAGAGTGTGGGGAGAGTACGGGACATGAATGTGTACTGCTAGTGGGAGTGGCGTGGGAGTCCAGGGTCTATGGTCCAGGATTTGTAAAATGAGACAGGGGTGGGGACTGAGGATATAGTGCGGTGATTGGAGGAGGGAGACGTGCCAAAACACTCTCTGCCCCGACCTGCGCCTCATCTGCAGCCAGGATCGATCCCGGCTCTCAGGCGTGTCACGTCCCCACCCGAGTGCCCCCCCCCCCCACGCCCGGGGGTGGCCAGGGACGTCGGGAGTCAGACGGGAACTTTGCCCCCCAGGCCCACAGCCAGTGCAGAGAAGCAGCGCTAAACTCAGCTCAACTCAGCCTGTCCCGCCAGGTTAACCTACAGCCCTGCCTGGACCTGCGGGAAATATGGCCCAAGTTTACAGCCAGCGCGGAGAAGCAGCGCTGATGTCCCGTTAGTCCAAGCAGGGCTGTAGGTTAATCCGGCGAGACAGGCAGAGTTGAGCTGTATTTAGCGTTGGATTGAGCCTCCGAAGCCTCACGCGTGTGTGTGAGTGTGCGCATTCGCGCGCGGCCGCCAAATAATTGTGTCCCCCTTGTCCCCCGGTCCCCTCCATATTTTGAGAGCAATTTCCGTGCCTGCATTCTAACACTGAGTGGGGAGGGATGGATATGGTGGGTTGTGGTTGCAGGACTGAGTTAGGCACAGATTGAAGGGGACAATGGTACACAAAAAGCTGGAGAAACTCAGCGGGTGCAGCAGCATCTAAGGAGCGAAGGAGATAGGCGACGTTTCGGGTCGAGACCCTTCTTCCTGGGACAATGTTTGGGAGAGGGATACAGTGATAGACCAGGCCCATGGCTGGGATAGAGACAAGGTGGGGAGTTGAAGTAAGTTTTGTACGACCAGTTTGTGGACATAATGAGGGTTAGGCAGAATATTGAGAGGTGGAAAGGTCTTCAGAGGGTTCTGATTATTGCGCACAAAGCTGAATGGCCTTCTTCTTCTTCTGGATTAACAAGTGCTTGAGAATAGTAAAATAGATTGTGACCAAAGCAACCATATCACTGTAACAGATACAAAAAGCTGGAGTAACTCAGCGGGTCAGGCAGCATCTCTGGAGAAAAGGAAGTGACATTTTGGGTCGAGACCCATCTTCAGACTGAGAGTCGGGGGAAAGGAAATGATAGATATAGACGGTGAGATAGAACAAATGAAGGAAAGATATGCAAAAAGTGACACTATTCAAGGAAAGGTGAAGCCCACAATGGTGCATTGTTAGTTGTGGGCTAGGTGACAACCGTATCACTGTGTTTGGTGAGGAATGAGGAGGCAGCATGGATACTACTCCAGATACTACTACTGGATACGACCACCATGCTGCTGATGGTAAAAGGTTTGTACTGGGTAAAAACATAGAAGAAACTGGAAAAAACATTAGAGATGGTCAACAATCCGAAAAGTCACCCATCCATATTTTTGTGTTATTTTTCTGAGGGGAAAACCGAGAAAAAACAGATTTCTTTCAAAAAATAATTAAACTAGGATAAACGCAAAGGGCAGGAATAACTCAGTGGGTCAGGCAGCATTTATGGAGGACACGGATAGGTGGTGTTTTGGGTAGGGACCTTTCTTCAGACTGATTGTAGTGGATGGAGGGGGAAACTGTTGGAAAAGAGGCTGGAATGGGACCAAACCTGGCAAATGATAGGTGGATACAGCTGAAGGGGTGATTTTATTTGCAGGTGGGTGGACTTCTTCTTCTTCTTCCTCTTCCTTCGTGTCCAATTCCATGTTTCAAATGTTGATGTCGCTGGCATCGTCCGTCCTGAAAAGGACGCAAGCTTCCGGCGACAATCAGGAGCCATCGCTTGTTGCAATAAATGATGGTGGGAGCAGAATTAGCTCAGGATACTTCCAGTTTCCAGCCCCGCGACGTGGACGTTGACAAATGCAAGAGATGACAGTGATATAGGTGGAAGAGGATGGCGGGGAGGGGGAAAGGAAGGCAGGATAGTGGGAGAAATGGGTGTGCCCCAGGATGGGGGACGAGGAGGAGAGGGGAACAAACAAGGGGGTAATCAAACCAAGGTCATTGGTTATGGCAGGTATTTTCTAAGATTGTCTATTTCCACTGAAGGCTCGGTTTGTCAGTTATATGGAGATGTTCAGAGAACCCAGTGGGTTCCTTGTGCATTTGGTGTGTTGATGGCCCAGGGTTGGAATGAAATGTGTGCCTGTGATTTATCTTTATCTTGAGCTTACAGGCTCAGTATTGAGGAATAATATCAGCAGCAACCACTGAGATGGGAAATAACTTCCTTATTGGCTGTTCACTGACAGGCCAGACGTTATGTATATTCTGTAAACACAGCTCGGCATGTACCAGGAATATAAAGGGTTTTTGTGGCTTTTCGTTTTAATAGAAAGCAGGACTGAAATATTAAAGGCATATCTGGAGAACATGGAAAAGTAACGTTTCGGCTTGGGACCCTAATTCAGACTGAAGAAGTCTCAAACTGAAACTTCACCTATCCATGTTCTCCAGATATGCTGACTGACTGGCTGACTAGCACTTTGTTTTTTTTTTTAAACCAGCATCTTTAGTTCCTTGTTTCTGCATACTATTAAAGGCAATTTCCTTGACTCCTGCATACTTGATTACTTGAAACAGCATGGAAACAGGCTCTTCAGCCCACCATGTCCACGCTGACCATCGATCATCTATTCACACTAGTTCTATGTTATCCCACTTTCGCACCCACTGCCAATACATTAAGGGCAATTTACAGAGGCCAGTCAACCTATAAACCCGTACGTCTTTGGGATGTGGGAGGAAACCCGAGCACCCAGAGAAAATCCATACGGTCGCAGTGTGAGCATGTAAACTCCACACAGACAGCACCCAAGTTCAGTCTGAAGAAGGGTTCCAACCCGAAATGTCATCTATTCCTTTTCTCCAGAGATGCTACCTGACTTGCTGAGTTACTCCAGCATTTTGTGTCTATCTTTGGTGTAAACCAGCATGTGTTGTTCCTTCCTACACAACTAACCCGTGACTGCTGCTGTGAGACGACAACTCTACCTGCTGTGCCATTGTGCCGTCCTAAACTAATAGGCTTAATCATGTGAGATAATAAACCTTTTCAGTGTTCTGGGCAAGACTCAGAGTTGGCCACATCAACCAAAAAATCTGTCGGTGCATACATTTCCTAAAATATTGATTTTTAAACTTCTAGCAATCCTGTGCAATAAACAATTTGACATCTCTAGTCACTGTAAATCAGTGGTTAAATCAGTAGTTCTGTATTTAAGCCAATACAGGAGACAAACAGATAGGGGAAATTAGTTTCTGCCTAAATCAGCTAGGGTCCAAATTAAAAAAAAAAAAAACAGAAGACAATTTTCAGTCCACCACCTGAGCTACAAGCAAACTGATGCAAGATAAAGAAGAGCAGAGACATTAATATTTTGCTTATAGGTTGATGTGTGAGAATTGTTTTGATTGATCATTGGTACGCTGGGTAGAGAGGGAGCTATTTTGTTTAGATGCACGTCACTTGACTTGAATTGAACAGGGACCAATGTCTAAGGGAATCGATAACTAAATAATTAAGGTTCGGCACCTGGTAGAGCTGCTGCCTCACAGCGCCAAGACCCAGCTTCGGTCCTGACCTAGGGTGCTGCCTGTGTGATGTTTGCACGTTCTCCTTTGAAAGCATGGACTTGGTGGGCCGAAAGGCCTGTTTCCATGCTGTATCACAAAGCTAAAGGCTTTGACATACAGTCATTGTTGCGTTTATAAGCAAATTCAACAAAAATTGGCCTCTAAATTGCCCCTAGTGTGTAGGGAGCGGATGGGAAAGTGGGATAACACAGATGGTCGGCGTGGGCCAGAGGGCCTGTTTCCATGCTGCATCTCTAAAACTAGGTAAACTATGAGTGTGTGGGCTCTGGTGAGTGGGCATTAAGAGAAAGGAGAAATTAGTCGTGCATGATTAGCAAATTGCATAGGTTAACTGTAGTCGTCAGGAAGACAGGAGCTCAGGAGCCAGTGAGGATACTGCCAATTAGCGTCAGGAGCGGCAAAGAT
Organism: Okamejei kenojei; assembly: GCA_035221665.1. Lineage (NCBI taxonomy): Eukaryota > Metazoa > Chordata > Chondrichthyes > Rajiformes > Rajidae > Okamejei > Okamejei kenojei. The sequence continues at coordinate 1,181,118 of CM069132.1, read as the reverse complement.
GGTTAACACCAAAGGCTCTTCATCTGAATGCAGGCAGCATACAGAATAAGAATTAATGACATGAATAGAAATAAACGGCTGCAGTATCAAGCCATTGCAGCGATGCAGTTGCATAGTGACCAAGGTTGGAGATTTAAAAGAGAATGAAAGAGACGCAGGTAGCTTTAATTTGAAGAGTGGGATAAAGGCAAGAGAGATGAAGGCTCTTGGCTTAGAACATCAAGTTGTAGATAGAGTAGTAGTGAATAAGGCCTGGATAGAGTGGATGTGGAGAGGATGTTTCCACTAGTGGGAGAGTTTAAGACGAGAGGTTATGGCCTCAGTTTAAAAAGATGTTTCTTTAGGAAGGAGATGAGGAGGAATTTCTTAAGTCAGAGGGTGGTGAATCTGGAATTCATTGCCACAGGCTGTGGAATTGATATTATTATACAGAGATAGATAGATTCTCGATTAGTGCAGGAGCCACGGGTTATGGGGAGAAGGCAGGATAATAGGGTTAACAGGGTTAGATCAGCCATTATTGAATGTTGGAGTAGATGATGGACCGAATGGCCTATCACTTATGAACCTATGAATCAGAGTGAAGACATGCCAAGGAGCTGAATGGGTCGATTAGAGGGGGAGGAGGGTGTGTTTTAGCCTCCAAGCAGTTCTGGCACTGCAGAGTATAATATGTATATCAGAGATTACATGTGACAGTGCACTACAACAGCCACAAGGGACTCTAATTTACTTAGCGACTGAGCATATCCATTGAGCAGTAATAGTGTGAGGATTAATTTATGGCAGTACAAGAATTATTTTATCTTGATCTGTATGTTGAACTGTCATTGATGGAGTTGGTTAGTTTAAAGTCATGTGTTATGGGAAAAGGTTAATTGATGATTGATGAATTTGGGTGATTGATGGTAATTGGAGACCCTCAGACTATATTTAATCGGACTTTACTGGACTTTATCTTATACAAAATGTTATCTATCTGTACACTGGATAGCTCGTTTATAATCAAGTATAGTCTTTCCACTGACTGGTACTTGCAAATTTTGCCACATATGGGCAAACGATTTATGTTGATGTGAATGAAGGTACTGCAGATGCTGGTTTAAACCAAAGGTGGACACAAAATGCTGGAGTAACTCAGCGGGACAGCAGCATCTCTGGAGAGAACGAATGGGTGATGTTTTGTGTCGAGGCCCTTCTTCAGTGATTTATGTTGATGTTTATTGTCACATGTACTGAGGTACAGTGAAAAGCTGTGTTTTGTATGCTATCCAGACAGATCAAATAAACCATTCATAAACAATCAAGTTGAACTCAAGTATAATAGGTAGAGCAAAGGTGAAAATACAGAGTGGAGAATATAGTTCTCAGCATTGTAGCACATCAGTTCCATGGATAAAGTCTAATATCCACAATGGGTTAGCGGTTGCACCCCCCCTTTTTCCAGAATAAAAGCAAATCCTGAGAGAAGAAAAAATTGGACCGCAATTTAGGAAATTCTGGTTCCGGATGATTTGAAAAAAAATATTTGCGACCTGCGCAGTTGGGTGAAGCTGGTGACGCGGTAGCGACATAGGGTGACTCCGTCTCTCCGCGCGTGCACAGTGGGCAGGATTAGACGCTGCCATTTTCAATGCATCGCCTCAACGCCCCGGGCCTAGTTTGGGTGAGTGGGACCATGAAATATTGCGTTGTGGGAGGGGGAATCTGTCTGTTTGTTTATCGGGGGTGTTAAACTACCCGTGAATGGTCCAATCCGACCCGCGGGATGATTTGTGGAAAAAAGGAGTGCCCGCTTCTCCGTGCCCGGGGCTGCGGTGTCTCCCAGCACGGTGCATCGCCTCCATTCGTGGCGGCGGAGCCTCGCTGCCGGCCAACCTGGCGGCCATGGAGCGGGTAGGCTGCCGCCGGGTGGTCCGGGTAATCATTCTCCCGTCGCTGGGCGGGATGCGGGATGGACTGACTCTGAACAGTGCTGGAAGCGGCCGTGACCCGGCCCCCCCCCCCCCCCCGACACCCGCCGGTCCCTCACCTCCCTGCCAGTCCCTCACCCCCCCCACCCCTGGCTGACACCCCCCACGCTCTCCCCTCACAATTTTACCTACTCCAACCGACACACACTAATTCACCTGCTTCAATCCATCCATTCCGTACCGATCGCCTTCTCAACCCCCTGCCGTCTATCCATCCTGCTCTGATTCACCCCCCCCTACCCTGACCCTACTGTGCTGGAAATATCTTCAGAGTAAACATTGACTATGTTTGATAACGGAATGCAAGCGTTGCCAGCTCCTCCTGCTGGTTGCCCCGGCCACTAGAGCCTGGCAGCAAACGAGGAAGCAAGATTCCAAGGGGAGAAAGGGACAACCATGGCTGACGAGGGATGTCAGGGACAGTATAAAAATGAAAGTGAAGAAGTACAATGTAGCAAAAATGAGCGGGAAGCAAGAGGATTGGGAATGTTTGAAGAACAACAGAAGATAACCAAAAAGACAATGCGGGGAGAAAAGATGAGGTACTAAGGTAAGCTAACCATTAGGGAGGAAATGGTGTTGGATAGACTGATGGGACTGAAGGCTGATCCCCAGGGCCTGATGGTCTGCATCCCAGGGCACTTAAGGACATGGCTCTAGAAATCGTGGATGCATTGGTGATAATTTTCCAATGTTCTATAGATTCAGGATCAGTTCCTGTGGATTGGAGGGTAGCTAATGTTATCCCACTTTTTAAGAAAGGCGGGAGGGAGAAATCAGGGAATTATAGACCAGTTAGCCTGACATCGGTGTTGGGGAAGATGCTGGAGTCAATTATAAAAGATGAGATAGCCGAACATTTGAATATCAGTAACAGGATCGGTCCGAGTCAGCATGGATTTACGATGGGGAAATCATGCTTGACTAATCTTCTGGAATTATTTTGACGATGTAACTAGGAAAATGGACGAGGGAGAACCAGTAGATGTAGTGTACCTGGACTTTCAGAAAGCATTTGATAAGGTCCCACATAGGAGATTAGTGGGCAAATTAGGGCACATGGTATTGGGGGGTAGAGTGCTGACATGGCTAGAGAAGTGGTTGGCAGACAGGAAACAAAGAGTAGGGATTAACGGGTCCCGTTCAGAATGGCAGGCAATGACTAATGGGGTAACACAAGTAACATTAGCAAATTTGCAGATGACACAAAGCTGGGTGGCAGTGTGAACTGTGAGGAGGATGCTATGAGAATGCAGGGTGACTTGGACAGGTTGGGGGAGTGGGCAGATGCATGGCAGATGAAGTTTAATGCGAATAAATGTGAGGTTAGCCACTTTGGTAGCAAAAACAGGAAGGCAGATTACTATCTAAATGGCATCAAGTTGGGAAAAGGGAGAGTACAACGGGATCTGGGGGTCCTTGTACATCAGTCTATAAAAGTAAGCATGCAGGTATAGCAGGCAGTGAAGAAAGCGAATGGCACGTTGCCCTATACAACAAGAGGAATCGAATATAGGAGCAAAGAGGTCATTCTGCAGTTGTACAGAGCCCTAGTGAGACCACACCTGGAGTATTGTGTGCAGTTTTGGTCCCCTAATTTGAGGAAGGACATTCTTGCTATTGAGGAAGTGCAGCGTAGGTTTACAAGATTAATTCCCGGGATGGCAGGACTGTCATATGCTGAGAGAATGGAGCAGCTGGGCTTGTACACTCTGGAGTTTAGAAGGATGAGAGGGGATCTCATTGAAACATATAAGATTGTTAAGGGTTTGGACACGCTAGAGGCAGGAAACATTTTCCCGATGTTGGGGGAGTCCAGAACTAGGGGCCACAGTTTAAGAATAAGGAGTAAGCCATTTAGAACGGAGATGAGGAAACACTTTTTCCTCACAGAGTGTTGTGAGTCTGTGGAATTCTCTGCCTTGTAGGACGGCGGAGACAGGTTCTCTGGATGCTTTCAAGAGAGAGCTAGATCGGGCTCTTAAAAATAGCGGAGTCGGGATATCGGGGGAAAAGCAGAATGGGGTACTGATTTGGAATGATCAGCCATGATCACATTGAATGGCGGTGCTGGCTCGAAGGGCCGAATGGCCTACTCCTGCACCCATTGTCTATTGTCTATTAATGTACATACACTATGACTTTGCCCATGACTTAGACAAAGTGGTGACTATGTTTGCACAGTTATATTCTTGGAAAATTGAACTGGAAAATGTGATTTATGGCTAAATGGCAATATATGCTGGTCTGCCAAGAGTGTTATCAAAATCTGTGAGATGAACCCTGAACTGTCTGCAAATCCCCTCACACTTTGGGAGCCCAAACAGGGCACTGCAAGAAGAGGTAGAGGTCGGGCTAACCTACATCAGTGTACTAGCTGCGAAATGACACAGGCCTTGGACAGCGTTAACAAACTGAGGACTGCCATTAAAGATAAAGTCACACTTCGGGAGACCAAACATGGCACTGCAAGAAGAGGTAGAAGCGGAACGACACATGCTTTGACAGCATTAACAAACTGAGGACTGCCATGCTAGATAAACTGGTCTAAGGTGCAATATACGTGGAACCAGGAATGGTATATAGGCCAAGACCAACGAATGCCTTTGCATTAGTAGTAGGGGTAAATGGCAATTTACCAGGAACACCTGAATGATTATGCAGCATAATGCCAGCATGTTTGATTGTTTGGTAAACTATATGATGACATGTGAAATTTATGTATATTATAAATCAAAATCAAGAATTATAAATTCACTTTTCAAAAATGGTTTCACAATTCAGTAGTACTGATTTTCAGTATTCCATAATGATATTTGAGAATACATGAGGTTGCATGCAAAACTGATTTTCAAAGATCCAGTTTCTGTGTAGTACGTTCCATTGCATTTATGTGAGAAATACCGATTTCCCCAACAAAATACTTTTTTTAGTCATCAAAATACGGAAATGTTCGTTGAAACTTGGCAGATCTGCAATTATTCACAATCCCATTATGTATGAGAATTCAAAATGTGATTTGTGATCTTGTTTATGAGTCATCATGGAACTAGAATTTGTTATGATATGACAATAAAATAGGTTAGTTTGAAAGCGATCATAGTAATGTATTGCACCATTTAGTTTGACTTCGATTTTCATGATGGAAATTGAAGTCGAACTACATGTTGTATTCACATCACTATTCCATGTTGAAATTGATGTGATGTGAAGTTGTTAGGTCAGGAGGACCATTAAAGGTGCACTACACACACTAACAAAGTCTAACAGTAACAGGCAATCAAATCAACATGAAACATTTTCTAAAAAAAGGTTTTCTTTACTGCAACAACTTACAGTAATTTATTTGCATTTTTTGCATGCTCCTTTATAACATTTTACATAACATTTTACAACATATAACTTGATTATTAAAACAAGGACAACAATTCTTGATTTAAAAAAAATGTATACAACAATGACCCCAATCATCCCATTCCACCCACTCATTAATCTTGACTGCCAAAATTATTTCAGAAATATTGGTCATAAATTTGGTGCAAAAATGCTCCAAAATGCTCAGAATGTTCAGAGATCATCTAAAATTCCGGCTGCGAGGGGCTTCACGCTCGTGATGTGCGCTGCGCGCACATTACTTCACAAAAATGTTGTGATCCTGTCATGCCACCCCCCTGATTGAAAATCTTCATACGGGCCTGTAGTACCCTAGCTTATGGAAGGACGCAAAGAGCTGGGGTAACTCAGCAGGTCAGGCAGCATCTCTGGAGAACATGGATAAGTGACATTTTGGATTGGGACATTTCTTCAAATTTAAAAGGATGGATTGGGACATTTCTTCAAATTTAAAAGGCTGTTTTGGCAAACTAAAGTGATGAATTTCAGCATTGATACCTGCCACAGATGAGAGCTGGCTCCTGAGATTTGGAAAGTGGCCGCATTTTCCAAGGTCTTGTTCATGGACTTATCTTGTCAGGGCTGGTTGATGGACAAACTCTGCTTTGTGCAAAAGGACACAGAGTGCTGGAGTAACTCAGTGTTTAAGAAAGAACTGCAGATGCTGAAAAAATCGAAGTTGGACAAAAAAGCTGGAGAAACTCAGCAGGTGAGGCAGTATCCATGGAGCAAAGGAATAGGCGACGTTTCGGGTCGAGACTCAGTGGATCAGGTAGCATCTCTGGAGAACATGGATATGTGATGTTTTGAGTCTGGACCCTTCTTCAGATAGAACAATATTATTGTAATATAATATGTTCATATGTGCATTCAGATATATATTCACATTTAATAATGTTCAGAAAACACATTTTGTACAAGGCTAATGCTCTGTGCTTCAATGAAAGAGCTGACTTGGAGCTTGTGTACTTGTACATCATCATCTAGAACAGTACAACCCAGGAACATGCCATTCGGCCCACAATGTCTGCCAAACATGATGCCAAAATAATTTAATCTCATCTGTTTGCACATGATCCTTAACCCTCCATTCCTTAAATATTCATGTTGATCTAAAGGCTTCTTAAAGGCAATCATATCTGAGTATACCACTACCCCTGGCAAAGTCTTGCAGGCACCCACTGACCGCATGTAAAAAAAATAACTCGCCTTGCACATCTTTATCGTAAACTCTGATCTTGGAAGTGTGCGGGTGTGTGTAATCGCATCTGCTCGAAAGAATGAGGCCCTAACAGTAACATTTTTACATATTCCGATAGAGATGTATCCCATGGACTCCGAAATTGCCTCATCTGAAAAATTAATGCATTACTTCTCGAGTTATTAATAAAAAATTTCAAAAATCTGAAATAACTTAGAAAATAAAACGTTGGCTGATGACGTGATTATGTCACAATGGCTGCACGCGTTCATGTCCATTGTGACATAATGTGATTATGTCACAATGGCCTCGTTCTTTCGAGCAGATGCGATTACACACCCCCACACACTTCCAAGATCAGAGTTTACGATAAAAGGGGAGGGCTGCGAGTGACGTCACCCCCCCCCCCCCCCCCCCCCGTTCTCGGGCCCTGCCTGCCACCTGCAGCGAGGGAGTATTGCATTCGGGAACCAGCCCTCCCCTTTGATGATGCGCCCCCCCCACCCTTCAAACTACCTCCCTCCCTCTCTGCCCCCCCTCACGCTCCCTCTCTGCTCCCCATGCCTCCCATGGGGGCAACAGGTAGGGGATGGGTGTGTTTTGCAGCCGGGAGCGAGGGAGTATTGCATTGGGGAACCAGCCCTCCCCGTGACAACACGCCCCCCCCCACCCCTCAAACTCTACCCCCCCTCCCTCTCTGCCCCCTTACGCTCCCTCTCTGCCCCCTTACGCTCCTTCTCCCCACCCCTCTCTCCCCACCCCTTGAGAGAGGGAGAAGGGAGGGAGGGAGAAAAAAGGAGGAGAGAGGTAGGGTTGAAGGGGAGGGAGAGAAAGGGAGGGGGAGGAAAAGAGAAGAGATGGAGAGGGAATGAGGGGGAGGGAGAGAGAGAAGGAGCGAGGGAGGCTTCCAAAATGGCTTCTACATCATCATCTGGTGCTAAAAGCAGGAAGCAGCCGTTCAAACAGCAGTATACAAAATGATGGCAATGAATGCACTGTCACGAAGGGTGTGTAGAAGACATGTCAATTGGTAGCAACGTTATGCATTCTTGTAATGTTACATGGGTATGACCGCACATAAAAAAATAACATTTATTTCAGCACAATGGCACCGTGTAAAAATACTAATTTCATCAGCAAAACACTGATTTTCAGGTACTAGAATATTGAAATGCTCTGACAAAACTTGGCAGCTCTGCCTAAGAGCCAAATCTAACTCTCTCTTGAAAGCATCCAGTGACTTTGCCTCCACTGCCTTCTGTGGCAGAGAATTCCACATTCACAACTCTCTGGGTGTAAAAGATTTTCCTCATCTCAGCCCTAAGCCTACCCTTATTCTTAAACTGTGACCTCTGGTTCTGGAGTTCCCCCAACATTGGGAACAATCATTTTTCTTGCACCTAGCCTGTCCAATCCTTTAAGAATGTTATATGTTTCTCTAAGATCCTGTCTCATCTTAAATTCCATTGAATGCATGCCCAGTCGACCCATTCTTTCGTCATATGACAGTCCTGCCATCCCGGGAATTAACCTGGTGAACCTACGCTGCACTTCCTCAATAGCACTAATTCCTTTCTCAAATTAGGAGACCAAAATTGCACACAATACTCCAGGTGTTGTCTCACCAGGGCCCTGTACAACTGCAGTAGGACCTCCTTGCTCCTAAACTCAAATCCTCTCGCAATGAAGGCCAACATGCCATTAGGTTTCTTCACTGCCTGCTGTTCTTGCATGCTTACTATCAGTGACTGATGTACAAGCACACCCAGGTTTTGTTGCACCTCCCCTTTTCCTGATCTGACACCATTCGGGTAGTTTGCCTTCCTGTTCTTGCCAACAAAGTGGATAACCTCACATGTATCCACATTATACTGCATCTGCCCACTCACCCAACCTATCCAAGTCACCATGCAGCCTCATAGCATCCTCCTCGCAGCTCATACTGCCACCCAGCTTTGTGTCATCTGCAAACTTGCAGATGTTACATTTACCTTGTCTAAATCGTTAATCTATATTACTAAAAGTAAGATCTTGACCGCTTTTGGCTCACTGTGCTGTGATTTCCGAGAGAACGCCACCTACGGCCGTCATTTTTGGCCACCTCGCTCAGAGCCCTCCTCCTACCTGGACTGGAGGATTTTTCCCATGGAAGAAAAAACAGGGATATATTAATGTTTTAAAAATGTTGCCATTTTCTCTGCTGGTGGGAGGGGGGAGGGACTATAAAACCCGGAAGTGGGGTGCCTCAGTCTCGGCAAGATATAGGAAGCGAGAGGTTCACGTCTCTCTGAACTCTGAATAACACTGAACACATGTCTACTGAACTGTGAGTGCCCTTAATATGGTTTGAAAATGAAAATATGGTTGGTTTGAAGTAAAAAGGCAGTGCAAATGGTTGTTTGGGAGGTTTTTGGGTTGAAGTAAAAAGGCAGTGCAAAGGGTTGTTTGAGGGGTTTTGGTTGAAGTAAAAAGGCAGTGCAAAGGGTTGTTTGGCTAAACTTGACAACTTCCTGTTTGCATTATTTTGATTTTAGATAAAACGCTACCACTTACAGCTGTGATTTTTGGCCATCTTACTCAGCCCCCTCTGCTCATCAGGTGCAGAGGATTCTTCCCATCAATGAAATATAAAAGTATTATCAATGTTTAAAAATTGTTGAGAATCTCTCTCCTGTCAATCACGCCATGAAGGCCACACCTTTTCCGGCGGGAGGGGGAGGGATTATAAAACCCGGAAGTGTGGGTGTGGCTCAGTCTCTGCATGAAGGGGGAGGGGGAGGGAGAGGTCACAACTCTGTCTGAGCTGTGAATCAACTGAACATACTGAATGTCTACTGAGCCGTGAGTATGGTGTTTTGTGTGGCTTTATGGTGGTTTTATGATGGTTTCACCCTGTTTGAAATGGTATGAAACTGCATTTGAATGTGGTGTTGTTGCACCCTGCATGAAATGGTATGAAACTGCATATGAATTTGGTGGCCTTGCACCCTCCTTGAAATGTTATTAAACTGCACTTGAATTTGGTGGCCTTGCACCCTGCTTGAAGTGGTATGAAACTGCACTTGAATTTGGTGGCCTTGCACCGTGCTTGAAGTGGTTGGAAACTGCACTTGAATTCGGTGGCCTTGCACCCTGCTTGATGTGGTAGGAAACTGCATTTGAATTTGGTGTCCTTGCACCCTCCTTGAAATGGTATGAAACTGCACTTTGTGGCCTTGCACCCGGCTCAAAGAGGTAAGAAACTGCACTTGAAATTGGTGGCCTTGCACCCTGCTTGAAATGGTAGGAAAATTGATTTGAATTTGGTGGCCTTGCACACAGCTTGATATGGAATTTCAAGGAATAGCCGTGAGTCAACTGCCAGCCCACCAGCCATGAGTGAGCTGCCAGCACATCAGGCTTGAGGGACTGAGCTGCCATCCCAAAAATCCATTTGGCCACAATGTCCATACTAGCCCTCTGGAGACCAGTAGTCCCTGCAGCCACCAACCCCCATACCAGCGCTGCAGAAAGCCCCCCCCCCCCCCCACTGGCCATATATTGCGTCGGGGGACCAGCCCTCCCGTGTGAATAGTATATATTGTAAATAACTGAGGTCCCAGCACTGAGCCTTGCGGCACCCCTGCCTGCCATTCCGAAAAAGGACCCATTAATTCCTACTCTTTGCTTCCTGTCTGCCAACCAGTTCTCTATCCTTGCCAATACCCTGCCCCCAATACCACGTGCTCTAATTTTGCACACTAATCTCTTGTGTGGGATCTTGTCAAAGACTTTTTAGTCCAGATACACCACATCCACTGGCTCTCCCTTATCCATTCTACTTGTTACATCCTCAAACAATTCCAGAAGATTAGTCAAGCATGATTTCCCCTTCACAAATATGCTACTATAACATATTTAATAATCGACTCAAGCATCTTCCCCACTACTGATGTCGGGCTAACTGGTCTATAATTACCTGTTTTCTCTCTCCCTCCTTTCTTAAAACGTAGAGTTACATTGGCTACCCTCCAGTCCACAGGAACTGATCTAGAGTCGAGAGAACATTGGAACATGATCACCAATGCATCCACGATTTCTAGGTCCACCTCCTTGAGTACTTTGCGATGCAGACCATCAGGCCCTGAGGATTTATCTGCCTTCAGTCCTAACAGTTTACCTAACAGTATTTCCTGACGAATGTGGATTCCCTTCAGTTCCTCCCTCCCACTAGATCCTTGGTCCCCTTGTATTTCTGGGAGATTGTTTGTGTCTTCCTAAGTGAAGACAGAACCAAAGTACTTGTTTAACTGTTCTCCCATTTCCTTGTTTCCCAATATAAGTTCACCTGTCTGTGATTGTAAGGGACCTACATTTGTCTTCACTAATCTTTTCCTCAATGCGCTAGGTTTGGGAGATCAGGTCTACACGCTAGTTTATGGGAGGACTGTTCAGTAATCTGATGACAGTGGGGAGTAGCTATTCCTGAATCGGGTGTTGCTTTCTAGCTTTTGTTCATGCTGCCCAACAGAACGGGAAAAGATGGATGGATCTTGATTATGTTGCCTGCTTTCCCGAGAACTAAGGGTCACAGTCTCAATACAAAGTGCTTAGCCATTCACAATCTGTGGCAGAGAATTCCACATTCACAACTCTCTGGGTGTAAAAGATTTTCCTCATCTCAGCTCTAAGCCTACCCTTATTCTTAAACTGTGACCTCTAGTTCTGGAGTTTCCCCAACATTGGGAACAAGCATTTTTCTTGCACCTAGCCTGTCCAATCCTTTAAGAATGTTATATGTTTCTCTAAGATCCTGTCTCATCTTAAATTCCATTGAATGCATGCCCATGAGAAGAAAAAGATTGGTAGATGCTAAGTGAATCAATTTGCTATTGGGTTTGTGTAGGCGTGTGGCACTGAGTGAAAAGATCAGCTTGGATCTTATTGAATTGTGGAACAGGCGTAAGGCTGTGTGGCCTATTTATATTCTTTTGTGTGTTTCTTTTTCAAAAGCAATATATGGTGAATGATGGAGGTCTCAGATAAGCCAATTGGGGTGCCACGGTGGCACAGAGGTAGAGTTGCTGCCTAATGGGCCTGTCCCACTTAGTCAGCTTTTTAGATGACTGCAGGAGACTATGCAGTAGCCACATGTTCGCGGGTGATTGCCGGGGAGTCGCCTTCATGGTCGTGAGGGGTTCCCGCATTCTGGGAACTATTCGCAGCCTCATTATGGTCTCCGCAAATTTTTCAACATGTTGAAAAATTAGCGGCAACTAGATTGAAGCCGCCATGGAGAGTAGCTAGAATTAATGTGCCGTAGGTGGGTTGCCAGCAGGCCCTAGTGGGTTGCCAGGAGGTCGAAGGTTCTTGTAGGTTGTAGCGGGTGCTGACCGGTGATTTTCATTGGCTTATTGGGGGAAGAAAATGTAAGCAGTAGTTTTCAGAACCAAGGACAACCGACCAGTGATATTAAATGTCCGCCGAGCTTCACAGCTGTGTAGCTCTGGCTTCTTATAAGTTGTCACTCCTTCTCCCTCCTCTATCCCCCTCTTTTAAAGGACTTACCGTACACTGTACTTTAGCTGTCGTAATTACAGTGCCAACCTTCCTGTTCATCGCAGTATCACCTTGGCTTTGCACTGTGTGAATTTCACTCAGACCGCTCCCCCCGCTTGCCCTATCCCCCATTTGCATAACGGGCTGGTGAAGGAAGCGATGTGTGTGTGTTCCAATCTGACAGTCGCAGTTCCAGTTGCCGGTTTTTCAGGCGACTACCGCCTGAAAAATCGCCTAAGTGGGACAGGCCCATTACAGCGCCAGAGACCCGGGTTCGATCCTATCTACGGGTGCTGTCTACAAAGTTTGCATGTTCTCCTTGTGACCGTGTGGGTTTTCCCCGGGTCATAGAGTCATAGAGTGATACAGCGTGGAAACAGGCCCTCCGGCCCAACTTGCCCACATCAGCCAATATGTCCCAGCTACACTAGTGAGCATGACGGGTGGCGCTGCGAGCCGGCAGCCTCGCCAGCAGCTGTTCGTCCTATCGACTTTTTGTTTTTAGTAAGTCTAAAAGTGTGTTTTAGAGTGGGGGCGGGGAAGGGGGAAACTTTTTTAGTCACTTGGTGGAATGCGAATTTTCTCCTAGTCACATTTTCGCCCTCCCTCGCGGCCTAACAGCTTGGATTGGTGTGGCCTCTCCTGGAGTCGGGCCCAAAGTTTCAGCAGCGGACGAAGCGCGGACTTTCCATCGCGGAGCCGGGCGATCCCGTGCCGGGGGTCGCCAGAAGTAGTGCTCCGATCGCTGGCCCGCAGACTACAACATCCTGAAGCCGCAGTCTGCGGAGCTTATAGCCGCGGGCGCGGCGTGTACTTTCCATTGCGAAGTCTGGGATCACTTGCTGGGGATCGCCGGAGAAGAGCTCCGACTGGCAGCCTGCGGCCCATAACATCGTGAAGCCGCGGTCTCCGGTAGGAAGCGGCTGATACGGGACCTCCGAGTGTCCGTCAGTGCCGACGTTGGAGTTTTGATCATCCTGACGAGAGGGCTTGTACATCGGGCCATCCATAGCGGCGACTGTGGACGGTTCATGGCCCCGACCACGGGTGAACAAAGGAGGACTGGCTGAACGTTATTGCCTTCCATCACAGTGAAGAATGTTGATTCCACTGTGCTGGATGTCCATGTTGTATTCTATTGTGTATTGTGCTCTTTTTGATTGTGTGGCTGCATGGTAAGTCAAATTCCACTGTACCTTAATTGGTGCATGTGGCAATAAATGTGACTTTGAACTCGTCCCACCTGGCCATGCTTGGTCCATATCCCTCCAAACCTGTCCCATCCATATACCTGTCTAACTGTTTGTTAAATGTTGGGATAGTTCCTGCCTCAACTACCTCACCTTAAACCTATATCCTCTAGCCTCGATTCACCTACTCTGGGCAAGGGACTCTGTGCATCTGGTTTCCTCCAAATTCCAAAGTTGTACAGGTTTGTAGGTTAATTGGCTTTGGTAAAAATGTAAAATTGTCCCCCGTGTGTAAGATAGTGCTAGTGTATGGGGATAGCAGGTTAGCGCAGTCTCGTTGGTTCGAAGGTCCATTTCTACACTGTACCTCTAAACTGAACTAAATAGTAAATGTAGGAAATACTCAGTATTTTAGGCCGTATCTGTTGAGAATAAATTGTCAATGAAAGCTCAGGTGCAGGTCATTAACTTGGAATATTTTCTCCGTTGCCCTCCATAGATTTGCCTGTTCTGAGTGTTTACTGATTTTTGATTTGTTTTCATTTTGTGCTTATTTTCCTCAGTGCTTTAATTTAAGATGAGAATTCTGGAGGGACAGTGTACCAGTACCTCTAAAAAGTTAAAAGTTAGATTGATGTTCAACATTAAATAGTGTTTTGTGAACTATTATATGCCTGCCGGCATTTTTTGTCGACCATTAATGCACTGATTCCCTGCCTCTGTGGATGACTTAGTGTATTTTGAGGAAATGGTCTTTTAGCCAGACATTGGTGAATTGTGTTGGACTCCCTGGAGAGTGATAAGGATACTTAAACTTGACACGCGGCAGTACAGACCAAGTGGAGATGAACTTGCGTTTAGTGAGAATCAGGCCAAACGCTGTCAGGTTGATGGTTTAAACATGCACAGAGTGTTAATCTTGGACAGCAACATAGGATTGAAGTATAAAAGCAAGCAAGGTGTGACATAAGTAGGAATTTCATCTGAATTATTTATTTCATTATTATTATTTCATAATTCATTTCATTAGTGAATTATTTAATTTGTTTGTTCTGTATCTCTCTATATCACCGTCTACATCTCTCGTTCTCTTTCCCATGACTCTCAGTGTGAAGAAGAGTCTTGACCCGAAATGTCATCTATTCTTTTTCTTCAGAGATGCAATCTGACCCGCTGAGTTACTCCAGCATTTAGTATCTATCATTGAATTATGACTTTGTACAGCACAAAGGTATAGAATCACTGTGTAGGAAGGAACTGCAGATGCTGGTTTACACCGAAGATAGACATAAAAAAGCTGCAGTAACTCAGCAGGACAGGCAGCATTTATGGAGAAAAGGAATAGGTGACCCTTCGTTCCCATCCCGAAACGTCACTCATTCCTTCGCTCCAGAGATGCTGCCTTTGCCGCTGAGTTACTCCTGCCTTAATGTGTCTAGCTTCATTATAGAATCATTACTATAGAAGGAGGTATTTGTATAGTTTGCCAGAGGAGGTAGTTGAGGCAGGGAACATCCCAACATTTAAGAAACAGATAGACAGGTACATGGACAGGAGAGGTTTGGAGGGATATGGACCAAAAGCGGGCAGGCGGGACTAGTCTCGCTGGGACATGATGGCCAGTGTAGGCACGTTGGGCCGAAGGGCCTGTTTCTACACAGTATCACTCTATGAGAAGATTGCTCTTTCCATTTCACAACATGCTTGCATTTATACAGCCTCTAATCCCATGTTACTATCCATGATTAATACTCGATGCATATTAAAGCCATAACACCATCAAATGTTACGCAATTCATGAAAGGAAGGAGCCAAAGCAAGAAACGCCAGGCCAATTAGTCCAGCACCTGGCTGTGAGGGCGGCATGGTGGCGCAATGGTAGAGTTGATGCCTAATGGGGCTGTCCCACTGTACGAGCTAATTCAAGAGTTCTCCCGAGTTTCCCCGATTCAAACTCGGAGAATTATGGTAATGGCCACTCGTAGGTACTCGGGGCTCTTGTGGACATTTTTCAACATGTTGAAAAATCTTCACGAGCTTACCGCGTTTCCCGAGTACCCGAGCTCTGACGTACCCGCTACATACATTCTACATGCTTACCAGGAGTTTGATTATTTTTTTAAACTCGAGAGAGCTCTTGAATTACAGTGGGACAGGCCCTTTATGCGCTCGAGAGCCGGGTTTAATCCTGACGCTGGGTACTGTCTGTACGGAGTTTGCATGTTCACCCCGTGACCTGGGTGGGTTTCCTCCGGGTGCTCTGGTTTTCTCCCACACTCCAAGGATGTACAGGTTTGTAGGTTAACTGGCTTCGGTTAAAAATTGTAAAATATAAGAGAACCAAGTAGAGCTTGTCATGATTTTATGAAAGGTAAGAAGGCCCCGACAAATCGTCACCCATCCTTTTTCTCCAGAGATGCAGCCTGGCCCGCTGACTTACTCCAGCACTTTGTATCTATCTTGTATTTGATAAAGTGGCTCTTGATTTAATTTAGAGAAACAGTGTGGAAACAGACTCTTTGCCCACTGCGCTAACCAATAATCACCCCATCCGCTGGTTCTATCCAACACTCTGGGGACAATGTACAGAAACCAATTAACCTACAAACCTGCAGATATTTGGAATGTGGGAGGAAATTGAGGCACCCGGAGAAAACCCATGCCGTTGCAGGGAGAACGTACAAACTCCATATAGACAGCACCTGTAGTTAGTATTAAACCTAGGTCTCTGGTGCTGTAAGGCAAGAACAGTGCCGCCCAGAGTCACTGCCCAGGGAATCCCATGTGTAGGGAGTCTTTGAGCAGCAGAAATAAGCCAATTCACACCTTGAGTCTTTAACCATCAAGATGGACAGAGTGAGCCCATTGAGGTTTTCCCAACCCCTCCTACACACACAAGTCAGGAGAATGATAGAATGCTTTGCACTTGCCTGGATGAGGGCAGCAAGAACAATTCTCAAGGAGCTCAACACCGCCCAGGTCAAAGCAGCCTGCTTGAATGGTACCATTCACCATCCTTGGCATTCGTTGCCTCCGCCATTGACTTGTGTGCATCATCATAAAATGCACTCCACTTACTCATCCAGACCGCCCCAATCGCGCTTCCAAAACCCTGACCTCTTAACACCAAGAAGGGCAATGGTAGCACATGTCGGGGAACACGCACACCATCCTGACTTGGAAGTATATTGCCAGTCCTTTATCGCCGCTGGGTCAAAATACTGGGACTCCCTGTCTAAAAGCACCATTGTAGAAGGATTGCTGTGATTAAATCCAAGAAGCTGACTACCAACTTCTCAGCAGATGGGTATTAAGTGCTGGCCTTAATGGGGCACTTGCATCCTAATGAATGAAAAAAGAGACACTAGGGCCATTCCAAACAATTCAGCAGTGAAGGAAAATAGGGGTTTGATCATCTGTTTTAATACCAAGTGCAGTGTTGTCATGTAAACTATAACATACAAAATACAGTGGCATAGCTGGTATAGTGCCAGAGGCCCGGGATCGATCCTGACCTCTGGTGCTGTCTGTGGAGTTTGCACATTCTCGCGTGAGTTTTTACTCCAGGGTGCTCCGGTTTCCACCCACATCCCAAAAATGCGTTGGTTTGTAGGTTAATTGGCTTCTGTATATGGCCCCAGTGTATCGAGCGTGGAAGAGAAAGTGGGATAACATAAAACACGTGTGAACGGCTGATCAATCGATGGTTAGCATCAACTCAGTGGGCCAAAGTGCCTGTTTCCTTGCTGTATCTCTAAACAGAACTAAACTACTGTGAATGGATGATCAGTAGTCAGCATGGACTCAGTGGGTCGAAGAACCTGTTTTGCTGTATCTCCAAACTAAACTCACTTTGAGACTCAAAAATTGCAATGGAAAGGTTCAGCTGATTCTAAATGATAGCTGTTATTAGTAATAGTCTACTTAAGTTCCAGCATGACCACTAAGAAGAAATGTTTCAAGTGATTCATCATATATTTTGCTCCTCCCCAGGGCTTGAAGAAGACGATTTCTGCCATGGACGAGGAACTTCCACGCATAGAGGGCTGCATTAACACCCGCAACGAACTCAAGAAGGTGCTGCACCTCGAGCTGCTATATAAACAGAACAAGGTGAGTAAGGATAGCACTTCTGTGGCTGAACGACGGGAACTGGAATGAATTTCAAATCCAGTGTGACCAAGAGTCTCTTCGTTTATACACTCAACTTGATGATACATTGCTTTGTTGCTAGTGTGCTAGCCACACTGTTTTAGCCATCAACTGGCATAGATTAATTGCTGCTGATCATATGAAGTGGCTGTCTCCTCCCCCCCCAAAATGTTCCTCTTTTTATAGCAGGTGGCACAGCTGGTACAGCCACTACATCACAGCATCAGAGACCCAGGTTCGATCCTAGCTTCTGTACTGTCTGTAAATTTGTACATTCTTCCTGTGAACGCATGGGTTTCCGGTTTTCTCCCACATCCCAAAGACATGCAGGTTGTGGCTTAATTGGCCTCTGTAAACTGCCCATAGTGTGCAGAGAATGGATATGAAAGTGGTATGACGTTGAACTAGTGAACGAGTGATCGATGGTTGGCGTGGACTCTGTGGGCCAAAGGGCCTGTTTCCATGCTGCAGCTTTGAACTAAACACTTGAGGCAGGACATCCAGTAACTTTCCCACCACTGATGTCCCCACTCATGCCATTGTTTTAAATGTCAGTCCTTAGTCATGAAGACCTTAACAAAAATTGTTATAGTGGGTAAATAATATAGAGTGTTGCAACACAGGCAAAATCACTCATAGGCTGTTGTACCAATGCAACTATTTGAAAAAGCTACTCGGTTAGCTTCACCCTAAGAAAACCCACATGGTCACATGTAGAACGCACAAACTCTGCACAGATAGCACCCATAGTCAGGATCGAACCCGGGTCTTTGGCACTGTAAGGTGGCAACTCGAACACTGTGCGCTGTATCGCCCTATTAAATCTGCCTTCACCACTTTGTGGCCTGACCCAAATGTGGCACATCCATTCCCTCCACAGATACTGCCTGACCCACTAATTTATTCCAGTACTTGTGCTTTTCTCAAGCTTCCAGTATTTGTGGTTCCTGTGTCTCGAAATGGGATGTCCCATGCACCAAGTCATGTTGACTTTCCCTTATCAGCAATTGCCTTTCCAAATGAAATAGATCCTGTCCCTCAGAATCCCTTCCAGTAACCTCCCCACCACTGATGTCCCCACTTATACCAATTTCTAAAATGTCAGAGTCATGGTCATACAGCACAGGCCATTCAGCCCAACTTGTCCATTCTGACCAAGAAGCCCATTTGCCCATAGTCCCATTTGCTATAAGATTTCCATAAGATCACCCCTCATCCTCCTGCACTCCAAGGAATAAAGTCCTAGCTAGTGTGTAGGATAGTGCTAAGTACAGGGTGATCGATTGTCAGTGTGGACTTGGTGGACCAAAGTGTAAAGTAAAGTACATCTTACATTATAATTGCTGTTTGACAGCAAACCATTTCTTTCCCTGCCGAAGTTTAGTTTTAATTTAGAGATACAGTATGGAAACAGGGCTTTTGGCCCACCGAGTCCAAACCGACCAGCGATCCCTGCACACTTGGGGGTTCAGTATTGATGTGGATAGAGAACTGGCTGGCAGACAGGAAGCAAAGAGTAGGAGTAAACGGGTTATTTTCAGAATGGCAGGCAGTGACTAGTGGGGTACCGCAAGGCTCAGTGCTGGGACTCCAGCTATTTACAAAATATATTAATGATTTGGACGAGGGAATTGAATGCAACATCTCCAAGTTTGTGGATGACACAAAGCTGGGGGGCAGTGTTAGCTGTGAGGAGGATGCTAGGAGGCTACAAGGTGACTTGGATAGGTTGGGTGAGTGGGCAAATGCATGGCAGATGCAGTATAATGTGGATAAATGTGAGGTTATCCACTTTGGTGGCAAGAACAGGAAAGTAGACTATTATCTGAATGGTGGCCGATTAGGAAAAGGGGAGATGCAACAAGACCTGGATGTCATGGTACACCAGTCATTGAAAGTAGCCATGCAGTTGCAGCAGGCAGTGAAGAAAGCAAATGGTATGTTAGCATTCATAGCAAAAGGATTTGAGTATAGGAGCAGGGAGGTTCTACTGCAGTTGTACAGGGCCTTAGGGAGACCACACCTGGAGTATTGCGTACAGTTTTGGTCTCCTAATCTGAGGAAAGACATTCTTGCCATAGAGGGAGTACAGAGAAGGTTCACCAGACTGATTCCTGGGATGGCAGGACTTTCATATGACGAAAGACTGGATAGACT
Source organism: Okamejei kenojei (assembly GCA_035221665.1). Taxonomy (NCBI): domain Eukaryota; kingdom Metazoa; phylum Chordata; class Chondrichthyes; order Rajiformes; family Rajidae; genus Okamejei; species Okamejei kenojei. The sequence goes on along the minus strand of CM069132.1, from coordinate 1,161,514 downwards.
CTGCTTGTACTTGCTGGAATTTAGAAGATTGAGGGGGGATCTTATAGAAACTTACAAAGTTCTTAAGGGGTTGGACAGGCCAGATGCAGGAAGATTGTTCCCGATATTGGGGAAGTCCAGAACAAGGGGTCACAGTTTAAGGATAAGGGGGAAGTCTTTTAGGACTGAGATGAGAAAAAAAAAATTCACACAAAGAGTGGTGAATCTGTGGAATTCTCTGCCACAGAAAGTAGTTGAGGCCAGTCATTGGCTATATTTAAGAGGGAGATGTGGCCCTTGTGGCTAAAGGGATCAGGGGGTATGGAGAGAAGGCAGGTACAGGATACTGAGTTGGATGATCAGCCATGATTATATTGAATGGCGGTGCAGGCTCGAAGGGCCGAATGGCCTACTCCTGCACCTATTTTCTATGTTTCTACTTACACTATCCTACCCCCATTAGGGACAATTTATAATTTAATCAAGCCAATTAACCCACTCTTTGGAAAGTGGGAGGAAACTGGAGCACCTGGAGAAAATCCACGCGGTCACATGGAGAACGTGTAAACTTAATGCAGACAGCACCAGTAATCGGGATCAAACCCAAATCTCTGGAGGTGTGAAGCAGCAACCCTATCATTGCGCCACCCTTGCTGCCCCCTGGGTCCAGGATGGGAGCAAGGTGCATTTGCCAAATATGCATCCTACGTTATCTTTGCCCTTTGAGAACAAACCATTCCTTTCACTAAGTTCCAATCTACAGTTTTCTTTCAAGTTTTCTTTTAGATACTCCTTAAACTCCAATTCCCCATCTAGGCTTTGTCACACTTGAATGCAAGTAGATTCTGGAGAAAACCTTCACAGGTCACAGGGAGAAGGTACAGACAAGCATCCGTAGTCAGGATCAAACCCAGGTCTCTGGCGCTGTAAGGCAGCAAATCTACCACTGTGCTACTATGCCGCCCTTTTCCAAGTTCTAAGGTATAAATGTAATTAACAGATCAATTAACATTTCACAGGTCCTTGAACATTCTTAACACTCCAGTGTTAATGATTATGTGTGCATTGCATGTTTTTCAAATGTTTTTCAGGCTCAAGTGGTGCCTCTCAAAACAATGCTCGAGATAATAACCAAATACTTCTTGGAAAGTTCTGAAAATACAAAGAATGTAGTGCGGGATAGTTTCCGAGCGCCAGCTATCGTAAGTCAGCGAGCCACGTCAGTGCGTTTTGACAACACCTTCGTAAACATCTACGACCTCTCTGATGAAGACAAAGGTGGGGGCGTGCCATTTCACGACCTAAATAAAATTGATCCTTGCAGGTATGTCACACCTAGTACTGAGGCATAGTAATCACTTTGCAATGCTGGAAAGGTTGCTGTTGCCAACTTAATGTTTGTAGTCTAACCTTTATAAATGCTTTCCTGAAATCTAAGGTCATCCCTCGGCCGTCCATGCCCCAGTGAAAATAATGCTGGCCTACACAATCTCTCTTTATTACCTCAGCCCTCAATTCCAACACCCTGGTGAATCTCTTCTGGTTTCTCTCTATTGCTACCACATTGTTCCTGTAGAATGGCAACCAGACCTGTGCACAATGTTTAAGTGTTTAAGTTAACCAATGTTCTGTGCAGCTGAGCATGGCATCCAGACTCATATTCTATGGCTTTGCGTATGAAAGAAAACATACCAAATGGTTTTCTGTGTTGGGTGGATTTGAAGGTTGTAGGTGTCATAAAGGGCCTGCCCCACTTACGCGATTTTTTCGGCACTTGCCGGTACCCGTCATAGTCGCAGCAGCTGGCTGAAACATGTCAAAATGTTGAAAATCCAGTGGTGACCAGTAAAAGGTTCGACTCTTTGGGCGACTACACACGACCAAACAGGCGTCACCCTGCAACAAATCGTGTAAGTGGGACAGGCCTTTAAGATCTATTCTACACGATTGTACATCACTTGCCACTCACAATTGATGCAAGATGACATTGATTGCAGAGACCAACTATTTCACCTTTTTAAAAAAAAAACATTTTGCAACATCCCTGTAAATCTACACTCCACCCTCACTCATCTTATCACTCATCCTTCCTGTACTACAGGTTGCAGAATTGTACCTGTGGCCTAATTCATCATTTCAACCATTCTATCCTGATCTCCCTGCTCTTGTATCGTTTGGCCAGGGCACAGAATACAAATATCCCTTATATTTTCTGAACCACCTTATTTTTCCTGCTCTTCCACCTTGTGGGCACACATTTCAATATCTCCCTGCTCTTCCATTCACCCATTCATACCATCCATTTTGTACGCCCTTGATCATTGCCAGATCATTTGGTAACTGGTGGAAGTTTGGGGGGGAGGGGAAATGCAACAGGAGCCTCGGTCAGCTACGTAGAGGTCCGTAATTGGGTTTTCTGTATTGAATCATTTACCATCTCACTGAGTATATGTGTTGAGCCTCTGCTGTTGGAATAACTTAAGTCACACACTGTGTTAAAGATCCAAAGATTTTATTAACGTTACAGCATAGGTAACTTCATCTTAGCACGTTACTCTAAAAGTGAGAGAGCAAGGTCAGGGAGGCTTTCCATTAAACTAGTGGGCGTAACATGAGTGACACTAATCTACATCCTCCCTCTTAAAGAATTAAATGTCAGAACAAAACCATTGACTAAATAAGGCATGCATAGCAATAAGCTGGAGGAAAGTCAAACATAGTACTTCACGGTGGGCTTGCAAACACGACCAGCACGTGTGCGATAAAGACCATTCAGTTTTTCCCCACCTGGGACTGAGCGGCTGGCTTCACAGGTGAGGGAGACTGAACCAGCATTCCCGGTGGTGAAACGGGACTATGGCGCAGGCAGAGGGGGCGTCGCCACTGGCAACGCAGCCATTCCAGAAGTGGGTTGTTGTGCTGGTGTAGGTGGATTAATGACGCTGGACACGGAGTAAAGTACACTTGTCCGGTCTGGATAATACAGAGGTGGAGCTGGCTCATTCACAGGCAGGATATGTTGTCTGGTACGCCTGTGGTGCTGCCATCGGCATTGACCAGATATGAGCGTGGCTCAGAAGCAGTTACAGATATTACACCGATACGGTCTTACCTCGACAATAAACGTTGAGCAGGTGACCCCAAAATGGGGTCGCAGGAGATGTTGCATAAGTTGAATTGATCCATGAACACGTCGGAATTAGCTCTGTATGAACGTTCCATGAGCTTTGGCACTCTTGACAGCCCGCTCAGCTAGTCCATTCGACTGTGGATATTCAGTGTTGCTGGTGATGTGGCAAAAACCCCATAGTGCAGCAAACTCCTTGAAATGTTGGCTGGTAAATTGACTGCCGTTATCAGATAACAGTATGCACAGAGCTCCGTGGTCTGCAAAATGGTGAGCAAGCTTCGAAACTGCTCCGCGAGAAGTGGGGCTACGAAGAAAATCAATGTCAAACCATCCAGAATACGAATTGACAAGTACCAGGCACTGCTTGCCATGTCACTCAAATTTGTCAGTTGCCACTGTAGAACATGGGGGTGCAGGAGCCGGGTGTGAAAGAATTGGTTGCCTTTGTTGATGAGGTGCCAGTGCACCTGCACAGGACGCCACATTCTTGTCATGCCAGGCCAGTAAAACATGTTTCTTGCCCGTAGGACGGTAGCTTCAGCACCTGGGTTCCCTGCGTGGACTGCGTTAAAATACTTGCTGTGCAGTGGACCACAGCCTTGTGTCCTTTTACAATAATGCCATCCTGCAGCACTAACTCATCACGGACGGCAAAGAAAGGCCGAACTGGCAGCGGAACGTTGTAGTGTTTGTCTGGCCAGCCGCGCATAATGACAGAGGCAAGCGACCGTAAAGCAGTGTGAGCAACCAAGTCCTCCACACAGGACGAGGGAATAAAAGACATAGTCATTACGATAAAGTCATCATCTGGCGAGGACGGACCCTCACAGGTCTTCCGGGGTGCACGTGAGAGAGTGTCAGCCAGGTGCATATCCTTACCACGTTTGTAGGTCAGAACGATGTCATATTTTTTAAGCTGCAGCAGCATCGCTGTAGGCGCGCTGGAGAGGCATGAATTTGTTTGTTAAAGCTGCTGATCAGAGGCTGGTGGTCAGTTTCAAGCGTGATCGTTTGTCCGAAGATAAAGTCATTAAATTTCTTGCAGGCTAAAACAACTGCCAACAGCTCTTTCTCAATTTGGGCATATCGTTGTTCTGTGTCAGTCATAGTGTGCGAGGCACAGGCAACAGGCTTATTGCCACTACCGTCATTTTGAAGACATGCTGTGCCAAGTCCGTGTTGTGAGGCGTTACAAGTCAGAGTGACCGGTCGTTTAGGATCAAAGTAAGCGAGAGTAGGAGCACAAGACATCTGCTGTTTAAGAGTGTCGAACGCCCTCTGCTGTTGCTCATGCCCGGTCCAAGCAATGTCTTTGTGTGTAAGCTGGCGCAACGGGCTGATATGTCACTGAAGTCCGGAATAAATTTGTTCAAGTAGTTAACCATGCCAAGGAATCTCTGCAGACCGAGCACCTCTGTGGGTGTTGAGAGCTCGTTGATAGCACTGGTTCTCGCCGGATCCGTTTTTAGGCCATCTTTAGTGAACACATGGCCTATGTATTTCACCTCACTTACCCTGAATTTGCATTTTTGAGGGTTTAGCTTGAGGTTAATGGCGATCCAGGACTTTCGTCAGATTAGCATTGTGTTCTTCGACAGTTCAATTTCTTCCACTACAATGAAGCATGGGTAACCTGCAAACAACTGCTCCATAGCTTGTTGAAATACTTCACTAGCAGAGCTTATGCCAAAGGGCATGCGAAGAAATCTGTAACGCCCATACGGTGTGCTGAAAGTGGTAAACTTGGAGAAGTTGTGCTCGAGCGAAATCTCAGAATGAACTCTTGGCATCTAGTACTGTGAATACAGTTGCCTCAGTCATCTGCACTGCAATTTCGTCCACAGTGCGCACGGGATAGTGAGGTCGTTTAATGGCTGTGTTTAAATCCTTAGGATTGATACAAATCTGTATTTCGTCTTTATTCTACTTCGTTGCCACAACCATGGTGGAAACCCAATCCGACGGAAAGCAATTACACCTAGAGACACCATTCTGTTTAGTTCATTTTGAACACGGTCCTGCATAGCATGGGGAATCTTATGAGCTGGACGAACAACTGGAATTACCTCGGGGTCAATGGTGATTGTGTACCTAACAGGCAACCTGCCCAGTTTGTCGTCAAACAAAGTTTTGTATTGTGTCGGAATTTATTGGCTAAAATCACAGGTTGTGGTCAGATGACAAACAGAAGGGTTAAAAGAGACAAGTCCCATGGCTTGACATGCGTTGGCACCCAGCAGAGACGGCACATCCTCACGAACAACATAGAAATTCAGGTTGTGGACACGTGAGTTACGACAGCAGCGTAACTCAATTTGACCGATAGGGTGCACTGGACCTCCTGCAAATGGGAGAAGGGAGGCAGCCGTAGGAGTGACAGTCTCTGTTTTTCGTAACTTTTTAAAAAATATATATTTTTATTAGAGGTAAGCAATAAATTGGCAAACACAAATTATGGTATAGGTATTTCGAGTACATCACTCATACATTATTAATATTATCAATTGAATCATTCTGCCTCTAGTTTTTTTTAAATAGATTAAAAGTAATAAGAGAGAAAAAAGGGAATAAAAGAAAAATCGAAAAATAAAATCATAAGGAAGGGAATAATTTACCATTAATACATCATTGGAGATAAGATCAAGGAATATAGAGTATAACTTTTTATCTGTTCCTGAGTCCAAGTTCCAGTTAGGTCCCCCTGCCGAACCAATCTACCCTTTTAAATAATCGATTGAAAGAAGACCATATTCTAACAAAGAGTTCTTGTTTGTCCATTAAGGCAAATCTGATTCTTTCCAGGTGTAGGGTCTCCGACATTTCCATAATCCACATTTTAATTGTGGGGGTTATAGGGCCTTTCCAAAATTTTAATATTAATTTCTTCCCGATTATTATACTGTAATCTAGGAAATTTCTTTGGCTTGTTGTGAGTGTTAAACTTTGTTCTGATATTTCAAGTATTATTAGTTTTGAGACCGGATCCAGTTTAGTATTAATAACTTCAGAAGTTATTCTAAAAATCTCAATCCAGAAGTTTTTAATTTTTATACAATTTGCAAAAGTATGTGTTAAGTTAGCCTCTAGATGCTGACATTTATCGCAGATAGGAGAGACATGTGGAAAGATTCTATTCAGTTTAACTTTTGAGTAATGTAATCTGTGTAATACTTTAAATTGTATTAAAGCATGTCTGGCATTTAACGAGCATTGATGTATATATTGTAAACTTTTGTCCCATATCTTTCGTTATGGGTAGGCTTAATTCATTTTCCCATGTATGTCTACGTGATTCCGTCGATGGTACCTCGCTGTCTAAAAGAATATTATAAATATAAGTTGTTAGTTTTTCTGTATTAGGATGCTTATTCAAACATTCATCAAGGATTTCTGGTTCCCTATTCCTATAATCTTGTGTATTTGATTTAACATAATCTCTGAGTTGTAGATATCGAAAAAAATTATTTGAGTGTATTCCATAAATCTGTTGTAATTCCTGAAATAAAAGAAAAGTGCCTTTCTTATAAAGATGTTCCATTTTTTTAATTCCATAATTTTTCCATTGCGTAAAACCTTTATCCAGCATGGAAGGTTTGAATAAGGGATTGTTTACAATAGGAAGACTGAGTGGTACATTAATAGAATATTGACTGGCCTTGAGGGGGATACGACATATATTGCCTGAAGTAGATTCATATTGCCCGAGTCGAAGACGAGGGCAATATGGATCTAGTGAGGGCAATATATGTCGTATCTCCCGAAAGAGGACAGTCAATATTGTTATTATTACCCATTATAAGACATCTAGAGGAAAATCTGAACATCTCATATGATATGAATGTATGTATACATTTTGCAATATGCATTGCAACATTGTAAATAAGGGTACTAAAAACCATTGCAACATTGTAAAATAAGGGTACTAAAACAATGTAACATTTATGTTTCATTTATGTAATTTATGTAATTCATTTATGTGACAATGTGAAGGTCGAACTTTTAAATCGCAAACCTCTTCTCGCAACCGGCTGCCATTTTGTTTGTTTTGAGAATAAATTTTAAATTTCGCACGCAGCGTCACGTTACCGCGGTCACGTGCCCGTCACGCGTCGCACGTTGCCGTCACGTTGCCGTCACGTTGCCAAGTTCCCGGATGTGAGACCAGGGGAATATAAGACTATATTCCCCGCTGTTTAAACAGGTAAAGTCCATAGGCGTTCGCTAGAAAGGGGAATATAAGAAAATATTCCCCTGTTAGCGCTGCTGGCAGTAAAAACGAAGGGAATACAATTTTGTAAAAGCATACCTCAGATGGGTGATATGGGTAATAATATCCAATATTAAAGCCTTTTAAAAAAAAATTGTTTCCAGATTCGTGTACCACTATGTATTATTGGGTTTTCCCTATAGGTTTTTTTGTGCAATTTTGTCAGTGCAAACATAATCAAACTGATTTCAAAAGGTAGACAGTCCTCCTTTTCCATCCTTAACCAGTCTGGTTGTTGATCCATTTCTTCCAGCCAAAAATTCATGTTTTTAATATGGACTGCCCAAAAATAAAACGGAAAATTTGGTACAGCTAAACCTCCATTAATCTTTGATTTACATAAATGTTTCTTACTTATTCTAGGATTCTTATAATCCCAGATGAAACTTGTAACAGTATAATCTACTTTAAAAAAAAAAGAATTTGGAATATATATAGGGATTGACTGAAATAGGTACAATAATTGCAGCAAAAAAATCATTTTCATAGTATTAATTCTACCGAACATTGAAATGGGGAGTGTTTTCCAATATTGAATATTCTTGTTTAGTTTATTCAGTAAAGTTGGGAAATTTGATTTAAATAAAGAAGTGTGTCTTAGTTACATATACCTAAATATTTAAATCTTTACTCAACTATCTTAAAAGGTGAATGTTGTAGTGTATTTAAATTGAGTTCAGCTATTGGCATGACTTCGCTTTTATTCCAATTAATTCTTTATCCTGGAAACTGACCAAATTGAGTTATTGGTATAATAAATTTGGAATAACAAATAACATTGCATCTGGCGCCGGTATCTACTTTGAGATAAAAATTCTTGCAATTAACGAGCAAAGTGTTTATGCATTAAATCAAACAAGGAATGTACATCAAAGTCAAAACCTTTGCCAGCAGCCTACAAATCCTTGGGAGCTGGTTGGAACATAGAAAATAGGTGCAGGAGGAGGCAATTCGGCCCTTCGAGCCAGCACCACCATTCATTGTTGATCGTCCCCTATCAATAACGCGTGCCTGCCTTCTCCCCATATCCCTCGACTCCACTAGCCCATAGAGCACTATCTAACTCTCTCTTAAATCCATCCAGTGACTTGGCCAACACTGCCCTCTGTGGCAGGGAATTCCATAAATTCACAACTCTCTAGGTGAAAAAGTTTCTCACCTCAGTCTTAAATTACCTCCCCTTTATTCTAAGACTGTGGCCCCTGGTTCTGGACTCGCCCAACATTGGGAACATTTTTCCTGCATCTAGCTTGTCCAGTCCTTTTATAATTTTATATGTTACTATAAGATCCCGCCTCATCCTTCTAAACTCCAGTGAATACAAGCCTAGTCTTTTCAATCTTTCCTCATATAACAGTCCCGCCATCCCAGGGATCAATCTCGTGAACCTACGTTGCACTGCCTCAATCACAAGGATGTCCTTCCTCAAATTAGAATACCAAAACTGTACGCAATACTCCAGATGTGGTCTCACCAGAGCCCTATACAAATACCTATACTGAAATCCTCTTGTTATGAAGGCCAACATTCCATTAGCTTTCTTCACTGCCTGCTGTACCTGTAAGCCAACTTTCAGTGACCGGTGTACAAGGACGCCCAGGTCTCTCGGCACCTCCCCCATACCTAACCTAACCCCATTGAGATAATAATCTGCCCCCTTATTTTTGCCGTCAAAGTGGATAACCTCACATTTATCTATATTATACTGCATCTGCCACGCATCTGCCCACTCTCTCAACCTGTCCAGGTCACCCTGCAACCTCCTAACATCCTCTTCACAGTTCACATTGCCACCCAGCTTTGTGTCATCCGCAAACTTGCTAGTGTTGCTCCCAATTCCCTCTGCCAAATCATTAATATATATGGTAAACAGTTGCGGCCCCAACACCGAGCCTTGCGACACTCCACTCGCCACTGCCTGCCATTCTGAAAAAGACCCGTTCACTCCTAGTCTTTGCTTCCGGTCTGCCAACCAATTTTCTATCTATGTCAACACCCTACCCCTAATACCATGTGCTCTAATTTTAGTCACCAGCCTCCCGTGCGGGAACTTATCAAAGGCTTTCTGAAAGTCAAGATACACTACATGCACTGGCACCCCTTCATCCATTTTACTTGTCCCATCCTCAAAATTCCAGAAGATTAGTCAAGTATGATTTCCCTTTCATAAATCCATGTTGACTTGGACTAATCCTTTTACTGCTGTCCAAATGCCCCATTATTACTTCTTTAATAATTGACTCCAGCATCTTTCCCACCACCGAAGTCAGGCTAACTGGTCTGTAATTCCACGTTTTCTCTCTCGCTCCTTTCTTGAAAAGTGGGATAACATTAGCTATCCTCCAATCCACAGGAACTGATCCTGAATCTATTGAACATTGGAAAATGATCACCAATGCGTCCACTATTTCTAGAACCACCTCCCTAAGGACCCTGGGATGGCGACCATCAGGCCCAGGGGATTTATCATCCTTCAGTCCCATTAGTCTATCGAATACTATTTCTCGCCTAATGAAAATTTCTTTCAGTTCCTCTACCCCCTTAGATCCTCTGTCCTCCAGTACATCTGGGAGATTGTTTGTGTCTTCCTTAGTGAAGACAGACCCAAAGTACCTATTCAACTCTTCTGCTATTTCTTTGTTGCCCACAATAATTTCACCCATGTCTGCCTTCAAGGGACCCACATTTGACTTTCCTACTCTTTTTCCCTTAACATATATCTAAAGAAGCTTTTACCGTCATTCTTTATATTCCTGGCCAGCTTCCCTTCACACTTCATCTTTTCAGCCTGTATTGCCCCTTTTTGTTTTCTTCTGTTGCCCTATGAAAGTTTCCCAATCCTCTGGCTTCTGGGTACTCTTTGCTGTGTTATAGAGCATGCTGAGAGCAGGTTTTCATGGCCAAGTGAATTAACAGATTGCCTTGTTTGAACTCTGTTGCTATGTGAACGACAGCATCTGAGGAAATGATTTATTTTGTTGCAAAATCAACATAATTTTCCATACGCTGGACAACGGTCACGAGCAACAGCATGTGAACCCCCATAGTTAAAACAATTGTCTATTAATCTCACGATAGAGTTGTCGGGCACTTTAGGAAAACGGCAAGAGATTTGATAAGATAGAAACATAGAAATTAGGTGCAGGAGCAGGCCATTCGGCCCTTCGAGCCTGCACCGCCATTCAATATGATCATGGCTGATCATCCAACTCAGTATCCCGTACCTGCCGTCTCCCCCTGATCCCTTCAGCCACAAGGGCCACATCCAACTCCCTCTTAAATATGACCAACGAACTGGCCTCAACTACCTTCTATGGCAGAGAATTCCACAGATTCACCACTCTGTGTGAAAAACAATTTTCTCATCTCGGTAGATATTCCGGCAAAATTAATTTCACGACCAGCAGAGTGCCCTAAAACGTTTGTATGAGCTTCAGCCATTTCAGCAATGCGACAGCGGTTTTCAGCAGTCTCTAGAGTAAGCATAGCATCTCGCAGTAACGCGTCGCGTAATTTATCATTGCGGACACCATAGACCAAACGGTCTCGGAATAAGCTATCGTATATATCCGTGATATCGCATCAATTGGCAGCGTGCTTCAACGCACTGACATACATCTCCACAGGTTCTCACTATCTCTGGCTTCGGGAAAAAAACAGATGCCTCCCCATGACCAAGTTAGTACGTAACTCACATAACTGTCAGAATTTGCGTAATAGGCAGTAAGGGTCTCGGATAGACTCTGCAGGAGCGATCTGGACAGCAGTCGGGTCAAATCTAGCCGGTTCATAATGAAATCTTCTGGCACGTCGAGCAGCTTCTGTGCCTGCCAGATTAAGAAGAATTGACGCTTGAACACCAGGAGCAGCAGTAGGGTGAGCCGCTTCAATGTAAATTGAGAAATCCTCTTCAAATACACGCCACCGTTCTGCGAGGTCCTCGTCAAACACCAGGATCTCTGGTTTTCTAAGAGCAGAAGCCATAGTAATATATACCGGAGAAAACAACAAACCAAAATAAAAGCAACATAATTAAACAAGGAGTGAGTCCTTACACTCTGACACCATGTTGAGCCATTGCTGTTGGAATAACTTAAGTCACACACTGAATAACTTAAGTCACACATAGTTAACTTAAGTTAACTATGCTGTGTTACAGCATAGTTAACGTTACTCTAAAAGTGAGAGAGCAACGGCAGGGTGGCTTTCTGTTAAACTAATGGGCGCAGCTACAAAGTATGACATAACATGAGTCACTGATCTACAATATGTGACGAGTATTTGTACAGTTTTTTTAAACTTTGTATATGTTTATTATTATGAATAAAGTGTACTTTTGAAAAAATAAATCCTTATTGCAGGTGGCCACTATTCTGTTTTATTCCTAGGTTCACCAATGATTCAACTAGTTTGGCCTGTATGCCTTCTTCCAAGCCTTTACAGAGTTCACTCAAGAAGAAGGATCGATCTCCAAGCGGTAACGGATGCCCTTCAGGAGGTGAACCAGGACACCTTCCCCTGAACATCCTGTCACAAGATTTGAGCAGGGCTGGCGTGTTTCCCATAGAAGCCAGAGGATCAATTATGGATCAACAGAGATCACGGTCCACTCGCGTAGTACGTGGCATGATGACTGGTCCAGTCCGCACCGTACAGGAGGTGGGTCACCAGCTGATCCTTTCCACATTTCATGTGGATTCCAGAATGTAGCTCATTTCCTCTGGTAGACACAAAATGCTGTGGTAACTCAGCGGGACAGGCAGCATCTCTGGAGAGAAGAGATGGGTGACGTTTCCAGTCGAGATCCTTCTTCAGCATCTGCAGTTCCATCTGCAGTTCCCTCCTACTTATTTCCTTTGTTCTGTTGTCCTGCCCTGCATTGGTTTTGAGGGCAAGAACTTGCAATATAAGTTCTCAACAGAATTAGAACTCTTAGAGTTGTTGTGCAAATAAAGAACCAGGGTATAGAAAGGAACTGCAGATGCTGGTTTATACCGAAGATTGACACAATGAGCTGGAGTAACTCAGCGGGTCAGGCAGCATCTCCGGAAGAAAAGGATGAGTGACATTTCGGGTCGGGACCCTTCTTCAGGGAGGTAACTTGAGGTTAGAAATGGGGTCATTAGCATTCTTTAGTGCTTTTAACAAACTCATGAGATCCAAAGTACTTTACAGCTAACAGTGGGATTACTTGTGAAGTGTGAACACTGTTGAAATAAACATGGAAACAAGGATGGCACAGTGACACTGCTGGTAGAGCTGTTGCCTCACAGCACCAGAGACCCAGGTTTAGTCTTGACCTCGGGTGCTGTCTGCATGGAGTTTGTACGTTCTCCCTGTGAACACGTGGGTTTCCTCTAGATGTGATTTCCTTCCACTTCCCAACGGGTTTGTAGGTTTATTGGTCTGTAAAATTGCCCATAGTGAGTAGGTCGTGAAAGTGGGGTAAAATAGAACAAGTGTGAATGAGTGATTGATGGACGTCATGGACTTGGTGGGCAGAAGGGACTGTTTCCATGGTGTATCTCTAAATTAAAAGTAGGCAAGCTGCTGCAACATGTTTTGTGGCAGCGATGAAATCATTTAAAACTATTACATGTGGACCTGATGGGCCGAAGGGACTGTTTCCATGCTGTTTCTCGAATTAAACAAAATTTATAGTATGGGTCAATGCTATGTTGTCCCTCGCAAAATGGAAAGAGTAACCTTGTGTGCGGTACGCTCATACAGTTAGAGCCATAGAGTCATATAGTGTGGAAACAGGCCCTTCGGACCAACTTGCCCCAGCCGACGAACATGTCCAATCTACACTAGTCCCACCTGCCTGTGTTTTTCCCATATGCCTCTAAACCTATCCTATCCATGTAACTGTTCAAATGTTTCTTAAACGTTGTGATGGTATCTGCCTCAACTACCTCATCCGGCAGCTCATTCCATATACCCACTACCCTTTGTGTGAAAAAGTTACCCCTTAAGTTCCTATTAATTCTTTCCCTCCTTGCCTTAAACCCATGTCCTCTGGTTCTCAATTCCCCTACTCTGGGCAAGAGACACTGTGCGTCTACCCCAAAGATAGACACACAATGCTGGAGTAACTCAGCGGAACAGGCAGCATCTCTGGAGAGAAGGAATGGGTGACGTTTTGGGTCGAGGCCCTTCTTCAGACAGAGTCGGGGAGAGGGAGACACAGAGATAAGGAGGGGTAAGGTGCGAAAACAAGTCATCAAAGCGGATGGAAATCAAAATGTGGAATAAATCATAGTTAGCTCGGAGAAGGTGACAACAAAGTATACTGAGATAAAATGTGATCAGGGGGACAGTCCGACTGGTCAGAGCACTAGAAAGGGGGAGAGATGGAGAGAGTGGGAAACCCTTTCCGTGAAATGTATTCTACATTTTCCTTGTCCTTCATCCCCTTTGATGTACAATTTTGCATTGTTGTGCAGGACTCCTCCAAAAAGCGCCTCAGCAAGCGAGGCTCGGGATCCAACTTGACGCTGCACGTGGTGGAGAGCGACGTCGACAGCGGCCTGAAGGGCTACGTGCGGCAGGCCAGTGTCCCGTGCGAGAACGCCGCTGGCTCTGACTGGCTGCCCGCCGCCTCCACGCTGGTGAACCACATGAAGGACGGCACATCCTCCCCGGACTACCCGCCGATGAAGCCCTCCGGCTACTACCCAGGCGGCCGCAGCGGCCAGAAGCCCCCGGACAGCCGATGGTACCATGAACCCGTCGACGATGTTGCCGTAGAGAGGCTGCCCGAGCGACCCCGGTGCCAGACCCCCAGCGGACTCGAGACCAAGCTGCCCCCCAACCTGAATGCCAATGTGCCTGAGAGGAGCAGGAAGGTGAAGTTTGCACCAGAGTGCATGAACATTGAGCACAAGGCGAGAGACAACGATGCCCCGAATGTGGAAGAACTACATGTCAGGTATGCAACATGTGCCCTCAATCTGCTGTACCTGCTGGCAGTGAATCTCTGCACAAGGGTTTGCTTGATTGTGGGCTCGAGCCCTGGTTCCTGGCGATAGTGTCTCAGAAGCAGATCAGAACAGCTCACATGGCATATCGACAGGAGTAAGTCCTCCAGCCTTTACTCTGTTTTGCGTTGATCGTGGAAGATAGTTTTAGGTCACAGGGTGATATCATTGCGTGGTTTAGGTTGAGGTTTATTATTGTCTTGTGTATCGAAGTACAGTGAAAAACATTATTTTGCATGCAATTCAATTTAATCAGTATACCCTACCATATCAAAACCCATAGAGTGGTGTTTGGTCTATGGGTCTATCAAAACTCATAGATCATCCACTTGTAGCCAGTTCATAAGTTCTAGGAGAATTAGTTTTGGCCAATCAAGTCTACTCTGCCATTCAATCTTCACTGATCTATATTTCCTTCTCAACCCCATTTTCCTGCCTTTACCCCATAACACCTGACACCCTAGGTAATCAAGAATCTGTCAATCTCCGCCGTAAAAATATCCATTGATGGTCTCCACAGCATCTGTGGCAATTAATTCCACAGATTCACCACCCTCAGACTAAAGAAATTCCTCCTCTTCTTTTTAAAGGTATGTCCTTTTATTCTGAGACTATGGTCCTGGACTCTCCCACTAGAGCCATAGAGTGATGCAGCATGGAAACAGGCCCTTAGGCCCAACTTCCCCACACCGACTAACATGTCCCAGCTACACTAGTCCCACCTGCCTGTGTTTGGTCCATATCCCTCCAAACTTGTCCTATTCATGTACCTGTGTAACCGTTTCTTAAACATTGGGATAGTCCTAGCCTCAACTACCTCTTCTGGCAGCTTATTCCATACACCTACCACCGTTTCTGTGAAAACATTTCCCCTCAGATTCCTATTAAATCTTTTCCCCTACACCTTGAACCTATGCCGTCTGGTCTTCGATTCTATCAGAAATACTGTATGTTCAGTTTATTTTTGGTGGGGAATTCTGTACAATCGTTTAGGTTGAAGATATTTCTGACTTATTCAATCTCTTATTCTCTAATTTTGATTCTGTGACCCCCCTGGTTCTAGTACCAACCTTCATCTCTTCATCTATTTAATTTAGTTTAGTTTAGAGACACAGCGCTGAAACAGGCCCCTCGGCTCACCGAGTCCACACTGCCCATCGGTCACCCGCAAACTAGTTCTAAGTCCAGCATACGAAGAAGGGTAAATTTTACAGAAGCCTAATAATCTACAAACCTGCACGTCTTTGGAATGTGGGAGGAAACAGGAGTAACCGAAGAAAACCCACGCGGTCACAGGGAGAACATACAAACTCTGTACAGACACACCCGTAGTCAGGATCGAACCCGGGTCTCTGGCGTTGTAAGGCAGCAACTCTACCGCTGCACCACTGTGCTGCCCTTTCTCTGCTAACCAATCCATACCTTTACATTAATCACTGTCACATTTACTCCAATTTTGTTTAATACTCTTTAATAAGGTGGATTTGTCTTCCTAGAACAAAGGAGGCAGAGGGGTGATCTGATTGAAGTATATACAATTATGAGAGGTATAGATAAAATCACCACACATAGAGAGTCATAGTGTGGAAACAGGCCCTTCGGCCCAACTTGCCCACACCGGCCAACATGTCCCAGCTTAAAGCAGTGCTGCCTGCGTTTGGTCCGTATCCCTCCAAACTTATCCTATCCATGTACCTGTCTAACTGTTTCTTAAATGTTGGGACAGTCCCAGCCTCAACTACCTCCTCTGGCAGCTTGTTCCATACACCCACCACCCTTTGTGTGAAAAGGTTCCCCATCAGATTTCGATTAAACCTTTTCCCCTTCACCTTGAACCTAAGCCCTGATCCTCGATTCCCCTACTCTGGGCAAGAGATTCTGTGCATCTACCCGATTTATTCCTCACATGGTTTTATACACCTCTATAAGATCACCCTCATCCTCCTGCGCTCCATGGAATAGAGACCCAGCCTACTCAACCTCTCCCTATAGCTCACACCCTCTAGTCCTGGCAACAACCTTGTAAATCTTCTCTGAACCCTTTCAAGCTTGACAATATCTTTCCTATAACATGGTGCCCAGAACTGAACACAATACTCTAAATGCAATCTCACCAATATCTGATACAACTGCAACATGACATCCCAACTTCTATACTCAATACTCTGACTGATGAAGTCCAAAGTACCAAAAGCATTTTTGATCACCTTATCTACTTGCGACTCGACATTCAAGGAACCATGCATGTGCACTCCTAGATCCCTCTGCTTTACAACACTCCCTAGAGGCCTACCATTCAATGTGCAGTTCCTGCCCTTGTTAGACATCCCACACATTTCTCTGTATTAAATTCCATCAACCTGGCCAAACGATCAAGATCCTGCTGCAATTTTTCACAACCATCTTCACTATCTGCAAAACCACCATTTTTGTATCATCAGCAAACTTGCTAATCTTTCCCTGTATGTTCTCATCCAAATCATTGGTGTAGATGACAAACAGTAACGGGCCCAGCATCGAACCCTGAGGTACACCACTAGTCACAGGCCTCCAGTCCAAGAATCAACCTTCCACCATCACCCTCTGCTTCCTTCCATGAAGCCAATTTGCTATCCATTCAGCTATCTCTCCTTGGATCCCGTGCAATCTAACCTTCCAGAGCAGCCTACATTGCGGAACCTTGTCGAATGCCTTACTGAAATCCATGTACACAACATCTACAGCTCTGCCCTCATCAACCTTTTTGGTTACGTCTTCAAAACAATCCATCAGAATTGTGAGCCACGACATCCCACATACAAAACCATGCTGACTGTCCCTAACCAGCTCTTGCCCCTCCAAATGCCTGTATAACCTATCCCTCAGAAAACTCTCTAGTAACTTTCCATCTCCAGATGTTAAGCTCACGGGCCTGTAGTTCTCAGCATTTTCCCTGCAGCCCTTCTTGAAAAGAGGTACAACATTTGCCACCCTCCAGTCTTCCAGCACCTCTCCTGTATTTAAGGACAACTCGTAAATTTCAACCAGAGCTCTCGGAATTTCCTCTACCAGTTTCACACAATGTCCTCAGATATATCTGATCAGGCCCTGGAGATTTGTCTGCCTTCATACACGATAGTACCTTCAGCACCTGTTCGACCGTTACACTGACTGCTCTCAAGACACTTCCATTGACTGCCCCAAGTTCCTCCGTCCTACTGTCTTTCTCCTCGTTAAATACAGAGGAGAAATACTCATTGAGGACCTTGCCCACCTCCTGTGACTCCAGAGAGGTGACCGCTTTGATTCCTCTATTCACTCTATCCAGGCAGCACAGAGACATCCTGGACGCTGGCACCAGGGAGGCAGCACACCATCCTGGAGTCTCGCCTGCTGCTGCAGAATCTCCTGTCCGCACCTCTGACTATCGAGTCACCCACCACTATGGCTCTGCTTGATGTCACTCTTCCCTGTTGAGCCTCAACACCAGGGTTGGAATCAAAGCCCTGGCTACCACTCAAACTTGATGTGTCGTCCACTCCGACCACTCCCAAGTGGGTGCACTTGTTTTCAATATGTACAGTCAATTCTGCACTCCATGTTTACGTCTCCTCCTAGTTGTCATCCACCTTCCTGTGGAATCTGTGGAATTCTCTGCCACAGAAGGTAGTTGAGGCCAGTACGTTGGCCATATTTAAGAGGGAGTTGGATGTGGCCCTTGTGGCTGAAGGGATCAGGGGGTATGGAGAGAAGGCAGGTACAGGATACAGAGTTGGATGATCAGCCATGATCATATTGAATGGCAGTGCAGGCTCGAAGGGCCGAATGGCCTGCTCCTGCACCTAATTTCTATGTTTCTCTCTTCTTGTATCCTCAGTGTGACGACCTCACTGTAGGTCCTGTCCAGGAAGCTCTCGTTTTCCCGGATGGTCCTGAGGTCATCCAGCTGCTGCTCCAGTTCCCTAACACGGTCCTTCAGGAGCTGCACCTGGACATAATTTGCGCAGGTGTAGTTGTCAGAGGCACCAGCAGTGTACCAGATTTCCCACATCCTGCAACAGACACACTGCAACAACTTCCCTGCCCTTACTTCAGTAGACACATCACTAATTAAGAATGAGACACACTCACAGAGCTGAGAGAAACATATTTCCTTCTCTGCTGCCAAAATCCTCCTTACCTCAGACTATCTAGCCAAAGACTTGCACTTTACCAAACACACAGCCTCTAGGCTGCTCAGCTGACTGCCTTTTTCCTTATTTGCTTCGTTTGGGTCTTGTGGGGCCGGGGGAATTTACCAATTTTCTGTGGCAACCAATCAATGGTGTAGTTTTAATTGCTTTTATTACCTTAAAATTCGGGGGACCTTAATTGGTCAGCCTCTCATTTAGAGAACGATCTCTGCCTTCTCAACTGCTCATTTTCCGCGTGAAAACGGGGGTCTCGGAAGGTCGGAGCTCACTTTTTAAGCTGTCAGGTTAAAGAAGGGTAAACAACCGCTCACCTTTAAGTTGCTTGCTGCTGTTCACTTTATAAAGCTGCTTCTAAGCCTTCACTGCTGCAACTTTCCGGAAGGCCAACTCCTGCCTCTCTCCCTCCTTCCTTCATTAACTAAGTTCCCTTCCTAACCTTCCTCCTCCTTCCTTCCTACTCCTTCCCTCCCTCCCTCCATCCTCCCTCCCTCCCTCCTTCCCTTCCTCCTTCCCCCCGGCCCTCCCTCCCCCCTCAAACTGGTGGAACCACTGGTGGAAACATCCAATCCACATTCACTCTATCCTGGCCTTTAACGTTCGGTAAGTTTCAATGAGGAGCCCCTTCGTCCTTATAAACTCCAAGCAAGTACAGGCCATCAAACGATAGTGGCCGTCATATGTTAACCATAACTCACCATACTATATGTATAGCAGTAAGCTGTGTATATCTCTCTTATGTTTTCAATTGATCGATTGCACACTGCCACAAACATTTTCAATTCAATTCTTATTGGGGTGCCGACAGGTTATTTCATTTGGCTTTAGTACCTCTGGATTGCATGCTCTCCAATCAGACCAGATAATACTATACATTTGTATGAACCTATGAATCGGTGAAGTTGTGACCCGTCTGTGGCTGAATTCCCAATACCTGCCTTTCGTTGAATACTTTTGTTAAGCTGCTGAAAGGTCTGATGTAATATTTATAATGAGTGTACCAATCCTAGATTTCATATGCAACAGAAATCTTTTTATCTATCTAGCTGATTAACATCTATTAATATTAGGGGGAAATATTCAGAGAAGAGAAGACACAAAGTGCTGGATAACTCAGCTGGTCAGGCAGCATCTGTGGAGAACATGGATAGGTGATGTTTTGGGTCATGGCCTATCAATGTTCTCTGGAGATGATGCCTGACCCACTGAGCCACTCCTGCACTCTGTGTCTTCTTTTGCAAATCATCAACTGCAGTTTAATATAGACTTTAGAAATATAGCATAGAAACAGGCCCTTTGTTCATTGAGTTCACACTGACCAGGGATCACCTCGCACACTCGCACTATTCTACACACTAGGGACAAGTTACAATTTTTACCGAAGCCAATTAACGTACAAACCTACATGTCTTTGGGATGTGGGAGGAAACCGAGGCATCCGGAGAAAACCCACAAGGTCACAGGGAGAACATACAAACTCCGTACAGACAGCACCGGCAGTCAGGGATGAAGCTGGGTCTCTGGTGCTGTAAGGCAGCAACTCTACTGCTGTGCCAACGTGCCCCCCAAAGATTCTTTGTTACTGCAGTAGGAATTCACCCTCCATTGCCTTTCCAAGAACACAGCTTGCCTGTAATATTCTAGCAGGCCACCAGAGAGAGTCCGTACTACATGCTGCTGAAAATTGTGTGCTATTGCTTTTCATTTCATAGAATTTGACCGGTGGCATTTTGCAGGCCGTCAGAAAACTTTTTTTTGGTCCCATCAGCAGTTCTGCAGGATCAAACTCCCCTTCTTCCACTTTGGTCCTGAGACGCCTGAGTGACTCCCTGACTTTCCCGCAGATTGGGCAGCCAGGTGGATAGTTTATGAAGTGGTGGGCACCTTCCACAATCTGCAATGGGCTTCTGTTTGCACGTCAAATGCACAATGCCATTCTGAATGCTCCTCCTCCACTTTGCCCATGAGCTGTGGGGCACGAGAACATGTTGGTTAATTATTTCACGATAATGGCAAAGATAGAATTTACTTCTCATTTTGAATCTTTGCAATTCTTTTTCCCGTGGGGCATTGGTGGACAAATCATTGAATATTTTCAAGGCTGGGCTGGTGCACGGGTAGGATAGGTTTAGAGGTGTATGTGCCAAACACGTGCAGGTGGAATTAGTGTAGCCGGGGCAAGATGGGCCGAAGGGCCTGTTTTCACGTCGTATGACTGATGAAGACAGATTTCGGGACAAAGTTTAAAGGCAATCCGTGTGGCAATTTTTTTTTATACAGAGGGTGGTGGGGGCCTGGAATGTGCTGTTGGGGGTGCTGGTGGTGACGAAAGGTACGAAAGTGGTATTTTAGATCCTCTTGGATAAGTCCATGGATATTCAGTGATATAGATTATGTGCAGGCAGATAAGGGTTGGTCTTGGCAACATGTACAGCACAGACATTGTGGGCCGAAGGTCCTGTTTCTGTTCTGTATTATTCTATGTTCTATGATATGAGAAGCAGATGGGAGAGTGGAACAGGCCAGGATCAGATGAGCTAAGACATTATTATATGGCAGAGCAGGCTCAAGTAATCAAATAATGTTCTGCTTCTCTTATATTAGTTCATTATCTTAGGCAAAGTTTCATCAGCGCATGCAATGCTTGAGTTACTATTGGCAGTTCTGGTCTCTATGTTATTGGATGTGGAAGGAAAGGAGAAAGTGCTTAACAGATTCACAAGAACGATAGGAGAACTCAGGATATATTAAACCAACCATAGATAATTTCTAGAGAGAAGTGAAGATATTCGTTTGAGTGGGTCGAGTCCAAAGCTGGAGGCTTTAAAATGGAGGCACAAGAAACTGCAGATGCAGGAATCAAAGTGCTGGAGGAACTCAACGGGTCAAGCAATTTCTGTGGAGGGAATGGACAGGCGACATTTCGGGTCGGGACTCTTCAGATCGGGACACTACTTTAGACCTAAGTCTGAAGAACTTTGAAATCTGAAGAAGAATCCTTACCCTGAAATTTTGCTTGTCCATTTCCCTCCTCAGAAGATGGCTGAACCACTGAGTTCCTCCAGCACTTTGTACATCATTTAAGATTACAGCATCTCTCCATTTTGAAGCCTCTTGGTTTGGACCCAACCTACTCAATCGACTATCTTCACTTCTCTTTAGAAATCTCTTTCGAAATTATCTCTGATTTGTTCAGTATTTCAAAGTCTGAAGTAGAATCCCGACCCGAAATGTCGCCTGTCCATACCCTACACAGATGTTGCCTGACCTGCTGAGTTACTCCTGTAGTTTATCCAAACCCAAAGGCTTTAAGTATAATACCATTCGGGTAATGTAGAGAAGATTTATTTACACAGTGTGGTGAGGATACAGCCTGGTTTTCGCCCGAAACGTTGCCTCTTTCCTTCGCTCCATAGATGCTGCTACACCCGCTGAGTTTCTCCAGCACTTTTGTCTGCCTGCTATTCCATTATTGATACACCCACCTGGATCTCAGCCAAGGCTAGATATTCAGAGTAACCCCACCATAAATTATCAATGTGTTACTGGCACTCATTGTGAGAAAGCAAAGTGGTGCAAAGAGCAATTCCTGAAGTGTGTCCAGGAGACTCTGATCATTCGAGTGTGATGAGATAATACGACTCGTCCAATATCAAAGTCATAGTGACACCAGTTAACCTACGTTCCTGTCACACTAGAGTGCACGTTTGCATGATCAGCACTGCAGTGAGATAACTTTAGTTAAATAAAAACAGAAAATGCTGGAATTACTCAGGAGATCAGGTGCCATCTGAGAGGTAATATTTCAGGTCGATAACTTTTACCACAGCAGTTGAGCTTATAGGACTTGATATTACAATCCCTACTATAATTGGCACCTTAATATCTGGAGTGGGGGTAGGGGTAAAGACTTCATTGGGGTCATCAGGTGGGCACCCTCCTTCCTGGGTGTTTCGTTGATAGGCCCAGGACACCTCCAGAGGGCTCAACCGCAACACCTGACATCCCAGGTTCGCTCCCTCCGTTTGACCCCTCTTGCTGGTCATTTTGCAGCCCAGTTGGAGTCCTTCCCCTTCAGCCACAGCCAGTTGCTGCTTCGCTCGGCAGCGCCTGACAGCGACCTGACCGCTTGCCGGAAGGCCTGTCCTCGAACTCCCATTCCCTTCAGGAGTCTGGTTGTTGACATGGCTGCAAACCCTCTACAACCAACGACTACAGGGAGCACCTGTGTACGCCAGCCGCGTTGTTCTGCCTCGGCTGCTAAGTCTGAATACTTCAGACATTTGCGTTCATGCGCTTCACCAAGGCACAGTTAACTCCACGATGTACAGGGAATTCTGTGAGGTTGACCACAAGATGGGGTGGGAGATTGCAACCTTCACGTGGTCCGCCCAATTTCGACGAATGCAATCAACCTGGCATGAACAATCAAATAATATCAAATAGAACAAGTCTTACAACTTTAGGCTGTGCACGCCATACGCAAGAAGAAGAAGAAGACCACAAGATCAGGTCCGGCCTGAGATTAGTTATGATGATCTCTGGTGGAAAGATGAGCTCCTGGTCTAGATCAGCCTGCATTTTCCAGTCCCAGGCAGTGTCCAGGAGGGTCGGTTCCTTTCTTGCAAATGGCTTCTCTGGAAGATGTCCTGCCTTTACAAAAGGGGTGGTGTTCGAGAAACCAGGCGTTGGGGGAGGGAGGGCATTGGTGGCAGTTCTCCTTCTTTCCAAGGTAATCGCCAGTTGTCGCAGGACCTGAATGTGCCTCCAGGTGTAGCGTCCTTGTGAAAGACTTGTTGTACAGCCAGTGAGGATGTACCTTAATGTTGCTGGGGCTTGGCAGAGAGAACATGATGGATCTTCTCAAAGCCACTGGTTTAGGTTCTTGGGTGTGGGAAGAACATCGTAGGTGGCTCTGATGATGAAGCGAAGACGGCCTCCTTCCACCTCCCACAGATCCTTCCAGGTAAGCTTATGATGCTCCATGTTTTCCCAGGTAGTCCACTGGCCCTGTTTGGACTGTGAGACTGCCTTTGCGCATCTCTCTGCCTCCTCTTGCTGAAGGACCTCAGCAACTACCAGCTTTCTTCTCTGGGTGGATGTTGCCTTGTAACATGTGGGTCGACTTGTCCCAAGTCCAATCCCACCTCTTCCCTGCTGCACCTGTCCTACAATGTCTCCATGCCTGAGCAGATTTTGCTTGCTGTACAGCCTCTGATGGGTCCACTTCCTCCCAGTTGCCAGTCTGGGAGCAGCCGCACGTACCGCATCATCTTGAGACTCGGTCAGGGTCATGTCCAGCCTCACTTTGGTGC
Source organism: Okamejei kenojei (assembly GCA_035221665.1). Classification (NCBI taxonomy): domain Eukaryota; kingdom Metazoa; phylum Chordata; class Chondrichthyes; order Rajiformes; family Rajidae; genus Okamejei; species Okamejei kenojei. The sequence goes on along the minus strand of CM069132.1, from coordinate 1,137,674 downwards.
ATTTGTATTCTTCTGTGAGGCTAGGGACAGGCAGTTCCAGAGCGCTGTGTCCAAACAAGCCGATATTACTGAGGCAAAGCAGGAATCCAAGCCACCTTGATGTATGAACTAACTGTCCTCTCCAGCTTCTCGACTTTGGTCATGGGGACCTTGTAGACCTTGCCGGGGGAGCAATCCAAACTGCAGGCACCACAGTTTCAGTTTACCAGGAAGCGAGGTCTTGTCTATGCTAGCAAGGTCTTCGATGTTTTTTTCCCTCAGTTGGTCACACTGGTCTGAGTCTTTGAGGCTTGCGTTGTACCATGTCCTAAACTCTTGACTGGCAGCTCTGACACCGTCAGAATGGGTGTTTCATCAATGTGAAATCGCTTGTCTGGAATCGATTATTCCTCTGATGGATTTGCTCCTGGATTTGCTGGGTTTCAATTTCATCCGGGCCCATGTTATGTTCGCATGAAGCTTTTCCAGCTTGGTACATGCAATGGTTGAGATCAGGGTGGTCATGTCGTCCTTGTAGGCGCAAATTATTGCCACTTCCAGTGATTGCCATGCTGTTGTGTATTCTGTTGTTGCAAATCTTGGGAGTAGTTTCTGACCAGGTTTGTAATGGTCTTTGGCACATGGAAGAATTCGAAGGATGTCCAGAAGAGAGAATGGGGAACAGATCCAAAAACATTGGCTAGGTCCAGGAATAAGACGTGCAGATCTCTTCCTTCCCTTTTTGTGGACTGGATTTGATGCCATATCATACTTGTGTGTACTAAGCATCCAGAGAAGCCTGGTATACCAGCTTTCTGTACCGACGTGTCAATCAGGTTGTTCCGTTTCAGGTAGGTTATCATCCTTTGAGCAACAATGCTAAAGATCTTCCCTTCAACATTCAAGAGATTTATTTGCTGGAATTGGTCAATGTTTGAGGCATTTTTTTCCTTGGGGATCACCACTCCCTCTGCTCTTCGCCATGCTTTCGGGATGGTTTGCTTTTTCCATGCTATCTTCATTTGCCTCCATAGGAACCATAGAACATTTGGAGCATTTTTGTACAGCCTGTATGGTCCTGGAGCCCTTACTTTCCTTATGGCTTTCTCGACATCGCTCCATCTTGGGAGGCTGTCGTCCAACTGGTGTTCTGGTTCAGGAATGGGTGGCATGTCTGGAGGTATCCCGCTCTGCTCAAATCTTTGGTTGGTTGTGCACGTTGATTTCAGGGGGTCCTCCATTTCCCTCTTTGACACCTTAAGTGACCCGCTCTTTTCCTTTGTGAAGATTCCTTTCACAAATCTGAAGGGATCCTTGTAGAAGGATATTCTTGTCCTCTCCTTCTTGCGCCGGGAACTGAGGGTTTCTGCTCTCCGCAGCCTTCCCAGGTGTTCCTTTAGATCTTGCAGGAGGTTGATGCCCACTCTTTCCTCCAATGAGGATTTCCTCCACCGTTTACTCAGGTCCCTTTTCTTGTTGATTAGGTGCTCGATTTCTCGCTGCCCTCTGAGCTTGGGCGGGATTGTTGTTTCCTTTTTGGTTCCGAACCTTTTCTGCCCCGTAGAAGTAGATCAGATCACTCATTTTCTCCAGTTTCTTCTCCACTGTTCCTTGAAGTCCGTCTAGGATCTTACTCAGGTCTGCGTCGATTGTTGCCCACTCTTTCTTGCTGTTGGACATTGGCCACTTCATATGATGTCTGTGGCCTTGCATGTTCTTCTCCAAAGCAGGCTGCTTCTGGCTGGATTCCTGGTTCTCAGACGTTGTACTTGACTTACTCACCTTGGCCACTGGGGTATTGATGCTCGTTGGACTGTGGGTTGTATCCTGCCGCTGAGCTTCACTCGACTAATTTGATCTTTCTCTCAGGAGATACTGATCAATGCGAGGTCCCGGCCTCGCCTCCTTCAAGCACTTGATGTGTTTATAGGCCTCTGATGGATGTTACCTTGGACCAGCCACAGCTACACACTTGGAGTTCTTGTCCTGCAGCTGATGTTGTACGTACCGTGCCAATTCTCTTCTTTGTCGTCGTGTTCATGCCAGGGTCGGTGACCGGGTTGTCATCCGATGAGTCAAGTGGTATTTGAATTTGCATTTTCATCTGCTGCTGAAATTTTAATGCGCACAAAATCCTCCACCCATCTTAATCATCAGGGGCGGCACAGTGACACAGCGGTAGAGCTGCTGCCTTACAGTGCCAGAGACCCCGGTTCAATCCTGACCTAGCGTGCTGTCTGTACACAGTTTGTACATTCTCCCTGTGACCGCATGGGTTTACTCCGGGTGCTCCGGTTTCCTCCCACATTCTAATGACCTGCATGCTAGTAGGTTAATTGGCTTCTGTAAATTGCCCCTAATATGTAGGGAGTGGATGAGAAAGTAGGATAGCCAAGGGTCTTTTTTTCCCTGTTGACAGTCGGACAACCTAGGCAGCTTTTTAGGTTGCCAAATGACAGTTTAGGTGGTCATCTAAGACGGCTTGCATGACACGTGCGATAATGCGCTCGGACGAAGTGCGTAGTTACGAGTCGGAATTATGCTCAACGAAGCATTCGCATATTATTTCTGCTTCAAATAAAGTCACAAACATATTTACCATTCAAGATATGATATATACCACAATGACATGCAGCAAAATTACAATACAGTATCTCAACTCTTTTTACATGTTGCAATGAATACAATTTCTGTTATTTCTTTCAACATCCAAACAAAAATGTGGTTGGATTATTCAGCGCCTGATCAACTTCGGTGAGACCAAGCACAGGCTTGGAGATCGCTTCGCACAACACCTCCACTCAGTTCGCAATAACCAACCTGATCTCCCGGTGGCTCAGCACTTCAACTCCCCCTCCCATTCCGAATCCGACCTTTCTGTCCTGAGCCTCCTCCATGGCCACAGTGAGGCCCACCGCAAATTGGAGGAACTGCACCTCATATTTTGCTTGGGTAGTTTACACCCCAGCGGTATGAACATTGGCTTCTCTAATATCAGGTAGTCCTTGCTTTCTCCCTCCTTCCCCCCCCCCCCCAATCCCAGCTCTCCCACAGCCTACTGTCCCCACCTCTTCCTTTCTTTATTCCCCCCCCCCCCGACATCAGTCTGAAGAAGGGTCTCGACCCTGAAACATCGCCTATTCCTTGGCTCCATAAATGCTGCCTCACCCGCTGATTTTCCCCAGCGTTTTTATCTACCAACGGGATCCCACCAGTGCCCACAAATTCCCATCTCCCCCCCTGTCGGCTTTCCGCAGAGACCGCTCCCTTGTAACCCACCCAAACCACCCCCTCTCCTGACATTTTCCCTTGCAACCGCAGGAAATGCTACACTTGTCGTTTTACCTCCCCCCTTGACTCCATTCAAGGACCCAAGCAGTCTTTCCAGATGCGGCTGAGGTTCACCTGCACCTCCTCCAACCTCATCTGTTGCATCCGCTGCTCTAGGTGTCAGCTGCTCTATATCGGTGAGACTAAGCGTAGCCTTGGCGATCGCTTCGCCCAACACCTCCGCTCGGTTCGCAATAACCAACCTGATCTCCCGGTGGCTCAGCACTTCAACTCCCCCTCCCATTTCGAATCCAATCTTTCTGTCCTGGGCCTCTTCCATGGCCAGAGTGAGGCCCATCGTAAAGTGGAGGAGCAGCACCTCATATTTTGCTTGGGCATTTTACACCCCAGCGGTATGAACATTGACTTCTCCAATTTCAGGTAGTCCCTACCTTCTCCTCCACTTCCCTCAGCCCACTGTCTCCACCTCTTCCTTTCTTCTTCCTGCCCCCCCCACACTCACATGAGTCTGAAGAAGGGTCTCGACCCAAAACGTCGCCAATTTCCTTTGCTCCACAGATGCTGCCTCACCCGCTGAGTTTCTCCAGCATTCTCCATTCACACAAGTTCTATTATCCAACTTTCCTCTTCCTCTTCTTTTGTGTGGCGTGCACAGCCTAAAGTTGTTGGACAATTTGTTCTATTTGATCTTCCGTTTGCGCACATTGAGTTGATTGCATTAGTCGAAACAGGGCGGACCACGTGAAGGTTGCAATCTTCCACCCCCCCACTTTATCACCCACCCCCTACACATTTTACAGATACAAGTTAACCTACAAAGCCAATGCGTTCTTCGGATGTGGGAGGAAACCTACACACTTGCAGAGAGAATGTGCAAATTCAACACAGACAGTGCCCGAGGACAGGATCAAACACTGTCTCACACTGACAGGATCAAACGCTTTCTCACACACCACAGGATCTCTGGTGTGTGAGGCAGCAAGCCTACCAGCCGTGCCACTATATTTTATTTTCCAACACACAAAAAATTATACATTGATAACTTTAGTTACTAAAAAAAATAAACTATCGATTTTCAGTATTAAATCTAAGTCACGCTATGTCCCCCTTTACGGCTACTGTATGTTTTAATTCAGTTCAAGACTATGGGGCAGTACATTGGCCATAAAGTTGCTGCCAAAATGTGCCAGAGACCCGGAATTGATCCTGAATATGGGTGCTGTCTGTATGGAGTTTGCTCCTTTTCCCTTTGATAGCATGGGTTTTCTCCGGGTGCACTTGTTTCCCTCCACATTCCAAAGGTGCGCAGGAACCTATTTCAGACCCAACCTAAAACGTAATATTTTCCTTTTGTCCAGAGATTCTGTCTGACCTGTTGAATTACTCCAGCTTTTTGTGTCTATCTTCAGTTTAAACCAGCATCTGCAGTTCCTTCCTACACACACGATACTATAAGAATGAACTTTATTAATCCCGGGAAGACATTGTGTGTGTGGGTATAGATAATCACTCACACACACACACACACACACACACACACACACACACACACACACACACACACACACACACACACACACACACACACACACACACACACACACCACACACACTGTTCATCACGGGTCTGAATTTCAGACAGTGCTCCCCCGCTTTCCCTGACCCCCACCTTTACGATGTGTTTGTGTGTGTCTGTGTGCGGTCGGTCGATCCAGCTCGCGGTTTCAACGCTGACAGTCGATCAAACTCGAGGTTTTCCAGGCGAGTGCTCTCAGGCTTGAAGGTCGAAGACACTCTTGTTAACTCGCGGATTAGGTCGCCCAAGTGGGACAGCCCCTTAAGGATTTCATTATTCTAACTGGGATGTGAGAGAATAAAACACTACCACTAATGTATGGGATAGAGCTAGTCTACAGGTGATTGGTGGTCGGTGTGGGCCGAAGGGCCTGTTTCCACGCTGTATCTTTAAATTAAACTAAAAACACTAAAACCAGAGGGAGTCTAAAGGGCCTCTATCCAATTTCTTCTATCCAGAGATACTGGCTGCTCCGTGGAGTTTCCCCGCACAATTATAGCATGGAATAGTCTTCACCCTATCATAGTAACCCAAACAGATGCAACTAAATTTAGGGCTCTTTTTTCCCCAAGAACCTTTCTTTGCTTAAGCCCAAGTCAAGAGTCAAGAGAGTTTTATTGTGATGTGTCCCAGATTGGACAATGAAATGCGTTGCAGCACAACAGAATATGTAAACATAATACAGAACAGGAGATAAAAGTGTGTCTATATACCATATACCAGTGTGTCTATATACCATATACCATATATATATACACACACAATAAATAAACAGATAAAGTGCAATAGGCTGTTATTGTTCAGAGTTTGGAGTTTGGTGGTGGACGCTTCACTTCCTCCTGTACCTCCTTCCCGATGGCAGGACTAAATGAAGTGTATGGTGAGGGATAAGGACCAAGTGCAGGCAGAGTGGGTTAGTTTAACTTGGCATCATGTTCAGCATAGATGATGGCCTTCTGTACTCTACTGTACTGTTCTATCTTATGTGCCATGTGCTGCTTGAGTACCTCCAGCATCATCTGCGTTTCAGATGGAACAACTGCTAAATATTGTGCTTGTAATGTGGGCAAAAATGTTTGCCTCAGAAAAAGACAGCTGTATCCTCATAATAATGGAATAGAAAGTTGCTGGAGCCATTGAGTATGTATCCTTGGAGAAGTGCCATGTGTCTTTGTCATGGTGCGTGGCCCACTGCTGTGGTCTGGGTCGGCTCCCTTCAGCTCAGTGCTGAGAATTCCTGATGGTCTCAGATGAGTTGTGGGTGCAAATACGCCCATGTATGTAAAAAAAAACCAAAACATTCCAACAAAGCCCACCAAATATCATGGGAGTGTGCAATTCTCTTGCCTTGCAGCAACATCTGTCAGCTGGCTGATGAGACTTATCTTGCTTCATCTCCTCTCCTCCCATCTGACTCTCACATTCCTACAGTTCATTTAAATGTGGCTTCTTGCTTCAACCTTGCTGTTGATGAAGATAAACACAAAAAGCTGGAGTAACTCAGCGGGACAGGCAGAATTTCTGGAGAGAAGGAATGGGTGACGTTTCGGGTCGAGAGCCTTCTTCAGACTAGTTAGGGATAAGGAAACGAGAGATATAGACGGTGATGTGAAGAGACAAAGAACAATGAATGACAGACATGCAAAAGGAGACACGAGTGAGGGCCTCATCTATGATGGGAGAGGGAAACCCCCGTTCCTTAAAGAGGGTGTTCTCGGATGTTCTGGTATGGAATACCTCATTTTGGTCGCAGATGCGGCGTAGACAGAGGAATTGGGTGTAGGCGATAGAGTCTTTGCGGGAAGCAGGGTGGGAAGAAGTGCTGTCGAGATAGTTGTGGGAGTTAGTGGGTTTGTAATAGAGGTCAGTGATGATATTTCTTGTGATGGAGACAGTGAGATCAAGAAAGGGGGTGGAGGTATCGGAGATGGTCCAAGCACGTTT